>OZ007556.1:54327898-54855078 GCA_963931855.1 Philhelius festivus | reverse complement strand
AATCCACTTCATTGTTTTGCCAACAACTCTACCCTCAGCTTTTCATACTCGTTCTCAAATTCACGTCCATTAACTTCGAAAGTGGAATTGCAATGGTATCGTATGATAAGTTCATTAAACTCCGATTGTTAAATGGGATTTAAAAAAATCGTGTGGAGTTTAATGATTCGAAAACTCAATGCTGTCTATTGTCGTTGAAGCAAAATGTACCACTTTTGCCATTTTCTTTGAATGGCACTTGCATCGAAGAAACCAAAAAGCTTTCAGTACTATGTGTGTCTTCGACGATTTTCGTTGGAACATTCCCTAGAAATTTTTCACTCCGTCTGATGTGGCTACAATTTATAAGGCGTCCAAAACTCGAGTATAACTCACTTCTTTGGACAGTTGCATAAACTTCTCTCCATTTATTGGATTGAATGCATTATTATTAGCGGAATCAGTACCGAACGCCGTAAGTACCGAATGTAATAATTCAAACTTCACTTTAATACATAATGCTAATAACAGTTTATAAGCTCGGCTTATTAGGACCTAAACAGAGAAGCAGCATTTCCAACTCATTTCTCGAAATTTCAAAAAAAAAAAAAAAAAAAACACAAATCAAAAAATGGGTTCATAATAAAATCTTGTTAAAAACACTAAAATTGATGGGTATTAGAAAAAATTAAGATTGGCTTGTGCCTAAACTGACTAAGCCTCCTTGTGGTAAGTTAAAAGAAACATGCATGTAGCTTTTTTCTATATCTTTTACAATTCCAATAATCGCTTAAGCTTAGCTGGTAAGAGCTTAGCCAATTAAGGCTTAACCACTTTAAAAAAGGTATAATTTCCATATATATAACATCCAATATAGTCACACAACCATGCAATAAATCAAGCCTTAACTATCAACTCCAAGCATTTGTCGAGATTACCTCCAAATTTTCAAATTATAACAATCAATTTAAATGCACCCAACAAAGACTTAAGACACCTAAGTTCCCTTTGCAAAGGAGGAAAAAGCGCACCACGCTCCTCATTTCAACTGCATAACAATAAACTTCCATTATAACAATAATGCTGCAGTGGTAGGTACAATCTACATGTCTTAACACCACCTTTTCTCGGGCTCTACACTATTGCGACAAAAAGTAGCCTTAATCAACCGACAATTTGTGTTCTGTTCAACAATATAACACAAATCAACACTCTAATTAGGTTGTTAATTTCTCGAGTAGATAGCTATAGCTGTGCACACACCTACCATGTTGTTTATTTGGGTGTGTGGTTGGTTATGGAGATCTTTTTATGCAAATTTCAGCTTCGAGCGGAAATTGTTAATCACCTGTGTTTTGTCAAAATGGAGGTATTACTGCTCGAAAACTTAAAATCAAATTGGAAAAATTAAACAAGTTTTTTTTTATGACTTTCACCAAAGCTCAGATCCATTCGAACAGTCGTGTTTTGCGAGGTTGTATATTTGTTCTATGTTAAGCAATAAAAAAAAACGCTTGACAAAATACTTGTTAAGACTCTAAGACATAAATGTTTCTCTCGTAGGCTATAATAGGCTTCCTTTATAGGGCTTTAGAATTAAATTAACAACATTAACATAGACTGTACAAAAAAGCAGAAGATTTCATTATCATAACCATAAAAAAGTTTGATTTGAATATTCGAGGAAACGTGGCCAAAGCAACATAATAAACTTAACCCACACAATACCGTTTCTATCTGCCCACCACATGTATGAATTTTTTTTTTTGAGAAGTTTATTTTTTGCTTACATTTTTAGAAAATAAAGCTTTTCAATCACGCAAAATTTCAGTTTTATCGAAGATTTTTTGGATTTTGGTTATTTTTTGCATCTTATTTTCCTGGGCTAATTAAAATACTAATTAAAATCAACAAAGTGGCTTTATCTGGTTAGTATACCCACGCGCGCCCCGTTATACATTTTATTTGTCTTGTTTGATTTTTTTTTTAATGGACACTAAGTGAATGGCAATTTAAAACATATACCTTGATTAACAAGACTAATTTGTTTGTTCATCTTGTTAAGACAGGAAAAAAATGTTAAAACATCCACTCTTTTAATGAACCTTCTGAATCACTTCGAATTTTTGGGATTTGATTACTTCGTGCATCGGTAAACCTAATACTATATGCACTTGGAATCGCCTAAACATTGAAGGCGTAAAGTAAGTGCTGAAATTAATTAAATAGATAATAATTTTCGTAGATTAAAGACTTAACAATTTACAATGATTCTGTGAATACACAGCTTGCACAGAGAAATGATATTTAGTTTATATCTTACAAATAGAAAATACGTTAAGAACGATGATAAGGATTTACAAAAAGAAAAACGAATTTATTTTTCTTTTGAAACACTTTATTGGATATTTAATTAAAAGTACATACTATATATTCCGAAGAAATTTTGTAGTTAATAAGAAAAATTATTTATAGAAAATATTAGAGCAACATTTTAAACAATTTAGTAAAATGCTTAAGCCATTTTAGTAATTTCCTAATTTTAAACGATTTTAGCAAGAGATAGTAACTCTTAACATTTTACTAGATTTAAAATCACAAAATGTCTACTTTAAGTTTAAGTAACTTGCTAAATCCTTGAAAAAAAAATTTCTTGCCAATTTTATTTGAAATATGTATTTAAATTGTGTTTTTTATGATTTTTGACCTATAGTTGTTTTAAAAATAAATAAAATAATATAAAATGTTTTTGGAAGACGAAGATTTTGACATGTTTGGAGACTCAGTTTTGTGCAGAAAAATGCGACATTTCAAATTATTAGGACCGTTTCCAATATTTAGTTTTGTTTACTTTGTTATTTTTTTTTTCAAGAACTGTCATTGCTTAGACATATTCAGATGCACCGTTTTTTATAAAAGGAAATTAGTATTTTAGTAGTTTAGTAAAACGAAAAATAAGGATTAAAATTTTCGAAGACCTAGTAAATTACTAAATGTTTAGTAAATTGCTTTAAAATGTTGCCCCATAAATAGCTATTTAGGATACTTGACTTAGGTTGATATGCACAAATATTTTTTGTTAACAGAATTTACTAAATAATAATTTCTTATAACCAATATTTATAAATTGGTGATTACTGTTTCAAAAAAATGCAAGTTGACATTTACTTAAAATTCACAAAATTAATTGTTTAAGGATTTAAACAATATATTTTGTACTTGGGGTCATAAACAAAATGCCATGCCATTTCTTTAATAAATATCTACCTATGAACTGAAATAAATAAGTTTCAAATCTTTTTTTTCATTCAACGAAAATAAACATTTCTTACCAGTTTTTGAAATATCAAATTTTCGAAAATTAAAAACATTTTTTTTTTAAATTAAACCCAAAGGATATTTTCTTTTGAGTTTTGATATGCAATGTTTTTTAAGGATGCTTATTTATAAAAAAAAATCCATTATGCCGATAATAAGAAAGTCAAAAATTGTTATTTTTATAGAAACTCTACTTAATGTCTGAATTTCAATTTATTTAATTAGTTTTTAATGAATATTTAATTATCGAGAAAATTAAGATAAACACAAAATCATTTTATCGATATTCTTTGTGCCGATTTCGAGAAAAATACGAATTTCGAAACGCACTTTATGGTTGGTTATTTTAAAATAAATTAAAAAAATGTATCCGATATGCTGTAGAAAGTGTTCAAAATTTCTTATTGCCAAGTTACAAAACAAAAATCAAACATGAGGTTTTAAAAACTACCCCAATTTGAAAATGAAAATGCTGCTTGGAAGGTATTATTTAAAATTTTTTCCTCCCACACGTTTTTTCTTTTTTTTTAAGACCCAAAATAACGCTACCTGCCATACGAATTTTTTTTCGAAATTTTATAAATATTTTTTTTTTAACTGTTCTACAGATTTAAAAAATAAGAAGACAAAAGAATTTAATCTGGTTAAAGCTAGGCAATGGTTGAAATTTTTTTTTTCGAAAAATGGTTATTGAGGGTAACATGAAAGCATTTTTTTTTTTGTTTTTGATTTTCTCAAAAACGGTACAGCCGATTTTGATAAATATTTTGAAAACCCCATGATACCTAGATTTTTTTGTAAACTTTATAAATAAAAGTTTCTCAAAATAATCTTCACGATGTGAGAAAAGAAAATTATTTTACCTAAAAACAAAGGTATCCACCATACAAATGTTAAAAAATGGTTTTCAAAAATTGTATTTTTCTCGAAAACGGCACGCACCCAGAATTTTGATAAATTTTTTTTCCTTGAATTAATTTTTACGATTTTTATTTAATAAAAACAATTTGAAATTAAGATACTACTAAATAATGTTTGCCCTTAAGTGGGCTTAAGGTCAATTTTTGTTAATATTCTTTGTTTTTTTTTTTATGTTGTGACGTTTCGGATGTGGTTACAACCTTCTTCTTTTAAATTCAAATAATAAAAATTCAGATAATTAAACTTCATTTTGTTTGAAATACATTTTCAAACAAATTAAAAAATAAAAAAAGAGATATATACAACAAAAAAGAAAAAAAATACGGAAACCAAAAACGAACAAACAAATAAAAAATATTTGTATTTTTCAAAGTTGTCTGAAGAAGTGTGTAACCACATCCAAAATGTCACAACATAAAAAATTAAATGCACGACTGGATTGCACGAACTTGCTCTTATGTAAAAGTACTTTGGAATTCAAGATACATTTTATAAATATAAAACATGGATTTAATGAGATAATAATGTTCAAATGCATAAAATTGCCGTCTGTTTTCCGGAAAAGTATGAATTTTTGCAAATAAACTTTAAAAAATCGTTTTATTATTAAATCAAATTTTTATATAAGAAATTTCTCTAAAATTTTTCAAGAAAAAAATGTGGGATGCGAATTTTAAGTATTTAATAATATTGGATTTAGGAAATAATTTCAAAAAATAATCGTTCATAGGTTTTGAAGATATTGATTTAATTTTTTTTTTTTTTTAAACCCAATAAATATTTTTTCGAATATTTTTATATACAATATTATTTTAAACTTAAGGGGACTCCTGCTGAAAATTTTGGGTTAAAATCCTTAGAGCCGTTAATGAGAAAGTCGAAAATAAAAAAAAAAACGGGTCTATGGCAGGTACCCCTAATAACATTTTGCCCCAAAATTTTTTTTGACCAAAATGTAGTCCATGTCCATAATATATCGCAATTAATTTTTTTTTATCAAAATCGTTAGAGTCGTTTTCGAGATAAATAAGATTTTGCATTAAGGGTGTATGGGGGGTACCCTTAGTTTTGGAGCTAAAATAAAAATTTCAATTTCTCCTCTAGGGAATCACCGAAGACTCTTAACTACCGAGATTGAAAGAAATAGGTCCAGTGGTTTAGGCTGTAGTGAGAGGTACAGACATACAGACACACTGAAACATGTTTTTTGTGTACTAAAATTTCCTAAAAATTTTTATAAAAAAAATTGATATGCAAATTGTTAGTATTTAATAAAATACATCTTAAAACGTAATTTAAAAATTTAATCGTGTATCGGTTTTCAAGATATTGAATTTTCAAAAAAAAATATGTATTATTTTTTTAAAAATCCAAAAACTATTTTTTCGAAAAAATTTTTAGTTTATATTTTTTTAAATGCAAAGCAGCTCCTGCATAAAAATTTTGGTTAAAATCGTTAGAGCCGTTGGTGAGAAATTCGAAAATCAATAAAACCGTTCGATGACAGGTACCCCTAATAACATTTCCCCCCAAATTTTTTTTTCATCAAAATATAGTCCATGTCCATAATATCTAACTTAATTTTTTTATCAAAATCGTTAGAGCCGTTTTCGAGATAAATAAGACTTTGCATTACGGGTGTATGGGGGGTACCCTTAGTTTTGGAGCTAAAAAAAAATTTCAATTTCTCCTCTAGGGAATCACCGAAGACCCTTAACTACCGAGTTTGAAGAAAATACCTCCGGTAGTTTAGGCTGTAGTTCGAGGTACAGACATACAGACATACAGACAGACAGACGGAATTGCCGGACCCACTTTTTTCGTCTTCGCTATCATCGTAATGTCAACTTTGATCAAAATCTCGAGTTCGATTTTTTTTCCAAATGCAGAACTTGCCCTATAGTACCTATATCGCAAGTAAAAAATATTAACAAAAATTGACCTTAAGCCCACTTAAGGACAAACATTATTTAATTAAATAAAAGGTCACGAAGAAAGGAAATATTTAAGATATTACTGCTTGTACCTAACATAGAACTTTTTATTATCGACATAACGGATTTTAATGAAATTTTTTATACAGATGCTTCTAAAAAGGTTAAAAACATTGCATTTCAAAACTCTTAAGAAAATATTTTTTGAAATTTTAGAAAAAAGAGTCATTTTTTTCTTGGAAGATTCGATATCACAAAAAACGGCTCAATATTTTTTTGGAAATTTAATTTTCATTCGTACAATAATAAAAACTTAACGTTGGCGTACCAAATTTTTTTCTTAAAAATGTCTTAAGAATTTTGTATATAAAAGCTTATGTTCTTAAGAAACCACTACAATGGTTTATAATTATTTTTGTTCTCTCATAAATTCATATTTGCATAGCATTCTGTTTTTATCTCTTACTACTAAAAGAGTTTTAAAAATAAATGTTATCCTTATGAACAGTTTTCTCTAATAACATTCATTTTTAAAATTCCTAGTCTATTACATGGGAGCAAGTTCGTGCTACCCAGTCAAGCATTTTATTTACTAAAGAAATGGGCTATTTTTCATAATGAAATTTTGACAAAAAATTTGAATGGAAAAAAGGCCCCAAATGAATAAAAAATCAACCCAATCCAACATATTTTTATTCCGTAATATCAAGTACCACATAGCTGATGCCACAATGAACCTTCGACTCAAGTGCTTCCCTAAGGTTACCTCACTTAAAGGCGACGATATAAAATATCCACCGAGATCATACGATTTAACCTTGTTACTCGTAGATTATTCCTGTGAGGTTTCATCTAGTTGAACTCCAATAAGCCACTGCAATTTCTTCGCTTGAAATGAATCAGTTTTTCGAAAAAATTTTAAAAAATTTGCTTGCAAGTTGTAAGCTCTGAAAAAATACAAAAATTGAATCGTGGAATTATGACCCACCCAGGACATCAGTGAGTTATTATGTCCTTTGGAGTTACGTCCCAGAGGGAAGGTCCTGGGTCTAGTCTTACACGTAATTATTTTATCTTTTTGTATTTTAAATCTTTCAAATAAAAAGCGACTTTCGTTCAAAAATGTATAAACAATTCGGCAATGCTCTATTTCTTCAGTGACATTCTGTCGCTTTTTCTTCCTTCCTAGAAGTGATGATCTTAGCTTTCAAGAATGAAATCAAATTTTACCAAAGTTTTACGTAGGTACAAAAGTAGAATTTTTTTACAATTCCGATATTTTAACATTTACGAACTCGGGGTATAAGAGCAAGTATACGCGAAATCTATAAATCTATGTCTGCACACACAAATTAGCATACATATCTTATAGCTCAACTTTTGAGCTATTTGGGCAAATATTTGCGACCTAGTGTCGTGCATTTAGTCCAACTTGGTTTCGTGTTAATGAGCAGCTTTTGGCCGACAGATCGATTCGTCACTGTCATCAGATCGTTAGTGACCCTGAGTATTGTGTCATCACCAAGATTTTACAGTTTTTTATTTACATATCACTTCTGAATGACTTTCTCGTCATTCACTAAATTTTACCAAAACCAACACAACCGACAATAAAAATATGAAATCGTTTACAAAATGAGTACGAAGAATTTCATTCTGCAGCTTTTTCCTTCTCCCAATCGAGAATTCGGATTTTTATCTTATTAACGACATCTCAATTTAGCCAACAAGAAATAAAACAAACAAAAAAAAACTAATAAAATTTCCATTTGGACTGACACAGATTTGTACATACGTTATGAGCCATCTTCTACGTTTCAAAGTGCGACATCAATCTCGGTTCTCGGAGCAAATTCATTGTTCTTTTGATTTTATGTGACTGTAAAGGAGGGAAGAAGAAATAAATTTGGCATTTTGTGTGTTCTGGATTAAGGAATTTCATGAAGATGACTCCTCTGATTTTTTGTTTTGTGAGATCAGAGATCTGATTAGCGGAGAAAAGTTTAAACACATAAGTACATCTGCTAAATGAAACTTCTATAAGCCGGTATAAAAGCTTGAAACATAAGCTCTGAAGTCATCATTAGCAATTGAAGTTCACATCAGGTGAAATGTATCTGAGAAGTATTTGCATTATTCTTTTGGCCTCTCTCGGTCCTTGCTTCAGTGGAGGGGTTCAAGGTTTTGGTGGTACTCAAAGCACACAACCATCTTGGAATCATGGTAATCACGCAGAAACCGAAACGCATAGCCAGCATCATCTGCAACCTCAGTTTCCAACGCAGCAGAGTCCACAATATACATCGGGATATCCTTCGGAGTACACCCCATACTACCCACCACAATACACGCCGCCATACCCAACTCAAAGCCCACCTCAGAATCCGTCGCAATTTAAGCCACCATTCCCAACCCAGAGTAAACCTCAGCCATCATCAACATCAACAAAGCCACCACCACCGTTTCAACATCAAGTTCTTCATACTCAAGTTTTTAATCCGTCCATAAAACCGACACCGACGGCAGCGGTGGGGCTTCCGACCGTAGCTATTGACCGGTACAATCATAGATTTCCCGATGGCAGTTACGAATTTAGGTAAGAAATTCTATTCTTAGCTCATGTTTTTCTCTGCTTACCATAAAGTTCGCCCAGGTATGAGCTGCCCGATGAAACCGTGCGCTACGAAAGAGGTTACTTCATCTATTTCCATCACAAGAAAAGCCTAGTTGTAAGAGGATTCTTTTCATATAGACTTCCTGGGAAGGGATATTTGACAGTGTTTTACACAGCCGATCATTATGGATACCGACAAGATTCATGTAAGAAAAATTTTCTGGAGTTTTTTTGTTTTTTAAAATGATTTATTTTTCAAAAGCTGGAATCACTCAACATCGCCCGCACCTGCCACGTACTTTGGGAGAGAGGAGAATTTTACCAGATGAAGAGTCTATCAATCTTGTGTCAAGTATTAATGAAACTAAATTGCAATGATTATTTTCCTAGGATGTCATGTTCGAAATAAATTATTTTAATTATGAATGGATGCAATATTTTTTTCTTGTTTTCAAACGGATACAATTATACTTCGGTTTCTCACGGCGGAATATCCTCTCAACTTAGTTAACACCCCAAACAAAATTATTTGGAAGCAAGTATCTGGGGATGGAAGACATGACCCTGAAAGATTATATTTGAAGGAGATTCTTGTGTATGCTCTGTTCAACAAAAAATGTCAGTACAGGGAAGATAGGACGTTTACCTCTCACTCTGGTTTTATTGGCTTGCATAAGTGTGTCACCTTTTAAAGCTATCACAGGGTTTCCCTAGTTTACATTATAAATCGCCAACACTCAACATACTCAACTTCATAAAACTTGTTCTCAAAAGCTTCAAATCTCAAAAGCTCCTTAATAAATACACTGAATAAGCTCCTTGCTTGTAAATTAAAATTCCCTAATTTTCATGAACTAATATAAACAAAATATTCTAAACAATCTCTTCGATTAAGGGTTTTCCTTGAAGATGTTTTCTTCAACATCTTTGTAAGCCTTTACACCTGAACTACCATTCTAGTCTCTTTCTGAGTGGATAGAAAACAGCATTGGTCCAGTTCGTCCATTAAAAATGCGAATCTTCTTCCCCCTATTACCATCTTCTAATAGCACTTATCTTCTAGAACGAAAGCTTCTCAATGACCGGTACTATGAGTATCGTAGCAATAGGTCCACTGGCTCTCTAATAGCTTATCTCACCGAACGTAAGATTATTGCACTTGATATTTCAAAAGCATTTGATAGTGTTTGGCATAAAGCCCCCTTGTCTAAGATGCGTGCAGAAGGTCTGGATGAATCTCTTCTTGGTTGGATTAGAAACTACCTTTCAAACCGGTAAATTAAAATTGTATTGGACTGCTTCAATTGAAGACTTAATTCTGTAATTGAACCGCTGAGAAGAAAAAGGAAAACATTCCACTAATGATAGTTTTTGGGAAATCAAAGAAAACTGTTTATTTCTGAAACTGAAAGTTATTCTTCAAAACATTCTGAAGGACAAATGTAAAGCTAGTAAAGAAGAGTGACATACCAAACAATTGAAATTAAAAACTTTAAGGTCTGGCTTAATTATTCCTGTTAAAGTGAGTGGAATGTTTTCCTTTTTCCACTAATTGAAAAAAAAAACAAATAAATTAAATTAAGTTTTTTTATTCAAATAATATAAATAATGGTTACAAAACATTTTATTTATTTAATATTAAATAATTCTGCAAAATTCTAAACAATATTTCAATAGTAATTCAAGGGAATGAAAATAAACAGAATTAAAACCCACTACTGGGTCGCACGAACTTGCTCTTATGTAAAAGTACTTTGGAATTTAAAATACATTTTATAAATATAAAACATGGATTTAATGAGATAAAAATGTTCAAATGTAAGGAATTGCCGTCTGATTAATCCTTTTAATATTAAAGTAATTTTTTATATAGCAAATTTCCTTAAATTTTTTCGAGAACGAAATTTGGGATGCCAAATTTTAAGTATTGAGCAGTATAGATTTTAGAAATAGTTTCAAAAAATAATCGTTCACACGTTTTAAAGATATTCCAAAAATTTCGAATATTTTTATATACAATATTATTTTAAACTTAAGGGACCTCCTGCTGAAAATTTTTGGTTAAAATCGTTAGAGCCGTTGATGAGAAAGTCAAAAAATCAAAAAACAGTTAATTGACAGGTACCATTATTAACATTTTACCCCAAAAATTAGCCATCATCTTCATCGCTATTCGCAGTGTCCGATGTAGGCCATTGAAGAATTTCATCGCAAAAAGGTTAAATTTCCTCCGGAGTGAACGATTTTCGAAATATCGTTCAACTTTTTTTTGTTGATTGGAACTTTTCTATCATAAGTCTCTGTAGAAGGGAGCTCGATCACATCCACTTTTTTAAGGCTAAAAACGATCATATCTGCGAACAACTCGCTTTATGACAGAAAAGTTCCTGTCACAGGGGAGGAAACTATGTCCTCGGACTGGGTAATATTGCTGAATGACTTTGAATCTCCCACTCATAATCACTGCCATCAAGAGTCTTGTCAAAGTGTCAAAGTTTGATTGAACTTCTCATAAAAAAGCATAGGCTACTAACAAACTTAATAAACTTAAATATCGACCAACAAAATAAAAAAAATTATTTCAACGGAAAATTTCAAAAGTTGAGTGGAAAAAGGAAAATATTCCTGGAATCGTTTCCTTTTTCCACTCAATGATATTTTATAATCGCATTTAAAAAATAGGTTTACATGGAATGTTTTCGTTTTTAGGCTTATAATGTGCGCTATAAAAATAGCTACGATTTTGCATCATTACTTCAATTTTACATTTTTGTGGAATATTTTCCTTTTTCTTCTCAGCGGTTCAATTCATAAAATAAATACTAGTTAGCCATAGGGGTCGGTCTTGTCTCCACATCTCTTTAGTATTTTCCTATATCCATTTAATTGTTCTACTGCTGACTGTGTTCGCAGCAGCGTTGCCACGAAGGAAAAAGCAGAAAGGTCCATTTCGAAATTTTTTGAGGGCCATTTGACAAAAGTTGGGGCCAAATATTTTACTTACAAATGCGTGACAGTTTACTTAGAGGAAAAAGTAGAACATAAATTGAACATAAATATTTAAGTTTCGTATCAGCAAATGCACCTCAAACATTAAACTTCAATTTATTAATATTTATATTTATTCTTTTTTATTTACTTAATGCATTAAAATTCTTAAAGAAATAAAAATAAAATGCACGAATGGGTCGCACGAACTTGCTCTTATGTAAACGACTAAGAATTTCAAAAATGAATGTTATTAGAGAAAAACTGTTCATAAGCATAAAATTAATTTTTTAATATACTAACTCCTTTAGTAGTTGGAGCTAAAAATAGGATGCCATGTGATTCAAGCAAATATTAGCTTATGCAAGAATAAAAATTATAAACCTGTACTTATTTCTTAAAAAAAATAAGCTTTTATATAAAAAAAATCTTAAAATTTTTATAAGAAAAAACTTTGGTACGCCAATTTTAAGTTTTTATTATTTTTCAAATAAAAATTAAATTTAGAAACAAAAATATTGGGCAGTTTCTGAGATACCGAATTTTCCAAAAAAAAAAATAGATTTTTTTTCCAAAAACTCAAAAATTATTTTTTTTTAAGTTTTGAAATACAATGTTTTTTATACTTTTACAAACTTTAATATAAAAATTTTCATTAAAATCCGTTTTGTCGATAATGAGAAATTCTTAATTTGAAAAAATGGTTCTATAGTAGGTACAGCCAGTAATATCTTGGTTTCAAACTTTTTTCATTTGAATATAGATCGTAAAAATTAATCAAAAAAAAAAATTCAACAAAATTCTCAGAACCGTTTTCGAGAAAAATACGATTTCTGAAAACCATTTTTTAACATGTGTGTGGAGGGTACCGTTATTTTTAGGTAAAATTATTTTTTTTTCTTACATCTTATAATCTATATTAAAAAACTTTTAGTTATCAAGTTTTTAAAAAAATCGGGCATGGGGTTTTCGAAATATTGTGTTTTCAAAATTTTTGAATTTTTTTTTTAAATCCAAAAAAAAAAATGTTTTGAAAATTTCAATGCCCAGTAATATTCAAACTGCTGGGGAGCCTTAACATAAAAAAAAATGATCACAATCGGTCAAACCGTTCTTGAGAAAATCAAAAACAAAAAAAAAATGGTTCCAAGGGAGTACCAAAAAATAACCATTTTTTGGAAACATTTTTTCAACCATTACCTAGCTTTAACTAAATGAATTTTTTTTGTTTTAATCTGAGGGAAAGTTTTTTAGAAAAAAAAAAATATTTATAAAATTTCGAAAATATTTGCATGGCAGGTAGCATTATTTTTGGTCTTAAAAAAGAAGAAAACAAAAATTGTTGGGGGGAAAAATCAAAACCCATATCTACCAAGTTTCAAGAAAATCGTCCGAGCCGTTTAGGCTGTAGTCGAACCGACAGACAGACAGACAGAATCGGGAGACCCACTTTTTTGGTCTTCGCTATCAACTTGTCAACTTTAATCAAAATTTCGAGTTCCTTTTCAAGGTAGCTCAATGGACAGGTTCGCCTCCGAGAGTTCCAGCCGTTTATTTTCCTAGATTGCGTGCGGGATATAGGGCCTCGGATAAGGATCCCGACCGTTTCTTTGCTTCGTGTTTGTCTTCAAAAATAGCGCTGGACAAGAGATTCCGACCGTTTTACTCCCCAGGTTGCGTACTAGATACACTTTATATTAGGTTTTTGGAATATTGTACTATATTTAACCCAAAATTGCTGCTTCTTTGGGAAGAACCCTGGACACCGACGAGCTTACCTCAGCCACGAAGAAAAAGCATCACAATATATCCAAGATACTTAAATTCATCTATCACTTCAATAATCTCACCATCTAGGGTCCAGTTCCGTGCGTTACTAGACCTGAAAAAAACATTATTTTAGATTTGGTAGTATTTATCTTAAGATCCCACAAACTACAGAACTGTTTGAGGTTTGAGGTTATTAAACTGAATCTGAATAAAGCTCCTGGTTACGACCTTATTAACAGTCGTGTCCTCAAAGAGTTGCCTAAAAAAGCAATAGTTAAGCTTTTACAGCTCATTAACGCTGCTTTAAGACTTGCGTACGTACCTTCGCAGTGGAAAGTCGCCGAAGTTATAATGATCCCCAAACCGGGTAAGCCACCGAATGAGAAAAAATCGTACAGACCAATTTCTCTCTTGCCTACAACATCTAAAATATTTGAAAAATTGCTTCTTAAACGACTGTTACCATTCATTGCAGATAAACGTTTAATTCCCGAACACCAATTCGGTTTCCGGAAAAAACACTCGACAATCGATCAGGTTTTTCGGATAACTTGTGAAATTGAAAAAGCATTTGAAGAAAAGAAGATTTGCTCAACTGCATTTCTTGATGTTTCCCAAGCTTTCGACAAAGTCTGGCATGACGGGCTTAGATATAAATTAAAAGTCTTTCCAGAGCAAATATATAACCTTCTTGAATCGTACCTAGAAAATAGAATCTTTCGAGTTAAGCAAGGAACGGAGTATTCTGAGTTTAAGGAAATTAACGCTGGCGTGCCCCAGGGTAGCGTCCTTGGACCGATTCTATTTGTTCTCTATACTCGCGATATACCCCAAACAGAAGGTACAACTTTAGCCACTTTTGCAGATGATACAGCCGTACTCGCAATATCAGATTCAATAGAAACGGCGACCTCTAAGCTTCAAATGGCATTAAATAGCATTTCAGATTGGACAAGGAAATGGCGAATTGAACTTAACGAAGCGAAATCCACGCACATAAATTTTACGTATAAAAACGTAAACACCTTACCCATCTATATTAATTCCATGCAAATTCCATATACAAATGAAGCAAAGTATCTAGGTATGACTCTAGACGCGAAACTTAAATGGAAGGCTCATGTTAAAAAGAAACGCGATGAACTCGAAAATAAACTCCGCGAATTGACATGGCTTATTGGAAGATATTCCAATCTAAGCGTGTATAACAAGCTGCTTATTTATAAGCAAGTACTGAAACCTGTTTGGACGTACGGTATACAACTTTGGGGTTGTACCAACGAAAGAAATATACAAATTTTACAAACATACCAAAACAAAGTACTTAAGACAATAGTTAATGCTCCATGGTATGTAAGAAATAGCAACTTACATAGAGACTTAAATATAGAAAGTGTAGAAAACGAAATTAAAAAATTTGCCACATAACTAAGATCACGACTTAGAGATCATAGAAACAACGAAATCCGACAATCGCTTAGCGAGACGAACGTTTTTCGGCGATTGCACCGAACAAGACCTCTTGATCTAGCGCAACAAAATTAATTTCTCCACTCGAATCTTGTGGAACTTTCAGGTCCTCCCGTTGGGGAGCTTCCTGACAAAATGCGAACGAAACTGCTGCCAAAACTACTTGTTAAGCTCGACTTAGTTGTAGTATCTCTATAGAAGATAAGGGAGGTGTTTTTTAGTCAGTAAAAATCTGACACTACTATAAGCATCGGGCTTATAGTGTCTTCCTGAAGATTTCTCACCTTCCTACGCAAAAAAAAAAAAAAAAAAAAAAAAAAAAAAAACTGAATCTGTAGGGTAAGCGAGCTGTCTAACAAAATCACTAAATCATCTGCGTAGAGCAAAACCTTGACAGAAACATCTCCAAAGAGGATTCCTCCAGGTATTTGGCTTTCTAAGTCGTTAAAAAATAAAGCAAAAATGAGAGGGCTTAAAACACATCCTTGAGGGACACCTGTGTCACATCTAAATTGACTTCTTGGAGCCGTTTTGTACAGATGCAGTCATGTTTTCTACGATTTTCCCGTAGACTCGTACAAATTTCGTTGACAGACTAATTACTGAGAGTTTATAAGGCAGGGAACTTCTACTGATCGTATCGAAAGCCGCTTTCAAGTCAACGAAAAAGGTGTACGAACACATCTTTTTATCAATAAAACGTCTAGCGCATCAAGTGCTAAGTACGAAAATTTGATCAATATTTGAGAGCGGAGGTGGTCGACCTAGCTAAGTAGTCTTGCATAGAGTAGGTATTTGTGTAAAAACTTTTCTTAAAGAGTTTAATACTGCAATACCCCTATAGTTTTCAGGAAGTTCGCGGTTGCCTTTTTTAAAAATTGCTGAAATTCTGGACAGCTGAAAATTACTAAATATTGTTATTAATACTTCTATTTTATATACCACACATTATACCGCCACTTGCTCTACCAAGTCTATTGTTCCTAATAGCTGGTATACATTTTATATTATTTTTTTTTTTAAATATTTCAGATACTGCAGTTCTTTTCCTTCTTCTATAAAAGTTTCTAAAAGAATAAATATAATTTAAATTTTTCAAATCCTTCTTAGAAATATTTTGAGTCCAATATATAATTTTTTTTTTTTTTTTCATTTTTTCTTTAATAACTTCCATGTAGAGTATTTTTAAAATTCCAAGTATCTTAAACACAAGAGGAAGTTCGTGGACCCAGTTGTTGTGTATTCTAGTTTCAACTAATTAAGAATAACCCACAACTTTACGAATTATAATGCACTCTGGAGCCTAAGAACGCATGTTCTTAAACTCATATTGCAGGGGAGTTTTTCGAGACTTCAGCGAACCAAAGTGCATGCGATTTCTTAATTGTTTTCATCAAAGATTGGAGGTACTTAATCTTTTGGAAAGTGGAATGCATTGCTGCATTCAAATAAATGTCAAAAATATATGAGAAGAGTGTTGCATAAATAAGAAAACGAGAAACACCAAAACATTCAAGAAATGTTCGACTAGTGCGTTAATACGGTCCTTTAAACACATCCAACTATAATTATATTAAGAGGCACTCGCTGCCGGAACTTGGACAGTTCTTCCTGGTGTTTAGTTCTTCTTGACCTCAGCCTACAATGATGTTAGGGCGTACATTATATTGAGTTTTCTTGAAACTGAAGTGCTGTTAACCCTTTTGATGTGGGTATGTATGTATGTCACCAGGTACTTGCTTCAAGATGATATGGTACACCAGTGGCGTGGCGTCCATATAACCCGATTCCTATCGGGTTACCTTTTAAATTTTCTTCTAAACAACAATATTTACTAAATAACAAACGACCTTGCTGCACAGGAATTTTTACTAAATAACGACCAACATAAAACCCACTTCATATACTAAATACGTATCTATTAATTAACCTCCACAAGCTGCACACTCCACCAACTCAATTTAACTTTATTCTCATTTTTCATTCAAATACCCACCACACCAGCACCACACAGTATACACACGTTATTATCATGGAGTAATTTCTTCCACACTATCTGCCCACAAGCCAAAGCAAAAGTAACCCGAAATATCTCGGGTTATAAGATCTCTCACAGGATAGAACAATGTTAGTTTTCTTTCTCTGTTTTACTTATGGTTTTTCTGAGTTTGGGTCGACTCTGTCTAACGTCCGCAGTCTAATGCAAAGAAATAACACGCTTTTCTTCGACTTATTTGGTGAATGTTGTGTTGTGACTTGTGAGGTGAGTTTACCCAATTCTAAAACCAAGTCACTTGGTGAATGGTGGGTTGCGCAGATAGAGCAAAAAAAATGGTGCGCAAGAAATTTAACTAGTAAAGAACTGAAGACTGAAGCTGAAGGAGAAGGTTATTTGTATTTGTTTAATTTTGTTTTATTTATTTATTTTAATGACAATGTAAAATCGTAAAGATAATTAAAGAGGAAAGCATTAACAGTAAACCCATCAGCCTAAATTTTGTTTTATAAGTACACTTTTCTGCTTATGCAAAAAAACTCGCTCTTCACCGACTTATTTGCTGAATTGTGTGAGTTTTTTCTACCGCTGCACTTTCTTGAATTAATTGAGTAGGTCATTCATTCATTCATACATATTTAATGAATTCTTAGTGAGAAGACTGAGAAGACAGGCTTTCAGATTTAGCACTTATTTCCACAAAAAAGCGACTCTTTTAAAAAATAAGGAATAGACCTGACTTCTATGAAAGAGTTTTAGTTTTATCTCATACTTAAATATACTTTTGTTTTGAAGTTCCTTATATTTTATTTTTTTATAACATTACATTTAATTTTCCTTAATGTACATGCAATGCTTTTGCATTTGCCAGAAACGGTTTCTTTCGAAGCCACTTTTATCATGCTTTAAGATTATTTATTATTTATAAATTAATGATTTGAAGTATACAAAATTGGAATGAATTGCTTCGCTTGTTTGTTTTGGAAATTAGAATTGCAATACCTTTTTTAATTTAGGATACATATCGATATTAGAATTAATTATCGTTTGCAGGTAATTAGTCTAAGCTTCGACTTACCATTTGAAATTTTTCACGCCACGCCACTGTGGTACACAAAAATTTATTGCTTAAGCTTGAACTGTCTGTAATTTCACATTGTGAATATTTATGTCTCTTACGGCTTTTAAAAAATACATTTTTATTGGATTCCCCCTAAGAAACACACTCGGGCCACTCTGTGTTCTCACGGTCTCATTTAAAAAAACATAAACCTTAACTGCCAGGCTTATAACTTAAATTCCGAAAAAAATCTTAAGCTGCTTTTAATAGCTGCACTTGCAAGTAATCAAGAGGACCCAACAAATTCGATTGTAAATTCATCTGCTTATCTCATCTGTCAATCCTCAAACAATTCAGGAACACTGATATCTTAAAATTCCACAACGTTCCCGTCCGACAGAGCAGGTGATTCACACATTTCCGTATTAAAAAAAATATATTTTGGAAACTGTCAGCTAAATATAGCACTTTGATGGGCAATCCCTTAGACACTATAACATACATTTTATTCGCCAAAAAAAAGTGCCAAAAAATCTTAACGACCCGTCACCCTACTTTACAAATTGCGCCGCCTCAAGTTCTTTGTCATTAACAACACACCGATGACACTCGTTCACCCGCGTGACCATTTGGCAAAAAAGAAGTCTCCCAAAAGTCAGTTAGGTGCATACAGACGTACATTTATACTCGTATATGTCCCCAATCATGTTCATTGCAATTTATTGCACCGAAAATACTCCACATAAATTGCAAATAAAATACCGATGTAACACATCGTTCTGACAGGTTACCGAAATCCCCTTTTGACATGCAAAAAAGGGGCAGGTACAACTCGACTCATGAAGAGGGTATTCTTGTTTTTACGAATGTACATATGCATAGCGCCGAAAATTGGCACAGTGTTCCGATATGAAGCTGCGGCAGTAATAAAAAGCTGCCTTATCTGTAAAATATTGCTAACGTACCAACTACATTCACTTTTTATTTCGCTGACAGGTTCGTCAATTTAGGCATGAGCAACCAACAAAGCAAGAGCGAGTCTTTAACTAGAAGCCGCCAAAGGGCAAAACGCTCTATCGCGGTGAACAATCAGGGCGTTTCTCTTCGAGTTATGTGCGTAACTGGTTGTGCTTGTGATGTGAACATAATTGAGCTCTTTAAAATGAAGAGTCAATGTTGGATGGAAATTTAAGAATATGGTCTGGAAGAGCCGCATAGATGATGGTGTTACCAGTTTACGTTTTTCGTCATGGAACACGGTTTAATGTTTACTTGCGACTTATAGGTACTAACTAACTATAAGGCAAGTTATGCATTCGTAAAAAAATCGAGCTCGAGATTTTGATCAAGGGTTGGGTACGATTAACCGATTTTTAAAATGTCGATTTAAAAAATTCGATCGTCAAAATGTCGATTTTCAAAAAGTCGATTGATAAAACTGTCGACTGATCAAAATGTCGACTATCAAAAATTCGATTTTAAAAATGTGGACTCGAAAAATGTCGACAGTGGCAAAGTGAATGATGCTCACATGCATGTGGCGCCGCCACTGTCGATCATAGTTGTGTTTATTTTTTGTTTAAATAACAACTTATGAAAGAAACATTTTTTTGGGTTGGGTACGATATCCCGCTTTTTAAAATCCCCTCTCTTATAATCCCGTTTTTTATAATCCCCTTTCTTATTACGACGTGTAAGCATTGAGCTATGCAACCCCCCTGCTTGGGCACACTATAGGATATGGGGTAGGTGAGAGGTTGGGTGTATGCAAAGTTTCTTTAGCATTTAAAGAATCGATACGCTCCCCTTTTTTTAATTTATAAAATTGAATTAATAATGAAATTTAGTTAACATATTAAAAGAGAGCATTCTTGGATAAAAGTCGACATTTTCACCGACAAGTTTTCAGTCGACATTTTAATAGTCGAGATTTTAAAATGTCGACTTTTTTTTTGTCGATCAAACTTCAGTCGACATTTTAACAGTCGATGAAATTTATATTTGTCCAGTCGACATTTTTTTTGTCGTACTCTTCCCTTTGATCAAAGTTGACATTACGATGGTAGCGAAGACTAAAAAAGTGGGTCCAGCAATTCTGTTTGTCTGTGTGTGTGTCTGTTCGACTACAGCCTGAACGGCTCGGCCGATTTTCTTCGAACTTGGTAGATATCATTTTTAATTTTTTTTCCCCCCACAAGTTTTTTTCTTTTTTTTTTTCAAGACCAAAAATAACGGTATTTGCCATACGAATTTTTTTCGAAATTTCGTAAATATTTTTTTTTCTCAAAAACTGTTCGACAAATTAAAAAAAAGACACAAAAAAATTGCATTTATTTAAAGCTAGGTACTGGTTGAAAAATAATTTCCGAAAAATGGTTATTGAGGGTACCCCCCAAAGAACTATTTTTTTTGTTTTTGATTTTATCAAAAACGGTACAACCGATTTTGATCATTTTTTTGCTAAAGCTCCCCAAAAGCTTAAATAGTATTGTGTTTTCAAATTTTCAAACAAATTTTTTTGGATTTAAAAAAAAAAATCAAAATTTCTTTTTCAAAACTCAATATTTCCAAAATCTTATGCTAGATTTTTTTTGAAACTTGGTAAATAAAAGTTTTCCAACAGAGTCAACAAGACGTATGAAAAAAGTTTTATTTTACCTGAAAATAAAGGTACCCACCATACAAGTGTTTGGTTTTCAAAAATCGTATTTTTCTCGAAAATGGCGCCCAGAATTTTGATAAATTTTTGTGTTTCAATTAATTTTAACGATCTTTAATTTAATAAAAAAAAATTGAAATTAAGATATTACAGCTTGCACATACCATAGAACCATTTTTTTTAATTTTGAATTACACATGATCGACATAACGGATTTTAATAAAAATTTTTGTAGAGATGCTTCTAAGAAGTCTTAAAAACATTGCATTTCAAAACTTAAAAAAAAATTTTTTTGAATTTTTGAAAAAACAAAATCATTTTTTTTTTTGAAAATTCGATATTTCAAAACCGGCTAAATATTTTTCTTAGAAATTTAATTCTCAGTCGTACAATAATAAAACCTTAAAGTTGGTGTACCAAAATTTTTTCTTAAAAATGTTTGAAAGATTTTGTTCATAAAATCTTATTTTTTTAAGGAACCACTACAACGACTTATAATTTTAATTCTTGCATAAATTCATATTTGCAAAGCATTCTGTTTTTGTCTCTTACTACTAAAAGAATTTAAAAAATTAATTTTATCCTTATGAACAGTAGGAGCAATTTCGTGCGACCCAGTCGTGCATTTTATTTTTTTAACGGTACCTGCGATACGATTTTTTTCGAAATTTTATAAAAAACTAATCAAAAAATTTCATTTAGTTATAGCTAGGTAATGGTTGAAAAAAATTTTCCGAAAAATGGTTATTTTTGGTACGCCCCTTGGAACCATTTTTTTTGTTTTTGATTTTCTCAAAAACGGTTCGACCGATTTGGATCATTTTTTTTCTGTTAAAGCTCCCTAGCAGTTCCAATATAATTGTGTACTCAGATTTTCAAAAAAAATTTTTTTGGATCATTGAAAAATTTGTCAAAATTTTTGTTTTGAAAACTTAATATTTCGAAAACCACATGAACTCAGTTCTCACTAAAGTGAAACATAATACACTTAATTGAAGTGAACCTATTTCCCAGTAAACAATATCCCATAAAATATGAAAATTTGTAAAAAGGTACTAACCCATTAATAAACGTTTGGGCTCACTTTAAGGCATTTATAGGTGTCAAGAGTTTTGGCTATTTTTTAATCGGCCTTATTTTTCAACTAGAATCTCTTTCACTTTGCTAAGGCGTACTAAAGAGTCAACATCAAAATTCGTTATTTAACTTTCAAATTTCAAAAGTTAGCATTATTTCCCAGGATCATGCTTTTTATTTAATTAATAAAACTGGAAAATACTTGGATTATTATTTAATTTCTTCTTACTAGACGTGGGATTTATTTCCCATTGAAAGAGGCCTTATTTCCTGAGTGGACTTAGGTCCCAGGGATTTATTTTTAGGCACCGTCGCCGTAGTCAAGAGTTACTTTGTGTTCAGACTCATATTTTGAATATATACGACATACTATTAACAATGTGGCAAAAGGTAATAAAAGTAATATTAGGATGATTTAAAGTGGAACTTAATACAATACAATTTTGAGGACCGGTCATCGTCTTGCTGCGTCTTATTGTCTATTATTTTACAAATGTTTGCAAAGCTTCAACAGCAGGGAATTTAGATAGGCAAATATACGAGTAGGTATACACTTTCAATCACATACGAAGATTGATGACTTAAATGTGGTCTAATTATTCCTTAAGGGATGTTTTTACTTTTTGATTTAATATAATAATAAGTTTAAAATAGATTCATCTGAGATCTTAAATAACAATGTATTCAATTTTTTGAGTTAATTCGTAATTTTGGGATCATTCCCACCCACTGTTTTAAGGGAATAATAACACAGCGGTAAAAAACATGGTGTCAATAAATGTACACAATTTCAGGGTAATTTTTTGAGTTTTCCAGTAATATCCATTAGCTTAATAGGGCATTGGACTGTCATGCCAGAGGGATTCCCAGCCATTAAAACCAAAATGTATTTTCTTATTTTTCAGGGGGCAAGTACCTCGATAAATTGGTAAGCTCTCCAAAAGTATCTCTTGTTATGACAAGTACTTCTCATTTTTGACCTTTGGACTCGGCAAAAAATTGTAGATCACCTTCCTCCATTCCATTCAACAACACTGAACAAATGGTGGGTGAGATTGTTGGTCCAGGGGACCACATCAATTTCTAGTTTGCCAAATATTGCTTTGTGCAAAGAAATCAAGGTTTAAAATTTATTATAACGTTCGTTGACGCAAGAAATTCAAAAAAAGGGGTTGGCTTCAAAACTTCCGACGGTCTGTGTGCAATGCATGTTCATCTATCCGTTTGTGAGTCCACTCGACTGAACTTCCATTATACGTCAGGGTAGATCCTTAGTTAAACCGATTTTTTTCAAAATTGTTACAGGGATTTTATATAAGTTTATTGTTGTTCCCTATAGGAAACAACAAAACTGGCACTGCCATTCAAATTTTAACTTGCGATAAAGGTACCACGGGGCCAAGTTTTGCATTTGGAAAAAAAACAAACGTGACGTTTTTATCAAACTTGACATTACTATGATAGATAACAAGAAAAGTGGTTCCCGGAATGCAGTCGGTCTTCCTGTATGTCTGTACGAGTATCTCGACCTTCAGCCTAATCCACTAACACGATTTTCTTCAAACTTGGCGCTTAAAAGTCTTCGGCGATTTCCTTTAAGAGAAATTTAATTTTTTCTTAGATCTCAGACTAACGGTTCTTGCCATAAAAAAATTATTAGTAAAAAATGTTCAATAGCAGAGAATAAGTTTTTTAAAAGCTACACGAATTTTTTTAATAGTTAGAGCTTAAAACATAGAATGGCATAAGCAAATATGAATTAATGCGAAAATAGCAGTTTTAAATGGTTTCAATATATAATATCTAAAACAAATTGGTACGCCAAGTTTAACTTTTTATTATTTAATTTAAAAACTTTATGAAGACCCGCCTTTAAGATATCGATTTTTAAAATAAAGAAATTTGAAATTTTCTTCAAAAATTCAAAAACATTTGGTTTTTAGGTTGTAATAAACTTTTAAAAAGATTCTGTAAAAAACTTTCAAAAAAAACTCAAAAAATATCTATGTTTTGTAAGTATTGTCAGTAATATCTTAATCTCAAGAAAATTGCTCCTTAACATTTGAAGATAGTGTTAAAAACTGTGATTTTTAAAATGTTGCGTTTAAAAAAAAAAAAAAAAAAACAAATTAAAAAAAAATTTTTTTTTTAAATCTGAAACAAAAATTTTGAAAATAACTTTAAAGAAAATACTGTTCAAACTTCTTACGAGCTGTTGGATAAAAAAATTATCAAAATCCGTTCAACAGTTTAATAACCACTTTTTGTAATTTTTTGTCCACTACTATTTAACTTTTACAAATTTGAATTTTTCATTGTTTTTTAAATAATTCGTGGACAAAACAATATTTTTTTAAAATTTCAAAAAAAGTTAGAATTTAACTATGCAGAACATGTTTTAATTTGGAATTTCGGTAGGGTGAATAAGGGTAAGCAGAGAGAATGCTCAATAGTCTGTACCTAGTCCTGCCATAAGTTCTGTCCCTGACAAAAACACGTTTTATTTAAAAAATAAAAAAGCAATCAAAATTCTTTTCAATGCTGTTTTCTATCGCTAAAGCGAAACCCTCCCCTTTTGCCGCTATCCATGAGCGGCACTTGCATTGAGGAAACTGAACAACTCTCTGTGCTCGGTATGTACATTACAGACCACCTTGTATGGAATGATCACATATTCGACGTGGCCAAAAACGCTGCCAAGTGTTTAGGTTTCCTTCGACGTTGCAAGAAATTTTTTACCCCTTCTGATCTGGCTGTATAGGGGTGGCCGTGGCGCGATGGATGTGTGCTCGCCTGTGAACCTCATGATCACAGGTTCGATCCCTGCCGTCGTCTATGTCGTTTTAATTCCATTAAAAACCTTCTAAAATTGTCATCAATGGGTTGCTGGTTTACTCATTGCATGTTGTTCAGGCATAACACTAACAACATGTAATTGAGTTAAACTAGTATGCCCAACAAGGATGAACACGAACAAAATAATGTGAATTATAAGCGACATAGAAATAAGACACGGCATTCTCCGCTTTAGTTCAGCCGCCATCCCTGGAGATAAAATATCTGAGACAACAACCTTCAGTCTCAGAACATCGTGCCACACATCTTTCCTATCCTTCTTTCTCTTCCGTAACTTCACGCCCGCGCTGTGTTGAAACATTTAAAGGGTAATCATAATCCCTTGAGCGCGGGTAGATTATAAAAAAAAAAAAAAAAAAAGGCTTATATTCGTCCAAAGCTCGAGTACAATTCCCATATTTGGGCAGGTGCTCCAATAACACACTTGAGTCTCTTGGATAGAATCCAAAAAAGAGCTTTAAAAATTATAGGTGATAGAAGTATAACAGAAACATTTGAATCTCTCGAGCACCGTCGCAATGTTTCTTGTCTTTCATTATTTTATCGTTACTTCTATAAGCAGTGTTCTAGCGAAATAGCCAGTTGCATTCCTCCCCTTAAACAATTTAACCGTAATACTCGCGCTTTTAGGAATGCTCATCAGTTTACCCTTGAGCCCAATTTCGGACGTACTGTGAAATACAGAGATTCTTTCTTTAGCCGGACTACACGCATGTGGAATGCTCTACCCAGCTCTATTTTTCCTTCCCATTGTAATCTTCAAAAATTTAAAACTAATGTGCATCGGTATCTCCTTTTAAACCCTTCCTTATTTTCTTTCCTAACGCTCGTACTTCGTGTTTATGGAAGTCATTATATTAAGAGCAAGTATCTGGAAGCGAATATGGAGTTCAAAAACTTATGCAGGATTAAAAGAAGTACATTTTTTAATGAAGAGGCTAGACGGCTAGCACAATGCAAGAATTCATCGGATTTTTGGAAAGTGGTGAAAAGATTGAATGGAAGGGAGTATAAAATACACAGAGATTTAACACCTGACGTTCTGTTGTCGCATTTTAAAGAACTTTTGAACCCCTTAACCGTCAATGCAACAGTATCCTATGCAGAGCCATGCTTTGAAAATAGCATAATAGATGCGTGCATAACTACTGAAGAAGTTGTAAATACTTTAAGAAATTTACAGGATGGCAAGGCGGCTGGGTCCGACGGAATCCCAGTTGAATTCTACAAGTACGGCACCAATGAGCTGATAAATTCGATTACGTCGGAGTTCAACTATATTTTGGATAGTGGATCTATACCCGAAAGGTTTAAGGAGTCCTTAATCTTTCCTATCCACAAAAAAGGAAGTACGCAAAACCCAGATAATTATCGAGGAATAAGTTTTTTGAACGCCTCATACAAAATTTTTACGTCAATTCTGCAACGACGACTAAATTTATGGATTAGCCAGAATGGTTTATTGAAGGAGTTTCAAGCCGGTTTCAGATCTGGTTACTCCACTGTCGACCAAATATTTGTTCTTAAGAGCATTGCCGATAACTTCCTACGGAACCAAAAGAAACTTTATTGTTTCTTCGTGGATTTTAAAGCAGCGTTCGATGCAGTGGACAGAAATGCGCTCTTATACAAGCTTTATGGACTGGGGATGTCCAGGAAATTCGGTAAAGTCCTCAAAAATATTTATAATGATACCAAAGCCGCAGTTTGGAATGGAGAGGAAATCTCTGAATGGTTTCAGACTGGAACAGGCGTCCGGCAGGGGTGTGCGTTGAGTCCGCTTTTATTTGCCCTCTTTGTAGATGACCTAACCGACAACATTTGTGGAGGAGTGGAATTCGCCGGGACATTGATCAAAGCACTTTTCTATGCCGATGACATTGTGCTGTTTTCTAATTCACCCCAATCACTGCAACTGATGATAAACCAATTGCATAGGTACTGTGTAAAGTGGAATCTAAAGGTCAATCTAAGTAAATCCAAAATAATGATTTTCAAGAATGGAGGTGGAAGAAATAGCTCAAATGAAAGATGGAGCTACGATTCGAACCTGATAGAGGTGGTGAGGGAATTCAATTATTTAGGAGTGTGCTTTACAAAGAATCTTAGTATGGAAAGACATCATGGGGATAAACTTATGAAAGCAAAAAGTGCAATTGGGACTTCCTGGGCAAAGTGTTTCTCAAACAAGAATATAGCACATAGTAGCAAATTTCGTGTATTTGAAGCAGTGTCTGAGTCTATAATGCTTTACGCAGCGCAGGTTTGGGGATACAAACAATACGAGAGTGTGGAAAAACTGCTAAGATTCTTTATTAAAAGAATATATCATCTGCCCTACAACACACCAAATTACATGGTTTTGCTGGAAACTGGACTATCACCGCTTTTTATTCAAACCCTAAAACTACATATAGACTATATTCTCAAAGTTTTGCAAATGCATAGTGAAAGATTACCGAAGAAAGCAGCCCTCTATGCAATCAATCAAAGAAGTAGTTGGTACGCAGAATGGCACGAGCTGGCTTTATGGTGTGAAATGTCACTGGATTTGGATTTCGGTAACGTTAATGATTGCAGAGTTAAACTGTATAAATTGATTGCGGCGGTTGATGAAAAGCTCCGTAGTCGCTATATAGAAGAAGCTTCAAATTCAACTCATAGATTAATTTACAAACATCTCAATCATAACCTTGGTCCAAATAACTATTTTAGAGGTGAGAACAGTGTGGAGGTTATTTCTATGATGCTGAGACTTCGAGGGGAGCTCATGCATCTTAACTATATCCCACATAGGGAGGATCGCCCTGGACAATGTAGTTTATGCAACCAAAGAGAAAGAGAAGATGTTTTTCACTTCTTAGGAAAATGCCCTGTACTGATAGAAAGTAGGAGATTCTTCCTCGGATCTAATTACCTAACGGAAGAGGAAATGATAAGTCTTTTAAACGAGATGAAGGTGGAAAAACTTTTTACGTATTGCAAAGTGGCAAAATCATATCGGGACAGAATACTCTGCGAAAGCTTCTAAAAACACATCGAAGTTAAATATTTATTTAAGTTGTAAAATATATGTACATAAGATATTTTTGTTTTTTTTTTTTTGTTTTTTGTTTAATAATTTCTTGCTTTTAACATAATCGTAAAACCAATGAGCTTTATATTATATTAATTTTATCTTGTCAACCTGGCAGACGGCATTGCCATGCTAATTTTGATTTTGTAATTTATTAATATGTTAAGAAATAATGAAAATAAAATCTAATCTAATCTAATCTAAATCTACTGTGTTAATCAATTTAAGGGTAGTAATAACCCCTTGAGTGCGCGCTAATTATAAAAAAAAAAAAAAATTGTTAGTTTTAATGTTGATGGTGTTGACTTGAAATGAAGGTAAGGTATCCTTAGTCGTAGGTTATAAAGTCTAAGGGTACGGTTGTGCTCTCCTTCAGATTTGTTCGAAGATATTATAATGAATCTATGCTCTCCCATCGGGCATATATCATGTCTCTATAGATTGCGTCTGCTTGAGGAGACACTGTATCAACTATTGATTTGTTTCGTCAGTTAGAGAAGTATGGAACTACCTTTTTAGCCTTTCGCAGCCGAATGCAGTGGTAAGAACTTTTCGTCCAATTGATGTTGTTGCCATTGCATGAAGAAATCAAATCAAATTCAATGGATGTATAAATCCACAAGATACTAATGAAAATTACAAATTTACTTGCACACCAAAGCAGAGTACTTAATGGCAGGTAGAAGATCCTAAGCAGATTTGTCCCTTTCCACTGATACCAAACAAAGAACACTCGATAACATGAGTATAAAAGTGGCTTGACTGCCAGCGTTGCCACGAAGTGCCCGATCGGGCCATTTGGCCCTCTGTTTTACATTTTGGCCCTTTGCCCGGGCCAATTAGAAATGGCCCCTAAATCTAAATTTTAGAAGATTTAAGATCACATCACATCGTGCTTAGTAATAATTAAAAAGCTTTACAAAATTAATATAAACCATCGCTATGCATCGCCACTACAATGTGTTTCCACCACATACAAATAATCATACCTAAAATGGAACTGAATTCATTCATTTATCTCGTTTAATGATTTGACTTTTTTCATGCCAGTTTCGTCCAGCGTGTTGACTTCTCTCATGTCATTTACTTTCGTCATCTACCAAAGCGTTTATGTAACTTAAATAAAAAAACTTAATCTTACAAATTATGTACATAAATCGCAAATTTCCCAATAATGAAGATCTTCTGATAAAATATTTGTGTTTGCAAAAAGAATTTGATTTTTTTTTAAATAAATTTTAATACAAAGACTACTTAATTCGAACTGAATCGAGTCTAAAACTTAACAGTAAATTTTTCTTTGTCATTTATCCATGATTAAAAATGTTCAAATGTTATCTCTAATTGCATGCAATATTCTGGAAATACATCTACATATACATTTCAACAATTTGCAGACTTTTTTCACTGCGTTTATAATCCCCAAAGTATTCCCTCTAACCTTTCTGCAATTTCATGTTTAAATTCAGTCAATATCGCTCACTTAAACTTAAATAACAAAGGAGCTGAAATAGTCTTAATTGGACTAAATGACGATAAGCAACCAGGACCCGATGGTATTCCTCCGATCATTTTGAAAAACTGCGCAGCTTCTCTATTGGGGCCATTAACTTTATTGTTTAAGAGTTCTCTTGGAAAGGGTTATCTTCTTGATGATTAAAAAATCTCGTACGTTATTCCTATTCGATACCAAAAATTTTGGAGCAAATTGTCTCTAATAGATGTAATTGAGGTCACATCAGGAGTACCACAATGAAGTCACTTGGGCCCTCTTCTATTCTGGCTGCTGATCAATGATATCACTGATTTCTTAAAAAAAAAATGATTCTCGTTTGATGTTTGCGGATTACATTAAAATATTCCGTCGTGTTACGTCAATTAATGATTGTCATTTACTCCAATGTGATCTTCATCGCTTGTCTGAATAGTGTTTAGCTAATCAGCTTTTCTTGAAAAATTGCCCATTCCTTTTGTCTCTTGTAAATGTGTATGCTTCGTCGAGGCATCTGCGATCCCGTTTCCTTTTTAATGAACCTCATCATCGGGTAAACTATAATCTAAATGAACCTTTAACTCGATTCATTAGAGAAGCCATCAGTATTATTTGTAATTATGTTGATTTTTTTTTTCTCAACAAAGTCGAGAATCTTTTAAGAAGCACATATTATACCTAATTCCTAATCTGGTGGTATTAAGTTATTACTTTAGATTGAGTTTTTAATTTTATTTTGTTTGCTCCACTAATTAATTATTTGTTTTTTCTATTTTTCAATAAAAAAAAATTTGATTCAGTTGTCTGTAAGATTATAATAATTTGTATAAATTTGCTTGATGAAATAAAAATAAATAAATAAATCGTATAGACATTTGTTTTTTTCGCCGCTTGTTGTTTTTTCGTTCGTTGTCCATTCAAATATTTAATTAAAATATGAAAAAAGTGTTATAAATATTTAAATAATATTACTAGATTGATTTATATTTTTTAAGATATTTTAAGGTAATTTCCAAGAAATCAAATCAGACGACAGAGTCAAGATCTGCTTCTGCTGCCTATATTACATAGATTTAAGAAATCCATTAAGTAAATAATGCATTAAATAAATAAAAAAGAATAAATACAAATATTAATATATTGTAGTTTAATGTTTTAAGGACGGATTTGTAAGTAAAATATTTGGCCCCAACTTTTGTCAAATGGCCCTCAAAAAGTTTCGAAATGGCCCTTTATGTTTTTTCCTTCGCGGCAACGCTGTTGACTGCACATACTGCCGGTGATATCTTTTCAATGTTGTCATTACCATTTGACGTTAATTCCCCTTAGGAGACTTGTAATGTTCCACAATTTTTCAACAAAATGACAAGTTTCTTACATTTCGCCGGCTGAATACTTAAGTGTCGCATATACATACAAATTATTCCTCATAAAACGAATTTTAAGGTTTAAGAAATAATTGTCTTATTTCTTACTTGACAATTTCGACTTTTGAATTCTTATATATGTACGTTAATTAAAAATTCCTTTTCGTATTTTAAAGTCCTGATGACAAAAAACGTTACGGTTATTTAAAAAAAAAATAAAGTTTGAAAAAAAAAACTCAGAATTGGATATAGAAGATCAAAATTTCTAGGATTATTAATTTTTATAATTTTACTTTGAGTGATTATTAATTTAGTGGCTATGCCTTCCTCTATGCCACATTGGATTATTCTTAAGTCTATAAGAAACGTATGAAAATGATAAAATATTTTAACACTTAATTATGAAAAATACTGAACATGAACTTTGGTCCATAAATTTTTTTAGAAAAAAACATTTAATTTTATTCGGAATCGGTTTTCAAAATACTTCAACATTCGTAAGAGTAAGTTATGGTATTTTCTCACCCTTTTCTTAAATTGATTAAAATATATATGAGTTTAATTTGATCTATATCCATTGCCCATTGCAATGGGGCATTTAAGCATTAAGCGTTTGTTTTTCCAACTTTTCTCCCACCTAGTAAACATTTTGAAAAGAACCCAAAAATTTGTAACTTCGTTAATAATGAAGATAGAGCAACGGGGATAGCGCCAAACGATATATTCTCTATCTATTAAATTAGTATACCTGCATCTTTGCAGGGGCACTTAAGTATTCGGCCGGCGATTTATCAATGAAAAAATCACCCTCAAAAGAAAGTATTAATCAACATACATATGTATAACTAACTCTCTGCAGTTCGGCTTTATTACGATCAAAACTGCATCATCAAATTGTTCCCTGTTTATCTATTTTATTAGACTAGTTTTATCAATTCCTTCAATTTTTAAAGTATTGTTCTACTAAAAACATAGTTTTATAAGTATTTTTGTATTATCATCTATTTAAAATCAAAACGGTAACTTTTTCGAATCGTATCAATTGTAATTGTCATTAAACTCTATGGGAGTGTAACGGAATAACGCTTTTTATAATTCCGTTTTTAAAAAATTCCGCACAAAAAGTTTTAAAATACTGTCCTCTATAATACCGTTTTTCTTTTAAATACCGCTTTTTAAAATCCCGTTTATTCAAAATCCCGTTCTATTATAATCCCGCTTTCTAAAATCCCGTCTTATACCGCTTATCCGGTTTTTTTTTTAAATTACGTATCTAAAATTTATTGATTTTATGTTGGCTATTTTCCAGATTCTTTAAATGCTAAAGAAACTTTGCATACACCCAACCTCGCACCTACCCTAAATCTTATAGTGTGCCCAAGCCTTACATACCTTACATACCTCACTGCTTATATGCCGTAATAAGAAAAGGGATTAAGTATAAAAAACGAGATTATAAGAGACGGGATTTTAAAAAGCGGGATTTAAAAAAAGGGGATTATAAAAAGCGGGATTATAAGGAAAAGGTTTATAAAAAACGGGATTTTAAAAAATGGGATTATAAAAAGCGGGATATCGTACCCAACTCAACTCTATTAGGATATATGTATTATGGTCTTATGACTTTTCATCAAGAATGCAATGTGTTTCGGACAAAAAGTCACGTTTCTGGAGTACCTTAATAAGTTTCATAATATTTAATCTCATTTTTAGAAGTTTCCAATAAAATAGTTGTTGCATTCCTACTATTTAGCAATTTAACCTTAACACTCGGGATCCTAACTAAAAAGTACAGATACTGTTTCTTCAGATGTACCTACTCTACGAATATTAAATTAGTGCTCGATTTTTCGCCCCCTTTATTATAAGTACATAATTCAAAAATGGAATATATTTCTGGATCTCCTTTTAAATCCGTCTAATTAAAGGTTATTCATAACCACTTAAAAAAAGAAGAATTTCACCTCTGAAATAAGTCGATAATAAATATTTAACAAAACAAACCTACATTTCTTATAATAACCTAAAGAGTTCTCAAATTTGACTGTCATACTAAGGAGCAAAACTAAAGTAAGATCAACAAAATTGAGAGATTAAAGTTCTCAACTGTCTCGACTCATCATTCAAATTAATTTAATTAGTCGCACATCTCTCATAAGTGGTCAGAAATAGATGGCTAGCGCTCAGCCCCAAGCCAAACCCAACCGTTTACTCATCATTCAACAGATACATTTTTATTGCCCTTCCATCTCGACAAAAAAAAAATCTACCCAAACCAAGTCAATTGCGGGTTTGGTCAATAAAATTCGCATATACGCGTGCGCAACCTTTGGGCTCTCGCAAACTCAACTCAAGAGTATGTACCTGTACCTTAGTCGGGATTTGATATAAAAACCATAGCACGGTACTAAGAACTCGTACAATACCATCGGCAACTTCAACCGGGAATAACGTCTTTCAGCTTCATAATAATGGATAAAAGGATTTGTTTTATTTTGCTCTGTTTGATGGGACTGAGTGTCGCGGCACGTTCGACCTCGACGCCTTCATCGTCGCCGCTGCCGCCGACGAAACCCTCAATTAACCCTTATAGACATCATGCTGCCCAGACAAATCCTGATCGACGAGATTACAGCAATCAGCCGAGGATAATTGAGCAATTCAACCATAGGAATCCTGACGGCAGTTATGAGTTCAGGTGAGATTAGCAGGTGTTAAGAGTGTAAGTGGGATCGCACTGCAACATCACGGATATGCGCGTCGCTCTTTGTTTTGCAGGTACGAGTTGAGCGATGGCAACACACGCTACGAACGTGGATACTTTTTGAATCGCAACAACGCACCGAGTCTGGTTGTTACCGGTTACTACGCCTATCGTTTGGATGATGGAAGATACACGACTGTCTTTTATAATGCAGATCACAATGGCTACCGACAACAGGCTTGTGAGATCATCTCTCGAATTGACGTGTGTGCGATGTTTTATTAATTGAGAAATTTGTCTCGTTTAAATTTAGCCACAACCTCACAGGGATGGCCAGACCTCCCAAGGACCATCGATGTGCAGGACGAGCAACTTGTACAGAGTGCTGGTGCTGGGAGTACATTATCCTCACTTGGGACAAGGCAGGATGCCGGAAATTATCAAAAATACAATAGGAAGGATAACTGAGATGCGGGGGTGTTAATGTTAAAATTGATTTATAATGTTGTTTCAAATTGCCAAAATCTTGTGTAAAACTATAAATTATTGTGGAAAATAATAAAAATAGTGTTATTGAATTAGAAAAGTCTTGAAGTGTTTTCGGGTGGAGCTCGACAAATTTCCAAAAACGAAAATGATTGAAACTTAAATCCATCAGGACACTGTAGTTCGTCATTGAAAGCGATTTACATTTGCATCTAAACTCGACAAACAAGTTTTATAGTGTACGAATATTTCAAATAGTTTGGCCGTTGGAAACATGACAAATCTGGGTTAAAGAATTAAAGACCTGAATGTTTCTATTTTTGGCGACTTTAGTTTTGGGCTTTGGGGTTTCTAGATTTGTGGATTTTTAAATTGGTTAAAAGAGCGTCTTCAAAGTAATTCTAAACTGACGTGCTCCGCTTATTTTCTCATGTTTGAAACCATGTTACATTCTAATATCACTGATGTCCAACATAAAGCAAAATCGTAACATAATCCACAGTTACGGTTAGTTAGCCGAATATAGAATTTAACTAGGAATATTAGGATCAGAACTTTCAGAAGTTATTCTGTGTGACAAAAATTCCGTTAATGGATCAAAAACTGTACGATTATAATTTTGTATTACAATATTCTGTAATTCTATTATTTTGTATTCAAAATTTTTAAAAATGCGTCATTGTGCTTTTCAAAAGTCTGGAGATATAAACTCCTATTTTAAATTTATTTTAAATTATATAAGAACGGGTTCTTCTGTATTTGCTAAACATTTCTTATTAAAACAAAACAAAAATAAATTCTTGGCAACAATTTTTAGGAAATAGTTTTATTTTTAAATTTATTTTTGTACACGAAATTTCCTTAAAAAAATGGGAATGTTATTTTTACTTCTGACTTATGGGTACAATAAGGCAAGTTATGCATTCGTCAGCAGAATCGAAATCGAGATTTTGATCAAAGTTGACATTACGATGATACTCGTAGCGAAGATGAAAAAAGTCTGTCTGTCTGTCTGTTCGACTACAGCCTAATCGGCCCGGCCGATTTTCTTTAAACTTTGTAGATAGTATTTTTAATTTTCCCCCCACACATTTGTTTCTCTTTTTTTTATAGACCAAAAATAACGGTACCTGCCATACGATCTTTTTTCGAAATTTTATAAATATTTTTTTTCCCAAAAACTGTTCGACAGATTAAAACAAATAAAATGCACGACTGGATCGCACGAACTTGCTCTTATGTAAAAGTACTTTGGAATTTAAGATACATTTTATAAATATAAAACATGGATTTAATGAGATAATAATGTTCAAAAATTGCCGTCTGGTTTCCGGAAAAGTATGAATTTATGCAAATAAACTTTAAAAAATCGTTTTATTATTAAATAAAATTTTTATAAGAAATAGAAAAAAATGTGGGATGCGAATTTTAAGTATTCAATAATATTGGTTTTAGGAAATAATTTCAAAAAATAATCGTTCATATTTTTATGTACAATATTATTTTAAACTTAGGGGGACTCCTGCTAAAAATTTTGGGTTAAAATCTTTAGAGCCGTTAATGAGAAAGTCGAAAATCAAAAAAACGGGTCTATGGCAGGTACCCCTAATAACATTTTGCCCCAAAATTTTTTTAGACGTAGTCCATGTCCATAATATCACAATTAATTTTTTTTATCAAAATCGTTAGAGCCGTTTTCGAGATAAATAAGATTTTGCATTACGGGTGTATGGGGGGTACCCTTAGTTTTGGAACTAAAATAAAAATTTCAATTTCTCCTCTAGGGAATCACCGAAGACTCTTAACTACCGAGATTGCAAGAAATAGGTCCAGTGGCTTAGGCTGTAGTGAGAGGTACAGACATACAGACACACTGAAACATTTTTTTGTGTACTAAATTTTCCTTAAAATTTTTATAAAAAAAAATGATATGCAAATTGTTATTATTTAATAAAATACATTTTTAAACGTAATCTAAAAATTTAATCGTGTATCGGTTTTCAAGATATTGAATTTTCAAAAAAAAAATTTTATTATTTTTTTAAAAATCCAAAAACTATTTTTTTGAAAAAATTTTTAGTTTATATTTTTTCAAATGCAAAGCAGCTCCTGCATAAAAATTTTGGTTAAAATCGTTAGAGCCGTTGGTGAGAAATTCCAAAATGAAAAAAACCGTTCTATGACAGGTACCCCTAATAACATTTCCCCCCAAATTTTTGTTTCACCAAAATATAGTCCATGTCCATAATATCACACTTAATTTTTTTTTATCAAAATCGTTAGAGCCGTTTTCGAGATAAATAAGATTTTGTATTACGGGTGTATGGGGGGTACCCTTAGTTTTGGAGCTACGAAAAAAATTTCAATTTCTCCTCTAGGGAATCACCGAAGACCCTTACTCGTAACTACCGAGTTTGAAGAAAATACCTCCGGTAGTTAAGGCTGTAGTTCGAGGTACAGACATACAGACATACAGACATACAGACAGACAGACGGAATTGCCGGACCCACTTTTTTCGTCTTCGCTATCATCGTAATGTCAACTTTGATCAAAATCTCGAGTTCGATTTTTTTTCCAAATGCAGAACTTGCCCTATAGTACCTATAAAAAAATGGGTTTTCATGGGAACCCTCCATGAAACCATTTTTTTTTTTGTTTTTGATTTTCTCAAAAACGGTTCGGCCGATTTTTATCATTTTTCTTACGCTTCACAAAAATTTTAATCGAATTGTGTATTACAATTTCACAAACATTTTTTTTTTTGATTTTTAAGAAAAGTTTAATTTTTTTTTGAAAACTCAATATTTCGAAAACCCCCATGCTCGATTTTTTTTTTTAAATTGATAAATAAAAGTTTCTTAATATAATCTACAAGATGTGAGAAAAAAAAATTAACTTACCTAAAAATGACGGTACCCACCAAACAAATGTTGAAAAATAGTTTTCGAAAATCTATAATTTAATAAAAAAAATTTGAAATTTATGTATTAGGTACTGACTGTATCTGCCATAGAACCATTTTGTTTTTAATTTTGAATTTCTCATTATCGGCATAACGGATTTTAATGAATATTTTTGTAAAGAAACTTGTGAAAAGTTTTAAAAACATTGCAATTCAAAACTTAAAAAAAAAATATTATTTTAATTTTTGAAAAAAAAAATCAAGTTTTTTTGTAAAATTCAATATCTCAAAAACGGCTATTTATTTATTTTTAGAAATTTTTGTTTTATTTGTATAAAATAAAAACTTTAAGGTGGTGCACCAATATTTTTTCATAAAAATGTTTTAAACATTTTGTATAAAAAGCTTATTTTCTCAAGAAATCACTGCAAAGACTTATAATTTTTGTTCTTGCATGAACCTATATTTGCTTGAATCACATGGCATCCCATTTTTAGCTCCAACTACTAAAGGAGTTGTTTTAGTCATTTAAAAAATGAATTTTATGCTTATGACCAATTTTTCTCTAATAACATTCATTTTTGAAATTATTATTCTTTTACATAAGAGCAAGTTCGTGCGACCCAGCAGTGCATTTTATTTAATATGTAAAGGGTGGTTAAATTTTAAGTGCCGATGTTGAATGTGAACCACACATAAACTTCAAATTTTTTTCTGAATTTCATTTGATATTTCTCAATTTCAGACTAACTCAATTAGAACCATGGAAAGATACACAATCGAGCAACGCGTTAAAGTTATTCAGGCTTATTATGAAAATGGGCGTTCAAATCAAAATGCATATCGTGCACTTTGTGATTTTTTCGGCCAATTTAACCGTCCAAATGTGCGTACAATCGGAAAAATCGTTCAAAAATTTGAGCAAACCGGGTCTGTAGCAGCTCGTACTGCAGAAATTATTCCCTCTGTTCGCGATAGTGTGGCTGAAGAGCCGTCCACCTCAACTCGTCGTCGTGCCCAAAAATTGCACCTCTCACGCTCGTCGTTGATGAACATTATGCATAAAGACTTGCATTTACACGCTTACAAGGTGGAATTCACTCAAGAACTAAAGCCTCTTGACCATTTCAAGCGTCGTCAATGGTCAGAATGGTGGCAAGAAATGGCAACAGTGGATGATCAATTTTCGAAGAAAATCATCTTCAGTGATGAGGCACATTTTCACCTTAGTGGATTTGTATATGCAATATTTTTTTCAAATTCAAAGGAGCTTCTGCATATGCATACAAATTGGGAAAAATCGTAAGAGCCGTTAAAACCCCCCCCCCCCCATTTTTATTTTGCTTAAAACCAAAAATAACTATATTGCTAATTTATCTTAGAAGCATCCCACTACGACCGTTTGGCAATACGAGATAGATAAGTGAGATGAAAAACAGCATATGTCTAGCATTTATTTTATTAATTTATCAGCTCAAGAAATACCTTGAAGATCGAAAACGTCTTAATGACCGGTAATATGGCTTTCGCAGCAATTGTTTCACTGGTGATCTGATGCCATATCTACCGACGAGTGGAATAGATCTTTACATTGTTTTGGAGCAAGTAAGATTATCGCGCTTGATATTTCTATGGCATAGGGTATGTGGGGTCAGAATGAATAATAAAAACAAAATAAAAACAGAAAAATATTTTTGTTTCCGTTATTTTTATGGAATATTCTCAAAAATGTTATAACGTTTTTTTTTACACTACAGTCCATTGAATTAGGGTAAACCAAATGTAAAAATTGTGAGTACTTATTTGGGCAAAAAAGTGATATCTTCTTTAAAACAGACGCGGGTGTGTTTAAATTTTTGAATGCAAATGTTAGCAGGGTTATTCAAGGTTCCATAACAAAAAAAACTTGAGTTAAATTAAGATTTGTGATCACGGCAGTTGAAAGACCGTCACAGAGTGACCATTTTTTCGATTTTTTTTCGAATGCCTATAACTCACAAGATACATGGCTACGATTTTTTTTATTATTTTTCTGATAATTATCACCACCTACCATTTCATTCATTTTTGTTTCGACGTTGAATGTTGGGACACCCTGTATATAATATAAGAATTCTTCCAACAGAAGTTCAATTTAATCGGCAAGGCTAAGGAAGAAACCCAATTTTTTAAGGGGTAGTGGCTATATTATTCGGTCCATTACTTCTATTCTTATAATGACTAACCAACTCTATACTTCGAACTTCAAGAACATCAGAAGGTTCAAAAGAAGAAGAATTAATCAGCAATGAAATCACACACGACGTTTCATAAGTTTTCGGAATATTTCATACAGTTTGGAAATCGGAAGTCCTCTGGCCTTTCGTTAGAATTAGTTTTAATTTTTGAGTCGGCAACTTTGTACGCTTTTCCAATTTGTGTATATGAACGCCTTCTGTTAAGCCCTATTTTAATTTTTTTTTAATATTATGCTCTAAAGTTCCAAAAGGGTCATTACAATTTTTCAATCACTTGATCATGTGTAACATTAACTAGAGTACAGTCCCCCTCGTAGTCAACAAAAATCCTAATACATTTAATATAAGGAATTAGTGTTTTTTTTTATAATACGAGCTCTCCTAATTATCATATTATCTGAACTCTTGTCTCCAATATTATCGTGGGTAATCTATTTTAATTCATAATTTCCATGCTAACTGATTTCATCCTTTAAATTAATTCAACTCACTAATAATCTCAAATTGTTCAATAAAAACAAGACGCATAGAAATAAAAAGCAACAAGCGTTAAGCTATAAATCATTAAATCTATTTTATATCACATTAGTTCCACTTTCAGGCTAACAAGGTATACGGTTTAGTCTATAAACCCCTAATTTATTATTCCGTTTGTATTCGAAATCTACATGTTAAGCGTCTGCTGTTGCGATGCTAACTGATGTTTATCTTTTCATCATAAGCCAAAGCCCATTGGCCAGTGTTTACCTGTTCGACGTGACAGACTTTTACCATCAAAATGGATAATAATGATATTCAAATTGAGATATAAAGTTGAGATTTATGATTTTATACCAAAAGTTATCATAGGCCAGCAGTGAGCCATTTTTGATTTATACAAATTTATTATGTGTTTAAGATGGAGTTTCGAAGTGCGTGGGAAACTTTCGTACGTAGGCAGGTATTTAAATGATTAAATCTATATTGAGGTTTTTCTAGTGTAATAAATGCAGATCAAAGAAAATCTATCGAATGTTCTTGGTTGAAATCTGTAAAACGGATAAGTCTGGAAAGTGGGTTGGGTGGGTATCGAGCTTGAACCTTAACTGGTGAACGGAATCGCTTCAAGTTTGTTGAATGTATGAATAATTGTGTGGTTTAATTGCACTGGGATCTATGGAAATATTGTGCCCCGTCAAGAGCTAAATGAGAATGATTTTACAGATCTTTATTGTTTCCTTGAAAAACTTAAGTATTTGCAGTACTTTTAAAGACTTATAGTTCGGTCTCTATATGATTCTATATGGTGACTTCCCAGATACCTTTGTCTTTGATAAATGAGTACATCACATGTACCTAATATGTAGACCGGTGTTTCATCATGGGAATTGCAGAACTGCATATGGAACTACTCACTACGCCAAGAATATGAAGCTGTCTTCTCAGTTTATAGTGGATTGTTAGAAAACCCGTAATTATTCAAAAGATATTCCTGCCTTATCGGATGCAGGGTGTTAAGTTATCCTCGTTGTAGCTCCCAAGAAGCATTTTTGCGCCTGCCTTAGTTTTTGGAGTTCTGTCCATATTTTAGATCTTAGATTCTTATGGTCTTACCTTCTGGGTTGATTTTGTTTTTATTCACATTTTTTCTAATCCGCACTAGGGCTCTGGTTCCGTTAGGGGTGTTGCTGCTCCTTATTTTACAAAATAGTCCGCCTCTTTATTTCTTTTACCACCTACGTGTCCCGGTACAAATGAAGTTTGACATAAATATTCTTTTTGAGGTCGTTTAGCCTGCCCATACTATCTAGATTGAATGGCATAGGAGTTTAACGCTGTAAGCCCTGGTTTGATATCTGCCATGATGGCAATGATTTAATTTTGACTGTTCCTTTTAAAGTTAAGGTCAGCAAATTTTTCTATGGCATTCACTTCGGCCTGCAAAATGCTTGTGAACTTCTCCATCAACAGAGAAAGTTTGGTTCTGGGCCCCAAAGTTCATATACCTGTCCTAGATGCATCGGCATACAATTTGATGGCATTTGCATGCAATGGAAAAATTAAAATTATCAGTTTTTTACACCACAGTATACATCACAAGACCTACCGTTATACAAAAGTACAAGGATCTACGGGTCCTGTATCTGAAAAACCACTCAGATCAGCTCAGTAAATACTGTGACTGAAGTTTTTCTGTTAAAAACATTTTGTTTTTGATTGCCGACAACAATTTCATATAAAAATTTGTTCCCGGCATTTTAAGCCATTTTGATGCCTGAATGTAAAAAAAAGTTCGGGATAAATTGCCAGACAATTTGTTTCCGTTTTTTTTTTTTTTCTTAATTTGGCTAGATTCTGGGAGCCTCGAACTAAAATTTGCCCACTAAAGCGATTTTATTTTAATTCGTTGTTAGATCATTCTAAAGGAAAACATTATTTGCTAAACTTCAAAAACAACAATAGGTACTCGTACATATACATATAGGTACGTACAACAAACATTATGAAAAAGCTTATTGATATTTATCTCAAAAACCGCTCTAACTATTTAATTAAAAACAGAATGCATGACTGGGTCGCATGGGCCTGTCTTTTTTACGAGAAATATTTTCACAAGCATAAGATAAATTTTTAAAATGGCTTAATCAACTTATTTGCATAGTTGTTGGCAAATATTATAAATCGTTCTAGTGTCTTTTTTTAATAAATTTTTATATATACAATTTTTAAGACATTACTAATGTAATGTAAGCCAATTTGAAGTTCTTATTACTGTGCAAATAAATTTTTTCATAAAGGCTGTATGACTGGTACCGTTAGTATTGGAGCTAAACAAAACTTCAATTTCTCTTGTAGGGAATCACTGAAGAACTTTAAAAATTAAATTTGAAGAAAACCATTAATCGGTGTAGGCTGTTCGTCGAGGTAAACAGAAAAACAGCCATACACATAGGCATAGTTGCGGGACCGAATTTTTCGTGTTCTGTATCATCGTAATGTCTATTTGATCAAAATATCGAGCATGATTTTTTTTACAAACAAAATTTGACCTTAAATTTGTATGTTGGATTCTTTGTATTTTTGTTTCTCTTGTAGAAAGTATTAAAAAAAAAACTATTAATTATCAAGTTTTAATTTTTGTATCCAAACATTTTTGTTTTAATTTGAATTCACAATACTATTCAAACTTTTAAGAAGCCTTAGCATAAAATCGATTGTACCGATTTAAAAAAAAATCGAAAACCAAGAAATGCTTCTATGGTAGGTACCACTAACATACATTTTTGGTATTTTTTTTCAACCACTTGCTAGCTTTGACTAGATTATTTTAACTTGCGACTTATAAGTACTATAAGTTATGCATTCGTAAAAAAATCGAACTCGAGTTTTTGATCAAAGTTGACATTACGATGATAGCGAAGACTAAAAAAGTGGGTCTCGCAATTCTGTCTGTCTGTCCGTTCGATTGCAGCTAAACGGCTCGGCCGATTTTCTTCAAACTTGGTAGATATGGGTTTTAATTTTTTCCCCCCGGATGTTTCTTGATTTGATTTTTTAAGACCAAAAATAACGGTACCTGCCATACGAATTTTTTTCGAAATTTTATAAACATTTTTTTTCTCAAAAACTGTTCGACAAATTTTAAAAATAAAAACAAAAAAAAATTTCATTTAATTAAAGCTAGGTATTTGTTGAAAAAAATTTTCAGAAAAATGGTTATTGAGGGTACCCCCCATGGAACCATTTTTTTTTGTTTTAGATTTTCTCAAAAACGGTACAGCCGATTTTGATCGTTTTTTTTTTTTGGTAAAGCTCAAATTTTCAAAAAATTTTTTTTTGATTTTTTAAAAAAAACTTCAAAATTTTTTTTCAAAACTCAATATTTCGAAAACCCCTTGCTAGATTTTTTTAAACTTGATAAATAAAAGTTCCTCAATATAATCTACAAGATGTGAGAAAAAACTTTTTATTTTACCTAAAAATAAAGGTACCTACCATACAAATGCTAAAAAATTAAAAAAAATGGTTTTCAAAAATCGTATTTTCTCGAAAACGGCGCCTAAAATTTTGATAAAATTTTTTTTCTTTCAATTAATTTTTACGATCATTAATTTAATAAAAAAAATTTTGAAATTAAGATATTACAGCTTGTACCTACCATGGAACCATTTTTTCGAATTTTGAACTTCTCATTATCCACATAACGGATCTTAATGAAAATTTTTATAGAGAAGCTTCTAAAAAGTCTTAAACACATTGCATTTCATAACTTTAAAATAAATATTTTTTGAATTTTGAAAAAAAAAAATCTATTTTTTCTTTTTTTTTTTTAAATTCGATATCTCAGAAACGGCTCAATATTTTTTTTTGTAAATTTTATTTTTATTCGAACAATATTAAAATTGGCGTACCAAAATTTTTTCTTGAAAAGCTTTTAAAAAGTTTGTACATAAAAGAAACCACTACAACGACTTATAATTTTTGTTTTTGCATAATTTGCATAACATTCTGATTTTATCTCTTACTACTAGTTAAAAGAATTTAAAAAAATTATTTTATATATGTAGATAATTTGTTTTTAAATTTTATCCTTAAATAACTAACAACTCTAACAACTTAAAATTGACATACCCAAAACGTTTTAAGGAAAAATGTGTTAGGAAATTAATTAAATTGGTCTAATGATTTAAAAAAAGAAGTTTTTATTAAATTCATACTTGCTAAGAAAAAAGATGAATTTCTATTTCTTGAGCTCATGTTATGAGAAGTTGTCTTAGACTTAGAATGAATATTTTGGACCTGCATATTTTTTTCTAATATTATCTAGATGTTTATAGAGGGTGGTCCAAGCAATAACAAGTTATGTTAAAAACGATTGACTTTTTTATTTTCCAATATGCATAATTAGTTTTTTATTTTTGCAAGTAATAATTGAGTTATTGAGCTTATAATCCCAAAGATTAAAATTTCACAATAACAGACAGTTCATTTAACACAAAATGTTGATACATTTACCGCTGCGGCTTTTATTTTTCAGTTTATAGTATGGATAGCAAGGGCGCACGTTTTTTTCTTTTTTTTTAAGACCAAAAACAACGGTACCTACCATACGAATTCTTTTTGAAATTTATAAATATTTTTCCAACAATTTCAAAAAAAAAAATTTTTTTTAGTTAAAGCTAGGTAATGGTTGGAAAAAATGTTCCTAAAACTGGTTTTTGAGGGTACCTCATGAAACAATTTTTTTTGTTTTTGATTTTCTCAGAAACGGCACCACCGATTTCGATGATTTTTTTATGCTAAAGCTCTCCAGCAATTTGAACAGATTTGTGTATCAAAATTTTCAAAAAATATTTCTTTTTTGATTTTTAAGAAAAGTTTCAAAATTTTTTCCTTAAAACTCAACATTTCGAAAACCCCATGCTAGATTTTTTTTAAACTTGGTAAAAAAAAGTTTCTCAATATAATTTACAAGATGTAAAAAAAAACGTTATTTTATTATTAACATTATTTTACCTAAAAATAAAGGTAACCACCATACAAATGTTAAAAAAATGGTTTTCAAAAATCGTATTTTTCTCGAAAACGGCACTTAGAATTTTGATTTAAATTAAGTTTTATTAATATTTTTATTTAATAAAACAAAATTTGAAATTAAGATAGTATTACAGCTTGTTCCTACCATAGAACCTTTTTGTCTAATTTTGAATTACTCACTATCGACATAACGGATTTTAATGAAATTTTTTCTAGCGATGCTTCTAAAAAGTTAAAAAAATATTGCAATTCAAAACTTTAAAAAAACATTTTTTGAATTTTTGCGAAAAAAAGTATTTTTTTTTTTGAAAATTCGATATCTCAAAAACGGCTCAGTATTTTTTTTTTAATTTAGTTTTCATTCATACAATAATAAAAATTTGAAGTTGGCATATCAAATTTTTTTTCTTAAAAATGTTTTAAAAATGTTGTTTATAAAAGCTTATTTTTTTAAGGAATCCACTACAAGGAATTATAATTTTTGTTCTTGCATATGAGGCAGTCAGTGCAATAGTGGCGTAACCCATAAAATTCACTTTAGAGCTACGGGAGATTTAAGACACAGGTTTTTTTTAAACATTTTTTGTATTTTTCCTTTGACATTTTTGATTTATCTAAAAACGTGGAAGAGTTTGAAAAAAAGGCATATTTTGTAGGGCAAGCTTTTTTTTTAATTCAACTTAATTTTTGGAAAAAAAGTGGGTTACGTCACTATTGTAGTCATGGTTTTCTGTAAAAATAAAGAAAAAAGAAAGGTTACGCCAAACTTATTATATTTTTTTTTATTTCTCTCATAGTTCATATTTTAACAACAAAAAATTATATGTACATTTTCACTTGTTTTTTAATGATTTTACTCCTCGTCTGATAAATAGTCAAATATTTCGATTGGAACACCTGTTGACGTTTTTAAATTATTATAAAAAAGTGATGGATTGGTGGTATAAATTGAAGCAGTGCAATTAAGTCTTTCTCTTCTATCGTTTATTTTAGGTTGTTCAAGCTGGTTGAGTTTTTTAATATTAACGGACTGTCCCTTTTTTACATTTACCTCTTAGAGTAAAACATCAATTTTATTAGAGTATTTATAAAAATTGAAAATGGTTTACTTTTTCGAAATGTAACCACTGAATTTTAAGCCATTCAACCTTGGAATTTGAAATGGACAGTTTACTATTTGTGATATTTTCTTCGATAAATTTTTTGGAAAAAAAATCAGATGAAGCCATTTTCACAATTTCAAAGGGGTTTCTTTTTCTGACCGAGGAAATGACGTTAGACGTTAATACAATCATCTGGGACGAAGAGATCTTCATATTTTTTTTTATTCTTTTCTATTACACAAAAATTTTGGTCACATGGCAAATAGGAATGGCCACTAACTAAAAATTTATGGTCAATTTCTTCAACCATAAAATCGGGATGGGGTACCAGAAATTGGCACAACAGTGAAAGTAGATATTATTTCTATTTTGGCCCCCACATTGGTCAGAATACATAATAATTTTTTTTCTAAGAGAAGTATAAGGGTGACGGCACTATTGCACTCAAACTATGATCGAATTTTAAAATGCAATAACAACTTTTTGAGTGCCATCTAGTTTTGAGTGTAGATAGCTGCATAAAACTATTTTTGTATTAAAATAGATATATTAAGAGACCCATTTTTATGAAAAACTCATTTTTGAAAAAAAGTGGGTTACGCCACTATTGCACTCATAGCCTCATATACAGGGTGATTTTCATAAGGTGTGACAAAAAGCTAGGGCATGTAGGTTGGTCTTAGACAAGAAAAAAATCGTATGGGAGGGGGGGTCTATTTCCCTCCGTTTAGGCGGGAGGGGCAATTTAGGAAAAATATCACTTAAAACAGAAAAAAAATTATTAAAAAATAACGGTAATGCTATAGCGTTTTGAAAAGCCAGAAATACATTCTTTAATTTTGTTTTTAAATAAAGTTGTTCGAGTGAATAGTTTTTGAAAAATTAATTTTCAAAATCAAAATTTTGAAAAAAAAAATGAAAATTTTGTTTTTAATCAATTTTTTTTTAAAATTTTACGTAATTAAGTATTATTTTTTTATTCAATATTCAATGCTCTTATTAATTTTTGATCAAACACAAAAAACCGGATGTCAAAATGTTTTGTAGTTTTTGAGAAAATCAAAAATAACAAAAACTACTTTTGTTCTAAGAAAAGCCTTTTATTTTAGTTTTTACGTTTTTGGATTCTTAGGTGAATTTACGATTGAAAGGATTAACTTTCTTTTTACTATTTTTTTAACTATCGGTCTTATAAGCATACAATAATGTGACAAAGTACTGGATCAATCATATTTCACACATTTTTTCATTGAGAACACCTGCGTGAGAGTATTGGTTTAAAATTGACCTGCCACTTTTTTATTATGGTGGGGTCGGCTTGGCGACGCGACCAGTTTTGTTGTACAAATTATTTCTAATTTGAATGTCAAGTCGTCAACATATCACGATGTCAAATTACTCTCGTGCCGAATTAACGGATATGCATTACTGCTACGGTATGGCTCATGGTCGAAGTCGTGAAGCGCAAAGACTCTACGCTGAAATGTATCCCAATAGGACGTGTCCCAGTCATACGATATTTTCAAGAATCCATCAACGTCTTCGAGAACACGGAGTACTGGAGCACCGAGGGAGAGAAAGTGCATCTTCTGCATCAGTACACATAGAGGAAAGAATTTTGGATATGGTCCGACGTAATCCCTCCCTTAGCACAAGGAGAATAGCTACTATGCTTCAGTTGTCCCAAACTAGAGTATGGGCAGTGCTTCATACCGAGCATTTACACCCGTACCACACTACACCAGTTCAGGAGCTAACCGCAAACGACAAGTTACTGAGAACTGCATTTTGTCGAACATTATTGCTAAGAGATGAAACTGAACATAATTACTTTGGAAGGATATTCTGGACGGATGAAGCTCAGTTTACCAGAGATGGAGTAACAAATTTCCACAATTTACATCACTGGAGTAACAGCAATCCGCATAACAAGAAACAAACCAAATCTCAACACCGCTTTAGCTGTAATGTTTGGCTTGGTATTGTTGGACAAACAGTTATTGTACCACGGTTCCTGAATTCAGTCATAAATGGAGAATCCTATCTGCAGTTACTACGAGACCTTCTGCCCGATTTGAATGACAACCTTCCCTTGGCCATAGCAGACAATTTAATCTACCAGCAAGATGGAGCTCCAGCACACTAAAGCCGCACTGTAAGGAACTGGCTTGATGAACATTTTAGTGATCGTTGGATTGGAAGAGGAGGTCCAATAGAATGGCTGCCTAGATCGCCAGATTTAACTCCGTTAGATTTTTATGGTTGGGGATTCATGAAGAACTATGTGTACGAAGTGGAAATAAAATCTTTGAAACAACTGAAACAACGGATTGAAGAGGCTGGAGTCAAATTACAGGAAAATTTATCAAGTATAAATTTATGTGCAACAATAAGAAGGCGCTATTATCTTTGCCTTCTACAAAATGGGGATCATATCGAAAATTTTTTGTAATAAGCTTTAGTTAAAAAATAGTTTAAAATTTAAATAAACAGTAATTATGTATTTTATCTAAACATGCATGTATTTCTTATTTTAATTGATTTCAAGATTCAGGAACATTTTTGTTCTTATTTCGCAATTGCATTTTTTTGTCACTAGTTAGGGCGTGTAAGGTTGCATTATTTAAAAAACATTCGCAGGTCAATATTAATCCAATGCTCTCACGCAGGTGTTCTCAATGAAAAAATGTGTGAAATATGGTTAATCCAGTACTTTGTCACATTATTGCATGCTTATAAGACGATAATTAAAAGAATAGTAAAAAGAAAGTTAATCCTTTCAATCGTAAATTCACCTAAGAATCCAAAAACGTAAAAACTAAAATAAAAGGCTTTTCTTAGAACAAAAGTAGTTTTTGTTATTTTTGATTTTCTACTACAAAACATTTTGACATCCGGTTTTTTGTGTTTGATCAAAAATTAATAAGAGCATTGAATATTGAATAAAAAAATAATACTTAATTACGTAAAATTTTGAAAAAAAAAAATGTTTAAAAACAAAATTTTCATTTTTTTTTTTTCAAAATTTTGATTTTGAAAATTAATTTTTCAAAAACTATTCACTCGAACAACTTTATTTAAAAGGAAAATTAAAGAATGTATTTCTGGCTTTTCAAAATGTTATAGGATTACTCTGTAGGTATCACCGTTATTTTTTAATAAATTTTTTTATGTTTTAAGTGATTTTTTTCTTAAATTGCCCCTCCCGCCTAAACGGGGGGAAATAGACCCCCCCCCTCCCATACGATTTTTTTCTTGTCTAAGTCCAACCTACACGCCCTAGCTTTTTGTCACACCTTATGCAAATCACCCTGTATATTCATATTTGCATAGCATTCTGTTTTTATGTCTCACTACTAAAAGAATTTAAAAAATAAATTTTATCCATATGAAGAGATTTCTCTAATAACATTCGTTTGTAAAATTCCTAGTACTAGATAGGAGCAAGTTTGTGCGACCCAGTCATGCATTTTATTTTTATCAAAATCGTTAGAGCCGTTTTCGAGATAGATAATATTTTGCGTTACGGGCGCATGCGGGGTACCGTTAGGTTTGGAGCTAAAGAAAAAATTCGATTTCCCCTCTAGGGAGTCACCGAAGACCCTTAAGAACCGAGATTGAAGAAAATAAAGATACAGACAGACAGACGGAATTTCCGGAACCACTTTTATCGTCTCCGCTATCATCGTAATGTCAACTTTGATCAAAATCTGGAGTTCGGTTTTTTTTCCAAATGCAGAACTTGCCTTATACTCGTAGTACCTATATCGCAAGCAAAAATGAAATTTCGATGAAAGGCAAGACGAAAAAAATAAGTTCTCTCTAGAAAAATTGCTCATTTAAAAAACTTTTTCCTTTTCGTAGAAAGATTTATGAATCTAGTAAAGAATTTTATTCAAACAAAAATATAAACGTGTGATTTTAAAAATTCTACAGTTCGAAAAAAATAAAACAAAAGAATACCGACTTATTGGAATTTAAGCACTTGCAAATTGTCGTAAAATTTTCTCATTTTCTCTTTTGTTTTCTTCTTCTTTTTTTTCTCTTAGATTTTTCCGAGTTTTCTTCATCTAAAATTTAAAAAATGGTTCCTGCTTACGTGACCTTTTATTTATTAATAATATGTCCTTAAGTGGGCTTCTGATCAATATTAAATATTAATAATAATAATATTATAATAGGTATTTAAAGATTTCGAAAAACCGAAAAGATTTCGAAAAACTGGAAAGGTGACTCTTAGCTCCATTGGTGCATTAGTTTAGAAGATAATTTAGTTTAAATATTTGGGAAAATATTCCATATTCAATTGACCTGAATCCTGCTTAAGGACATCTTAAATTTAAAGTTATTAAATTAAATTAAATTAAAAACAATTAGAATCTATCGACACAGATTCCTTGCTGTTGTCAATTTCTCTCAATAAAATTTAGTTTAGTTAGCACCTTTTAATTTTATAATCTTTAAACTAAGCTCAGTTTTAATAATTCCTCTTTCAAAATTTGATACATATTGTCAAATAATTAAACTCAAATGGATGTAAAAGTTCACCTGAGTCTGTACAACTCCAATCACAAATAATTCAGTTTGTGATGCATGCTTATAAATTCATTACTGTCAAATAATAAAAGGATTACCAAGAGCCTTCATTATTTCCCTCAAACATCATCATTAAAAATAATTAAAAAAAAAAAATTGTAGAAACAGTTGAGATATGCCCTTAACATCAAAGGACTCTCTAGAATTTATATGAATCCTTATTTTCTTATGAAACAAACTTTTGTACCTGGCATATACAGTGCAGTTCACATGATTAGACGCACTATTGTTCTCTCAATAAATTGCAGTTTTCTTTTTGTTTTTCTTCATGAACTACGAAAGAATTGCATTCATTTGAAAGGTTATTAAATTCTCTGTAAAAAAAAGCTAAATTCAAGATTAGTGAGAGACACTTAACGGTTGTTTTGATCTCTTTCTTCGCATTAGTGCTAAAAAAGCTGAAATAAATCGGTTCACTTGATTAGACGCACGAATTAATTCAGTTAGTTTCTTAATGCTGGGTAATACAAATTAAATTTGGTTGATGAGTGTACATTATTAAAGTTTTTCTGAGTGTTTAAGGTGAAAATGGGTAAAAAGAAAATGTTAACTTCGGCGGAAATAGCAAAAATTGAGGCCTACCACTCAGAAGGGTATTCTATGCCCAAAATTGCAAAGAAAATAGGACGAAATGATAAAGCTGTTCGAAATGTTTTATCAAATCCTGCCACCTACAAAAAAAACAACAAAGGAAGGACAAAAACACCCTTTACACCACACGAGAAGCGAAAAATTATATGAATTGCCTCAAATTTAACTAACTCCACGATGAAAATCAAACAATTAGCGGGGGTAAGTTCAACCAAATCAACTGTTCTTCGAGCTTTTTTAGGTATTCAACACTTGAAATTCAAAAAGCTAAACAAAAAAAAAAAAAACTTAACGCTGCAAGAAAAGAACAGCGGTTGGAGTTCGCGCGTCTTCACATGACATGGTATGCGCAGGTTGGAAGTGTTTTAAATTGAAGAAATGTGGTGTTTTCTGATGAGAAAAAGTTCAACCTAGATGGTCCTGATGGGTATAAGTTTTATTTCTATGACATCCGAATGCTTCTTGAACCGAAATCATTCCAAGAAAGGAGAAGTATGGGTGTGGGGTGTCATTTCGTACTACCGCTCCTTTGAGTTGGTTTTGTGTGTCACAAAATGACAGAAATTTCTTATAAAGCTCTTATGCAAACAGCTTTTCGAGTCATAAGAGACCTTTTTGGACCTATCCAGTAGATCTGACAACTAGACAATGCTCCGATTCACAACGCGCACGTTGTAAAAGCAATTATCCCCAGTGAAAATGTGGAATTTTTGCAGTGGCCACCATACTCACTTGATCTAAACATCATTGAAAACCTTTCTGGATGGCTGACCCATCAAATTTATGAAAAAGGTAAGCAGTATGAAAGCTGTAAGGAGATAATTGCAGCAATTAAAGAAGCCTTGTCTAAGATTTCAGTAGATTATTAAAAAAATTTTATGAATATCTTAGAAGTAGAATTTTTGATGTAATTTCAAATCGTAGAGTATTCAAATCGTACAAAGTATTCAAACTGTGAAAAATAACTTCAATAACAATAAAAAAAGTGAACAGAAAATGTTAAAAATTGATTAACCTCTTTTTTTTAACTTTTAACAGGTGCGTCTAATCAAGTGAACCGATTTATTAGAGCTTTTTTTGCACTAATGCGAAGAAAGAGATCAAAACAACCGTAAAGTCTCTCTCACTAATCTTGAATTTAGCTTTTTTTTCCAGACAATTTAATAACCTTTCAAATGAATGCAATTCTTTCGTAGTTCATGAAGAAAAACAAAAAGAAAACTGCAATTTATTGAGAGAAAAATGGTGCGTCTAATCATGTGAATCGCACTGTACCTAAGTGTTTTGATTCAAGAGCAATTTTTTCCAAGACGTCTTTCTTGAAAATATTTCCTTACTCATAAAAGTCGCACAAGAACTCCTTTCAAATTCTTAAGGATTTCTAGTGTTTCTCGAAAAACAAAATTAACAATTTAATTCATTCACCTTTCCTCGAGTTGAGAATTTTTTATGTCGCAGCATAAACAAAAAACATCCCCAAGTTAGTTAAATATTTTCTAGAGGACTTTTCATTTGAAAGGGGAAAATCCCTTTGGTATAAACTATAAAGCCAAGTCATATCAAGGTCATTTAGAATGAAAATCCTTGAAAAATTACCACTAATCTTGACCTAGCTGCGAGTGTTTCCCTCCTTTCCCAAGTCCCTTTATGTGGGAAACAGCAAATAAAAAAGTCGCTTTTCATTTCCAACAAGCCCCAAGTGGTCTCTTTTAACTTCCATGTAGCGGAAGGTTTTTTTGTTTTTGTTTTTGAAGCAAAGAATTGAATAACATAAGGAGAAAAGAATTTTTCTTTTGTAATTCCTTGGTCTTTGCGGGAACTATTTAGACCACATCCTTACACATTTTCACAAAGACTTGTTAAAGTCATCAGTTTTTTTTTCATTTTAAATTTTTAATCAATTTTTCTCTCGATTTACTTCTCAAGGACGACTTTAGGTACGCACTAGCCATGGATGTGGGCGTGGGGCCTTGGTCTAGAGCATACAAGCCATAAATCATTAATACCCTATACGAATGCGTATTTATAGGAACCCCAGAGCAAAAAGTATACAAACGAAGATGGGTCTTCCTTTTTTAAATGTCTGAAATTATTTTTTTCCTTCCACCCCCGATATAGGTGGTCAAGGTAATTCAAATAAGATGTGTGTAAAATTTTATTGAAATCAGTAAAGATAAACACGTAAAACCGAGCACTTGAAATTTCCCATACAAAATATCGGTGATAGTGTAAAAACTACTGGATAATATTTAAACTTTACCCCATTTCGGGGTAATGTTGGGTAAAAAACTTAACGTCTTATGAGTCCACGGTTGCGTTTTACCTGAAGATAAATTTTAATGAGCAGACATCAAAAGTTTATTTAATAATGCAATTCAACTGTTCAGAGGATAGATAAGTAATTTCAAGACCACACCAGTGTAAACAAGTCTTTTTTTTAAACTAAACTAATTCTATAAACTCCTAAGCACTCACCACCTTCCTGTAGTTAATATTGAGTGTCTAGTAAGTCAATTTCTGCTTCAATCCATGTGGAAGATTATTGGTTGGTCGCAAATAACATAGGGGGAGACGTGTTAATTCTAGGGCACTTCTGCTTGACACCAGAAGATTTTTCTAGATGGGATCAACAGTGACGTCTAAAGATCTAGTCTGAACTTATTGAATACCTTATAGGGGCTACTAAATCTTTGCAGCACAGGTCTATAACGAGTGGTTTATCTGGCTCCCCATCCTTGTAATTATACGAAGTCATGTCGTCTGGATGACCCGCCAACGTTAAGCTGCGTTAGCTCCAAATCAAGAACAAGCCTCGGATGCGGACGGACAGTTGTAAGACAAAGCAAACGCACTAAGGTAAGAAGTTTTGAGTTTTAGCTATAAGAACATACTCCTCACGAATTCGCTAACATAAGACTCTCAGAAGAGAAAGATGACGACACAAAGACATGGTCTTAAGGATTCTGAAAAATAAATTTGAGCAGTGTCCTGCTATGCTAAAATTATCTAAGGTGATTCCAATGTCAAGCTAAAAAGTGAAGTCATCTTTGGTGACACATTCGGTTTGTAATTCACAATGTCCAATAACGGAACCTCCAGGGCGAGATTTTTGCTAGTAGTTAGGACATGGGTTCCACGTCTCACCATTCACTAGGTGACATGGATACCTCCTGATCAATCAAATCAACAGTCAACCAAAACAGTCACATCAGCAATTGATTCAGGGCACTCCTGCACCAAATTTTTTTGAATGTTCCAAGGGGTAAATATTGACAACCTGATAAGAATTCCTTTATAAGCCTTATGGTAAGTGCATTAAACTGTCATACAGAGGTTCTTCAGTTCAATAATCGGCAGCTGAAAAATATTTTTCAGGGGTGTACTGACACTTTCGAGGAAGTGACAAATCTTTTGTATCTTTTGTCATGAAAGGAGCTACTATATAGCTGTTCGGCATCAGCAGAAAATAAAAGGTCCCCTCCGTTCCGTTAGTAGGGGTAGAGATTTGTAAGTCAGTAGGTCAAGGCTCTATGAGAACCGTAATGACCTCTATGAGAACCAAAACCAGTCGAAACATTGCCAAGTTCAGCCATTAGAGATGCCACGTCTGTCTGATGAGCTTTAAATGAACACCACAACGAAACCCCTGGCTGATGAATGCCGGCAAACACATGCACCAAAACAAGAGTCATACAAAGCGAGCTGGATCTTGGAATATTCACAAGCAGATGAGGACAGAGAAATACTGGGATCCCAGATGGAAACAAATATTGCAATATAAGCGAGCGATCGAAAAAAAACGGCGTTATAGCATGATTAAGTTAAGGTTCGTTAGTATTACCGAAAATTTTTCAAACTAACAAAGTCGTAATAGAAGCCTGTATGAAAAGCATTTCTTCTGCAAATTTTTGATTATAATAATGATTGAAATTCAATTGTCAGGAAAATTTCACTACTTTACGTAGACGATGACCTGTACGAAGTACCAATAGGAAAAATGGTTATTGAGTTGAATTATCAAGCTGATGCAGAAGGTCTGGGTTCGTATCTCTAGTTATGAAAAGTGCTTCCTATCTTATACTTCCCTTCAATCCTGCCCAAAACAATTGTCCTAGACAGAACGTAATCTTTCCTAAGAGGGGGTGAATAAGTAAATTAATTGGCGTCGTCATCTCAAATCCAATATTTTATTTTCAAATAAGCATCTTTCAAAAGAACGCAAATTTTCAGCTAATTGAAATAAGTGCAGGTGCGTGAGCTTGAGTAATAGTAAGGGAAGCATGCCATAAACTTAAACTGGATCCAAATCAAAATCGCAATACGGCCATTTTTACAGACAGCCAGACGACTGTTAAGACAAATGATTCGGCTTCTTCATCCTCTTAATTGGTCCAGCAATGCCAGGATGAGCTTGAGAGCCTGAAAATTAACCTCAATTTCACTCTTATCTGGGTTATGGGTCATAGTGGAATATATGGACTGACAATCTAGCCAGGTAAGTATTAGCCCTTTGCAACTCACTTTCGAAAAGAGTTAACATTCCTCTTGATGTTATGAGGGGCAAAACCAACTGCATTATATCCAAAAAGGTGTGGTCCTTCTATAAAAGGTCCTAAGGAAATGACTCTCGAGCACCGTCGCAATGTTTCTTGTCATTCACTATTTTACCGTTATTTTTATAAACACTGTTCTAGTGAAATAGCCAGCTGCATTCTTCCTCTTAAACTATTTAACCGTAATACGCTTCAAGGAATGCCCATCAGTTTACCCTTCAGCCCAATTTCGGACGTACAGTTAAATTCAGAGATTCTTTCTTTAGCCGCACCACACGAATGTGGAATGCTTTACCCGACTCTATATTTCCCTTCCATTGTAATGTTCCGACATTCAAAACCAATGTGCATCGGTACGAGTATCTCCTCTTAAATCCTCTCCCACTTTCCTAAAAGGCTCGCACTGTGCTAAAACATTTTAGGGGTAGTCATAATCCCTTTAGTGCGCGTAAATTAAAAAAAAAAAATAAAATGCACGATTGGGTCGCACGAACTTGCTCCTATGTTATAGACAAGGAATTTTAAAAACCAATGTTATTAGAGAAAACTGTTCATAAGGATAAAATTAATTTTTAAATTCTTTTAGTAGTAAGAGACAAAAACAGAATGCTATTCAAATATGAATTTACGCAAGAACAAAAATTATAAGTCGTTGTAGTGGTTTCTTAAAAAAAGCTTTTAAACACAAATTTTTTAAAAGCTTTTTAAGAAAAAATTTTGGTACGCTAATTTAAAGTATTTATTATTGTTCGAATAAAAATTAAATTTACAAAAAAAAATATTGAGCCGTTTCTGAGATATCGAATTTTCAAAAAAAGAAAAAAATAGATTTTTTTTTTTCAAAAATTCAAAAAAATATTTATTTTAAAGTTTTGAAATGCAATGTGTTCTAGACTTTTTAGAAGATTCTCTATAAAAAATTTCATTAAGGTCCATTATGTGGTTAATGAGAAATTCAAAATTCGAAAAAATGGTTCTATGCACCCAGAGAAAAAAGCACGTAAAATAAAAAAAAACAACTTTGAATCAAAGTAAAACCAATATGATTTGGCTCTAATGCCGAAAATATTTAAATCAAAGTTGTTAATCAATGAAAAGTGATTCCCTACTTCATTTCAAATCAAATTTGAAACCAATATGATTTAAAGTTGTAGCATTATAGTTTTAAATACGATCCGCATTTGATTCAAAAAAATATCAATTGATTTTAAACACGCTTTGCGTTTAAAGTAAATAGATATCGGCAATAAATCAATTACAAACAATTTAATAATATTTACTAGCATTCATTGATTTAAAGTCATTCTCACTATATTCAAATCGATTAAAAACAATTATTTTTGCAAAGATATTTTCTTTTTATTGTAAATAAAATAATAAAAAAAATCTTATAAACTAACTTAATAACAAAACAACAAACAAAATTTACAAATATTTTTGTCTTACATAATGTATGTAAGTCTTGCCATTATTAATTTGATACTTTGGAGGGATTGTAAAGACTGGATCAATGATTTCCCTTTCGATGATGAGTTAAAAAGTTTAAAAATATCCTATAAAATATATATTACATTATAATTTTTATATTGAGAAAAATGTATGTATGTATACTTACAATTTTAAGAAATGATTTTAAACTTGAGGTTGGTGTTGGCGGGAATCAGAATTGTTGCAATTTTGGCACTGCCAATTTGCCACTTTGGAGATCTCTGAGAGGGTTTCGTCATCAATTCGGAACTTGAATAAAATTTATATAATAAGAAAAAAAAAAAGAGATAGTTTAATGTTACCTTCAAATTTCTGAAAAAGTATAGTTCCAGATCTTCATGCAGCTTTGCGGAATCGTCGCGGTTGTTCTCGTTAGCAGGATTAGAATAAATTAGACATCGGAGCTGTCCGCTTTCGTCCACTACTTGAATTATTTTAATTTATTTTATTACTTTTAGGTTATAACGTTCGGTAACACTTCACAGTAAGTACAGCTCACAAGCTCTATAGAGAATGGCAGATACGTTTTCCTCGACCCGCAACAACGACAGCCGCGAACACACATACATATGATTTCTTTCTTATACAAAATGGTAACTGTTATCGTTCACAAGTCAAAAGGATTACAACTTTGATTTGTTGTACTTTAACTTTGGTTCAAAGTGAATTATGTATACGATTCAAAAAGGAAAGAAAATCAAATAAGTTACCACTTTGATGTATTAAGTTTCAAGTTTGATTCAAATAAATTAAATATCAAAGGTCTTTAAATGAACAACGAAAATGCCTCGATTACATTTCAAAATAGAAAAACATTAATTCAATGGTGTTTAACTATACTGTGATTAATTAAACATTTTTCTTATTTGAAACAAAGTTGATCGTATTTAAATTAAAGCGTATAAATCAAAAGTTATAGCAACGTAATTTTAAATACTTTCCTACTTAATTTTATGATGTTGTTTTTCTCTGGGTGTGGTAGGTACAAGCTGTAATATCTTAATTTCAATTTTTTTTTTTATTAAATTAAAGATCGTAAAAATTAATTGAAAGAAAAAAAAATTATCAAAATTCTAGGCACCGTTTTCGAGAAAAATACGATTTTGAAAACCATTTTTTTGTTTTAATTTTTTAGCATTTGTATGGAAGGTACCTTTATTTTTAGGTAAAATACAATTTTTTTTCTCACATTTTGTAAATCATATTGAGAAGCTTTTATTTATCAAGTTTAAAACAAATCTAGCATGGGATTTTCGAAATATTGAGTTTTAAAAAAAAAAATTTGAAGCTTCTTTTAAAAATCCAAAATTTTTGTTTTTGAAAATTTGAGTACACAATTCTAGTTATGTTTTTGTGGAGCTTTAGCAAAAAAAAAATGATCAAAATCGGCTGTACCGTTTTTGAGAAAATAAAAACAAATAAAATGGTTCCATGGGGGGTACCCTCCAATAACCATTTTTCGGAAAATTTCTTTCAACCAATACCTAGCTTTAATTAAATGAAATTTTTTTGTATTTTTATTTTTAAAATCTGTTGAACTACTTTTGAGAAAAAAAAATGTTTACAAAATTTCGAAAAAAATTCGTATGGCAGGTACCGTTATTTTTGGTCTTCAAAAATCAAATCAAAAAATATCCGGGGGTAAAAATTAAAACCCATATCTACCAAGTTTGAATAAAATCGGCCTAGCCGTTTAGCTACAATCGAACCTGACAGACAGACAGACAGAATTGCGAGACCCACTTTTTTAGTCTTCGCTATCATGCATCGTAATGTCAACTTTGATCAAAATCTCGAGTTCGATTTTTTTTCCGAATGCATAACTTGCCTTATAGTACCTATAAGTCGCAAGTAAAAGTTTAAAGTTACGAAATCTTGCAAAAAAATCATTTTTCGTTCACTTCTGTTTCCTTAAAAGGAATATTTTTGTATTGTATTTTTTTAATCTTTATTCAATTTAAAAATTAATTTTAAAATAATTACTTACAGCTAGCAATATATGATAACAATATTGAAGAAGTTAGTGAATGTTTTTATTTAAAAAAAATAAAGAGCGTTAAATGTCACATCAGTAAGAATTAAGTGTAAAATGGGCGAACTTTTATACATTTTTTAATGACTTAGAATTAATAGTAATATAATTTAATTCAAACCGTTTGTTGAAAGCACCAATTAGAGATAAAGAAAAAACTACAATAGCCTTTAAATCAACAAATACTCTTAGAAATTCAGTTTTCTCAAAATTAAAAGATAAATTAGAAAAGGAAGAAAAATCAAATATAGTATACAAGATTAAATGTATAGGTGATGGCTCAACATCATGCCCATCAATCTATGTAGGAACCTCAATGCAAAAACTTCGAAATCGTATATCAGGTCATAAATCTGATATAAATAGTGGTAGTACACAAAAGACTGCACTAGCTCTCCATTGCATAGAAGAAAATCATCGTCCTGACTTCAAAAATATAACAATTTTACAATCAGAACAGAATTACAATAAAAGAATGTTACTAGAAATGTTACATATTAGAAACACAGAAAATAGTATAAATAGACGTTCAGATTGTGATAGACTAAGTAATATTTACGGTCAGTTCATTAAATATCAAACCATACTCGTATCCGATTCCGGAGACGGTACAATCATGAATTGTACGCAATCTACCTAGAAGCAGATATCGTGACAAAAATTAAGCTCGGTAGACTCCGGTGGGCAGGGCACCTAGCTCGCATGAGCGAAGAGGAACCTGCTCGGAAAGTTCTTTGTGGTACATTCTATGGTAGACGACAGCGTGGTAGACCATGCTTGCGCTGGAGAGATGGCGTAGACCAGGACGCCCGAAGCCTTGGGGTGCGCAACTGGATGGCGTCGGCTAGAGACCGGGATAGGTGGAGAGACTTGTTGAAAGAGGCCAGGACCGGAACCCGGTTGTCGAGCCGATGATGATGATACTCGTATCTACGTAAACAAAACTCAACGATTAAATATATTATACATATATCATAAAAATATTTGAATTTATTTTCAAAATAAATTATTTGAATTTTAAAAATTCAGATAATTAAACATCATTTTGTTTAAAATAAATTTTCAAACAAATTAAAAAATAAAAAACAAAAGAGATACTCGTAAGATATAGTTATAAAACAAAAAAGAAAAAGATTTAAAACGTCTTTTAAACTTTTTTAAAAAACACGGAAACCAAAAAAGAACAAACAAATAAAAGAATATTTCTATTTTTAAAGTTGTAAGTATACTCTTTTAGAATTTTGATGTATTTAATATATATGTATATATGTTTTAAATTATTTTTCAATTAATAAATAGGTCTGAAGAAGGGTGTAACCACATCCGAAACGTCACAACATAAAAAAACAAAACAAAATATTAACAAAAATTGACCTAAAGCCCACTTTAGGATAAACATTATTTAATTAAATAGAAGGTCACGAAGAAAGAAAATATTTACCTTATTTATAAAATTTGAAAACTTTATTTAAATCAGTTGGGTGGTTCCGATTTTATCGCACTAAAAAAGACTACCTTCGTAAAAAACGCTAAAAAGAGGGTGTGGAAAATTTGAATGGCCAACTTCTTTAAAAAAAAAAACACAATTTTTAACCTTTACTTGGAACAAGACCTGGATTTTTACCGATTTTGACGATTTTTTTTTTGTTAGTGGTTAAGTGGTTCGGTTTTTATGGACTTTTTTCCGCTCTCCCATACAAATGGCCCCACTGTGTGGTGCTTCAGAAAAGCAGGCTAAACGCTCTGGTACATCAGCAGGTACTACGCCCCTTTTCTAAAATTTGGAGACAAATTTTTATGGTACCGTTATTTTTGAGCTTCAGAATGTACCAGTCCATATATACAAATAGGTTTTCCTTTTTTGTTGTTGAACTAAGCGAACGTCAATGTTTAACTTTTCATTCGATTGATTTCTCTTCGACGCTCTTTGTTTGGCCACCCTGAAAAACTGCCATCGGGAATCGCACAATCATGATGAATGATAGCATCGTTTCTATACACACTTCGAAAACTGTTTAAAATTACTCGTACTCAAAGCCATGGACATCAACAAACTATACTATAAAGCTCTTCATTACGGCTAATGCTTGTGGCTGTTTTCGACTACATCATTTGCTCTCGCGCTTCCGGATGGCAATCAAACTCATACACCTTATACACTATACAGTTTCCTGTACCAAGAACTAATTTTGTTTTTTAGCAACACTTTATTTTACATTTATAAATTCTTTTATATACGAGAATTCACATTAATTAATGCATACTGGTATGTTGTTGTTCAGCCAACTAGGTAGAATCCTTAAAAAAATACTGCAGCGCAATTTTTCCTGTCCTAACTATTGTTTTTGTTTGGTAAATTTAGCTTCCGGCATAGCGTGGTGCTTGCTGTTTGCATGGATTTGGACATTGGGATGCCTTGTGGGTCTCGTATTTGAAGCCATTTTCAATTAACCATGTCCACTTTGTGCCAACACAGTTACCCTTGACCGGACTCGTGCAATTTTTATGAATGCAAGAGTGTAGGATTCCTTCAAGCAAGAATCTTGTATTCTCTGGCTTTCGGGACAATCATTCCGACATACGGGATTTTTTTTGCTAAAATTCTCTGTCTACTCTCCCAGGGGACAATCCATGTTATGTTGATATGAAGAAGACCAGGCCGGCCATACAGAAATGAAAGGACGAGATCATCCCTTTGTGGTTTGTGTATATATGCAGCTCGCATTCACTTCAAAAAAAAACAACCAAACAAAACAAAACATAAAAACTCTGAACTGAATATACTGGTGGCCTAGTCGGTCCTGGACGAAGCATGAATTCTATATGGAAAGGAGGCTTTCAGAATGACGGGTTGTGGGGGCTATATCCAGTCCAGTCAGGCAGCCACTGGAGCATTTAATAATAATAATTGTTTGCAAACAGGTTGAATAAACGGAATTTGTGAAACATAAACATGAGATTGTATCGTTGTTTGGTGTCCTAGTTCGAAAATGCTGGCGCATGTGGTGAAAAAAGTGTTTTATTTTTTTGTTTTTGTCAATTTAGAAAATAGGCTAAAGTAAATTGTTTGAAAATATCCCAACTAGCCGGACTTTTGTTTCCATTTCTGGTTTATGTTAGGCCGTTTAGTTGCGTTCTATTTTGTTTTTATAGAAAGCTAATGGTAGGCAAATAGTTTTCTGACTTATCTCAGAAAAACTGGAGCGTGACTGGTAATCTTCGTCCAAAAAGCGATAGACTTCGGTTCAATATTATTGTATTGGATAGTTTGGGAGATTTGTTTTAGAAGAAGATGTAATTGCCTGCTTCATGCATACCTATACCTAAACATAATGGTTTTTAGTAGGGTAGCTGGAAGGCCAATTGTCTCGGGGCAGAAACAACCCTGGCACTCCTAAGATGTATAAGAGAGTTCAAAAATCGTCAATACCTTATTTCCATTAGGTATGTGAATTGGAGGTACCTCTTAAGCGAATTAACTTGCTTACTGTTAATTTGTCACTGCCAGAAAGTATCATTATTCCTCCTGTAATTGAGAACGTAAACGATTTTATATGGAACAAATCTTATTCCGCAGTCATATCTATACTTGCAGGAGTACTCGAAAGTATCCACCTATTGTTCTGAAGAGGTGCTCGCTGGCAAAAACATTGCGTAAGCTTTTCGATCTGTCTTACGCAACTGGCCTCTTTCCGAGTGGATGGAAATCAGAATTTGTTCAGCCTGTCTTTAATTATCCTCCTCTAACTAACGTCCAATTTGACTTACGTCCCTTATTTCCAAGGTGATAGAAACGCTGATATATTATCAGCTGAAGAAATATCTTCAAGAAGAAAAGTTTCTCAATGACCGGCAGTATTGCTTACGTAGCAATAGGTCCTCAAATCTTTACATCGTTTTGGAGAAAGTTAGATTAATGCACTTCATATTTAAAAAAACATTTGACAGAGTTTGACATCATCTTTTTTATCGAAAATACGTGCATTTGAACATGATCACCCACTTCTATGTTTTGAACCACTCAGTACAGTCTTAAGTTTAAAATTGATGCTGGTGCGCCACAGGGCTCCGTTTTCTATCCAACTCTCTTTTTCATATTCATCAATGATCTTTCGTATGAATCTTCTAATCCATTAAATTGTTTTTCTCATCCATACACCATCTATGATCTATACATCCGGAACTAAAAATCTACCTGAAAATGTGCCTCTCAAGGTCCATAGCTGTTCCTAACCTATCTTCACCGGGATGATTTGTTGCTTGAGACAGAACTTAACTATTCAATTATTTTCCAAAGCAAAAGCGATTGGTACCACTTCTTCTTCAATTGATCCAGCGTTAATATCGTTGTTTGAGTTTATATCGGAGTCTAGGCGGACAAAAAATTTTAAAGTTCATCTAAGTGTGGATTTTTGTAGACTAAAAGCTATTAAAAGCTATTTTCAATGAAGATTTCTTAGGTACTAAGCACATACATATATAGAGATTTATGTATTTGTAAAAAAAAATTTAAATATCTTGAGAACCACATATTTGTTTTTAAACTTCATGGTTAACAGTTTTGTATTTTTCCATAAGATAGCACTTAGAATTTTGATAACAGTTTTACCCTTTTTTTAATTTTTACGATATATAAATCGATAAAAAATTGAAACTAAGACATTACTGTCTAACCCTGTCATAGACCCCCTTTTTATATTTTTACTTTCTCATTTTTGGCATAACGGATTTGAATGATATTAAATATTTTTGGATTTAAAAAAAAAATTCAAAACATTTACTTTCAAAATTCGATATCTTAAAAACGGGTCCATTACTTTTTTTTCTTAATTCATTTTCATTTGCATTTAAAAACTTTTAGTGTGCCAACTTTTTTTAAACATAAAATAAATACTTAATTTTTCTTAAGCCGCCACAACGATTTAAAAGTTGTGTTCTTCCATATACTATAAGAAGAAGAGAAGAAATTGGCATTTTTTTCTTAGATGCAAAATTGTCAGTACCTGCCATACAGACATTATGTTATAAAACATATCTAACCCGAAAAAGATTTAACGAGTTATGAACACATGGTAGGCATGGTGAACATTTTGGTCAAAAAAATTAACAAAAAGTGTTGTTAACGGCATCTGTCGTAGAACGGTTTTTTTATTTTCAATTTTTTAAACGACAGGTCCACCGATCTATGTATACATACCTTAAATCTTTTCGCGACCCACCCTGGCTTCCCACGGGAAGCACCAAAATATGATCTACAACTTTGGTGCTTTAAAATTGCGAATAAGCAATACCTATGGTACAATTTTCAATTTTAATACGTGCGGCAGGTGAGAATTAAAAAAAATCGGTAGGATAATACACGACCTGCTCTTCGTTGTCGAAATTTTTTATTTCAAAATTACACATCCGCACAGCCAAAACAGATTTTTATAGTTGCTTATTAGGCTTGTAAATACACTGTCGACAACAGCTTCGATATCAAATTGCATTTGACAGTAGTTCTGCGGAAAACGAAATAACATTCCTGGGTTAGCAATTTTCATTTAGACATTTCCCATGTCCATGACTTGTTCTGAGAATGTTTTGGCAGCTGAATTTTACGGAAAATGGTCATGCATATTCGTCGATAATGTAAGCAGTTAACCTTTGCTTAATAAAGAAAAAATACTGTAAACAATCAACCTTTGCTTTAGAAATAAAAATACTTCGCTACACAAATAAAACGTCTTTCCACTTTCACAGATCTACAACAACTGATCATATCTTTATTTTGTCATTATAACTGTGCTTAAAAGGTAAAACATCTTATGTTGATTTTGTACACATTATAGTAGAGCGATTTCAAATTTTAAATTGTGCTCTGAAATAAATTAGTTGTTGAAAACAGAAGTTTTTTTCGGCAAAATAAGGAAATATTATTTGAAATTCTATTAAAAGCAATTTTGTTTAATAAATTGAAGGATAAGGTTAAAAAAAATATGCTTTTTTGACATAAGTCGTTTTACCAAATCAAATATGAGTACATATTTAATCTTAAGTCACATAAGATATTTTTCCAAATCAACAATTAGTTGTTTTGAAAACTTAAGTCGATTCAAGTTTTTTTGCCAAACGTGGTAGAAGAAATTTGTGAAGATAAGCTACTTTTTTATAAGCTTCAACTTCTCGTTTATAATTGAAAAACACAAAAAGGGCCATTTGTCAAGGTGAATAATTTATTAAGACATACAAAATAAAATAAATACTTTCAAAGCACAGTTTGTATTATTACAATGAAAGTTAATATTAAATGTTTACATTCAAAGTAACTTATGAGAAAAGTTTAACATATAAATTAGGCATACCTAGTGCCTATACAAAAAAAGATAAAAGAGATAGTAAATTTTTAGCTTATGACGTTTCATTATCAGTTTCCTCAGTAAGATCAGGATGATAATTTGGTATGTTGTCAGTAGGCAAATTTTTATAAAAATTGTGAAAAGTGGTATCGATTAGTGGCAGTAGATCCATCAGATCCTTTTTCTTTTCCTTGCTGAGGGATAAAGGTTGTAAGTAGCACAATGGCACATCAGACAGTCGTACGCTTGAAACACCGCGACGCTTCAAATTTAATACTTCAAATGGCTCTTCTTCAGAGAGCGTAGTTTTATACAAAAGAACTCCGAACTTCTTTTCATATCTGACCCATTTGATCTCTTGTCATAAGAACTTATTTCCACTTTCATCAACTTTCCGCCAGAGAAATTTTTCTTTCGAAGTTCTGGAAAAGTCCAGGAATTTGTTTCTAGTCATTTCATTTACTATGAAAGGCTTTTTGGTTCCTACTGTGCGAACGAATTGGTACCAGTCCCGCGGATGGTGTATATCCACGGATGTTATTTTCTTCTTCCTTTCTATTGCCGCATGGTCGGGTCGGTTTCACACTCCATATGTGTGTGACCTGGTATCAAAAACTTATGATCAATAATTTGAATGCTTGATTCTGTTTGCATAAACACTAGGAACATCGTTGAAACAAAAGAGTTCTTGTTCTGACCTCCACAACAATCACTATAAAAGATAACCTCCTTACAGGTTTCAGGTAAACTCTTAAGGTGCTCAAAAACACAAGAAGCAATTTCGTTGCCACCACGACGTCCATCGCCCTCATGCCACATAAAATAGAAAGGCTGATTCGTTGCACCATCTTGAACCGTTAAATTAAATGTCCATAGCTGCCTTTTGTAGAACGAAACATTTGTCCTTAAAAAGGGAGTGGGAAGGCACTGTTGCATGTCAAAAGTAAATACTTTGCTACTTATATCATTTTGACAACGAATTTTGTCCTGTTTTTTGGTGTCGTATGCCAGATCAGCATCTTCTTGGTGCTTCTTCAATTCCTTTTCGAATTGTTCTTTTTCATTTTCGCTGCTTATTTTTAATTTCATGTGCAGGATTTCACACTTATTGCAAGTATCGAGCTGTGGTTTTTTAAATTTTATATTCATAGTTTTAAAAATTTTGGAGTATGTAGTAAGGGATACCGTTGTGCCATATTTCTCAGTAAATAACCGATACATTTGAGAAAGACTTAAATCGGCATGAAAGTACTTTTGCGCTGATTGTTTTCTAGTATAGTGTGACTCATATGCTGGAAAACTATATATATATGGCTGCGTATGTATTTCCATTTCTGTAGCATCATTAAGCTTATTTGGAGGAGTTTTTCGACCTCGTTTGTCTTGGGAAATGGTTGTACCTGGAGACTCTAGTTTCTTCTTCACCACTGTTTTGATAAACTGTTCTGTTTCACATAGCGTGAAACGAAAACATTTTTGACAGACCTGTATCCTTTGGCCACCAACTTCCAAAAAAAATGTGTTTACATGTGTCCTAGTCCGTAAATGCGTTGTCGTGTTTCTCCGTGTTTTTTTCTCTGAAAGTATTATCAGCCCAGCGGCAAATGCTACTCTCAAGATATAGTTGCCTAGCTTTCAATACTGTTCAAACATATTTCTTTGAACTTCTGGTGAAATTTTTTCTTTGCACTTCATGCGACAATTCTCCAATTTCTTAACCTCCTTCTTTGTTATAAATTTACCTGAATTATTGACGTATCCTTGTCCAGTATTCCGTTTTAATTTTCTTATCCCAGGGTTGACATTTTGATCCCTTAGATTTTCTTCCAAAAGTTGTACTGCACGTTCTGTTTCTTCACTCAATTCACTATCACTATTCAAATGAAAGTCGGGATCAGCTAAGGCATCGTCAGAATCAACATCGATGGAATCAACATTCAATAGATTCTCCAATTGCTTTTGAAATGCACCGCTAGTTCCTGGTAAATCGTTGGCATAATCAAAATCAGATTCCTGGATTTCAACCAAGGTGTTCGCATCAGCTAAACTGTTAAGCTCATCTAGAAGCAAACAAATGAAATAACATACATACATATATTAAATAAATACGATATGATATTAATCAAAGCAATATATGACTTCTATTAAAGCAATAATAATTACAACAAACTAACCTTTTTGAGCAGAACTCGACCCAGCAAATCCTTCTTTTTCAGGACCTTCGATGCGCTGATCGCAACCTTCATTATATTTTCCCATTGCCGTTTTATCAATTTTTTTATTTTGTGATGTTAAAGCTAGCATCAACATTTGATGTGCACGTTTCATATTAAATTTCGTTTCACTAATATTTTTTTTTATTTATAATGAACACTTCTTCACTTTATAATTATATTTTTTAGATTTCTTTCACTTTTAAAATTTTTTTAAGAACCAAACTAAGCAATTTATTATAAGTATTTTAGCACTTACGTTCCAATATGAACTTCACTTGCAAACGGTAAAACACTTTATGTCTACCTAAGGTCGTTACTTCGGGCCACTATGATTCGGTAAAATCGCTTAAGTAACATAAGTTGTTTATGATTTTGCAAAATTATTTCGCTATTTGAATAAAAAAATTCGTAAAACAACTTAAGTCGACCTAAGAACTGCAAAATCGTCAGTTTTATGGAGGTAAAGAATCTTAGGTGCACGTAGGATTTTTTTGCTCTAACGTCAATCAGGGAATTAATGCAGATATAAGATGTTTTACCGTAATACTTTCTACAAGATTTTCAAAAAGAAAAGAATAATTGGCACATAAGTTCTTTTACCTTTTGAACTAATATACTGTAATATTTTTGCTAGGTTCGTTAAATAAAACTTATCACTCTTTTTAGTATTTCTTCTTTATTTACACTTTCCAATTCAAAACAGTAAATCTCAATTTATAATCAGCTCAAATACTTTTATTCAATTTAAATCACACTTGTTTAAAAACACAATCCAATAAGCAATACTTTTGCACACTTTCACAATCCAAAATCAACTGTGTCTCGCTAACCGTGAACACTCTCTTATATACTCAAATTAGTTGTTCTCGAAAGTTCTTGTCTTGGAATGTTCTAGATGGTTGGAATAAGGGGAAATACATTTGACATTGGAAAAGAGCTTTTGTTTCTTCCAGAAATTAGATATGTAATTTTCCAACAGATGGCGCTGTAGTAGTATAAAGCTCTGTTCACAACAATACATAATAAGCTGTTTTACCTTATGCATGCACTACAGTTGATGACTTAAGCTATTTTACAATCAGTTATAACTTCCCCATTTTTGAACTTATTTAAACCTCAGTTGGCTTAAAAAAAAGAGAAAGAAGGATAAATTTAAAATAACGTTGAATAGCTAAAACAACTTAAGTCGACTTAAGATGTTTTACCTTTAAGGCACAGTAATATCTTCTACCTAACCGGTAGTCTCTTTCTATTCAATACAGTCGTTATATCTTTCATACTCGTAGTGTTTGAACATTCATTTATTTTTCTTAATTCTTTCTTTTGGAAGTGTTGCCACAAGTGTCATTTTTTCGACTCGGTTCCAAAGATATGATTTTGAGTATGGATCCAGCTCATCTGTGAACATTGATCGCAGAAAAACAGGAAAAGTTTGGTGGAAATCACCAACAAGAGAGAATAAGACCTTCACATCGGTTGCTTTTTTCCTCGTAAATTATGCAGGGCCCGTTCAAGCGCTGTCAAATGTGCCATTTTGCATTCATCCCAAATGATAATTTTTCACATTTTAACGCTTGTGGACATGCCTGAGTTTTTGCTGTAAATTAGTGTTCATGTCTAGTTCAATGGAAACTTGAGTGCTAAGTGCATCCTCTCTCCAATAACGTTGATGTAGTCCGAATGAATGAACCGAAGTCAATATCAAATTGAAGAGGGTTGGCTGCTCTTCCTGGTGCATCTAGAAAAACGTCCGCCCATTCCCATTCTTACACGTCGCATAAGTTTGTCGTTAGAATGTTTTGATCAGCAATCAAGCATCCTGTTTGAGCCTTCACGTTTGTTCGTGGCTCACATTGAAATGCGGCTCTCGGTCCGATTTCAACCCTTGTTTTTGAATCTCGTAAACAATTTTTACGAAGCGACTACCATGTCTATATACCTACCTCAATCTGTTTAAAAAAAAAAAAGACGGCCACTCACAAGGAGACTATATGGTCATACGTACAAATAGGTTCGAATACTTATAGATATGGCACGTGTTAAGCATTTGAGTGGTAGGTATCATGTAATAGCCTCGCATTCGATTGATGACTGGCCTAAGTTTAGAACCTAGCACTATATTTCATTGAATATGTTGAATTATTGATTTAAAATACTGAGGTAACATTGGGTGGTTCGCCCTGTTAATAGCACTTACAATTCCGCCCGCCCGTAGAATGAAATTAAATGTCTTCAAAAGCTGCGGTGATTTAAAGCTTGCCTATCGTTAAGTATAAAACATTCATTCGCAGCCTCACTTTGGTAAAATTTCAATAAAATATCCTGCAACCCAGCCATAATGGATCTCCATCATTTCACATTTAATACCACCTCAAGCCCTGAAGTACTTCATTAGGTGGGTTAATAACGATGGAAAACACCGGCCACCAGCCGCAACTTTAATCTATCCCTCTCTATATCTGGGAAGGGATATTCTCGAATGCCCATCTGCTAAACGATAAACAGGAACAATTTATGCCAAGCGCACACATTTAGTTTGTCCAAACAAAACGTACCCTCAGACATCTGTGCCTAGGAGAAAATCCCACCACTATCACAATATTAACATCATCAATTGAAGTGAATACAATAGGTCGTTCTATGGCCACTTCTGGAACCTCGAAAACATACATCTCCTTAACCAGCATCCAACCTAGCTGGCTTTTCAAAAGTTATAGAGAACTAAATTTGCATTCCAAACCAAACCGGATGAGTAGGCAGTCCTCAGAATTATTGGGCAAAATTTTCAAATTCAAATAAATTTTGCAAATAATCGTACATATAGATAGACATGGATGTGGAAATGGGAAAGCGGATATCCGTTTCTAGCCACATATTCGGGACCAGTGTAAACAGCCTTTTGCACACCAGTCGACCGCTACCATGGCCAGAATGCGGTCAGAATGGCAGATGAATGCATCGGGAGCGCCGAGCACACAAACAGAGAACACTCTTCGTATCGATTTAAGGTTTGGTTACGGCGCATTCGGTGGTAGAGGCGACTAAGTGTTATAGCAAAGTCTTATTCTGGTGGCTCATTCAGGCAGATGCCTTCTAGGAGTCACTTTCTATAGTTTTGTTATAAGAAATTCACCAGAAAATTAGTTTCGTATTTAAATAAAATTACTTATGTTTTGTTTTTCCAAATCAAATATACGTGTATTTGTAGGGGAGAATGGGGTATGTAGAGTCAAAATTTGTATTTATATATTAAGTTGAATTTGAACACATTTTATACTAAAATCTTTCGTAATGAAATAATACTTTTTTTAAATTTTGCTAAGGAACATGCAGAAATTCTAAAAAACATTACCAACTTAAACAAAAAACCCCTCTAAGAGTTCCTGAACACTATTGCGGAATACGAGAAATTGTCATCAAAAACAAAATTAAACAAAAAGAGGAGGCAAGCAAATTCAAGAATTGGAAAGAATTCTCAAAGCTGAGGCAGGCGAAACTATTACTGGGCAATTACAACCAGTAACGTTTCGAAAACTGTATTACCTTAATTTGGAATAACCTAAGAATAATAACAGGTATCCTAACTGGACACTACAAACCTAGAAAACATCTAGGTTTACTTGGTATGGTACGGTAGGCATCTATATTCTGCAACATACGTGAGAAAACACCGGAACACATATTCGGAAAAACCATCTGGGACAAGTGCAAGAGAGAGACCTATCCTCTCTGTATGAAGGTGACCCAGATACTAAGATTCCTAAGAGCTACACTGACGGACAAAATTAGAGGAACTCATGAAAAAAGTGAAAAATCTTGGTTTATTTTCATTTCATCTTTATTTTTTTGATGTGGATTTATAACTTGATCAATTTAGAGTTAATTTAAATAAAAAAAATCTGCTGCTTGTTTTCCTTAAAAAAATAAAATCCACGACTGGGTCGCACGAACTTGCTCCTATGTAATAGGCTAGGAATTTTAAAAACGAATGTTATTAGAAAAAACTGTTCATAAGGATAAAATTGTCATCATTTTTTAAATTCTTTTAGTAGTTAGAGACAAAAACTGAATGCTATGCAAATATGAATTTATGCAAGAACAAAAATTATAAGTTGTTGTAGTGGTTTCTTAATAAAATAAGGTTTTAAAGTATATAAAATTTTTAAAATATTGAAAAAAAACTTGGTACGTCAACTTCAGGTCTTTATTAAAAAAATTAAATTTCCAAAAAAAAATATTGACCCATTTTTGAAATATCGAATTTTCCAAAAAAAAAATGATTTTTTTTTTTCAAAAATTCAAAAAATATTTTTTTTTAAGTTTTAAAATGCAATGTTTCTTAAAGTTTCTAAAGGCATCTCCATAAAAAATGTTATTTAAATCCGTTATGTCGATAATGAGAAATTCAAAATTTTAAAAAATCGTTCTATGGTAGGAACAGTCAGTAATGTCTTGTTTTCAAATTTTTTTTTATTAAATTATAGATCTTAAAAATTAATCGAAAGACTAAAAATTTAGGCAAAATTTTCGGAATCGTTTTCGAGAAAAATACGATTTTTGAAAACCATTTTTTAACATTTGTATGGAGGGTACCGTTATGTTTAGGAAAACTAAATTTTTTTTCTCATATCTTGTGGATTATTTTAAGAAACTTTTATTTATTAAGTTTTAAAAAAATCGAGCATGGGGTTTTCGCAATATTGAGTTTTCAAAAAAAAAAATTGATATTTTGAATACACAATAATATTGAAACTGCTGGGGAGCCTTAACATAAAAAAATGATCAAAATCGGTTGTACCGTTTTTGAGAAAATCAAAACCAAAAAAGTTGTTCCAAGGGGGTTACCAAAAATAATATTTTTTTGGAAATTTTTTTTCATTCATTACCTAGGTTTAACCAAATGAAATTTTATGAGTTTTTTTTTTTAAATCTGTGGGACAGTTTTTGAGAAAAAAAAAATATTTATAAAATTTCGAAAAAAAATCGTATGGCAGGTACCATTATTTTTGGTCTCAAAAAATAAAATCAAAAAACATCCGGGGGGAAAAAAATAAAACCCATATCTACCAAGTTTAAAGAAATTCGGCCGAGCCGTTTAGCTGTAGTCGAACAGACAGACAGACAGACAGAATTGCGAGACCCACTTTTTAAGTCTTCACTATCATCGTAATGCAACTTTGATCAAAATCTCGAGTTCAATTTTTTTTTTCCGAATGCATAACTTGCCTTACACTGAACCAAAAAGGTACATAATATCAATTAAAAATTTAATTGCGACAATGAACTTTTTAATTAAAACTCGTCCAATAAACTAGTTTCTTGCGACAATAAACGGCTGTTTATTGATTTCATTTTTCCATAATTTTTCAATAAACTGTTTATTGATTTTAAAAAACGTTTATTGATTTTTAAAAACGTTTATTGATTTTTAAAAATGTTTTTTGAAAGAGTTTATTGGCGCAATAAACCGTTTATTGCGGCAATAAATGGTTAATTGCTATAAACGGTTTATTAAAAAACTCAGTTTATTGGCGCAATAAACTCATTTATTGTCGCAATTAACTCAGTTTATTGGCACAATTAACCGTTTATTGTCGCAATAAACTCATTTATTGTTGCAATTAACTCAGTTTATTGGCACAATTAACCGTTTATTGTCGCAATAAACTCGTTTATTGTCGCAATAAACTCGTTTATTGTCGCAATAAACTCGTTTATTGTCGCAAGAAACTCAGTTTATTGGCACAATTAACCGTTTATTGTCGCAATAAACTCGTTTATTGTCGCAATAAACTCATTTATTGTCGCAATTAACTCAGTTTATTGGCACAATTAACCGTTTATTGTCGCAATAAACTCGTTTATTGTCGCAATAAACTCGTTTATTGTCGCAATTAACTCAGTTTATTGGCACAATTAACCGTTTATTGTCGCAATAAACTCGTTTATTGTCGCAATAAACTCAGTTTATTGGCACAATTAACCGTTTATTGTCGCAATAAACTCAGTTTATTGGCACAATTAACCGTTTATTGTCGCAATAAACTCGTTTATTGTAGCAATTAACTCAGTTTATTGGCACAATTAACCGTTTATTGTCGCAATAAACTCAGTTTATTGGCACAATTAACCGTTTATTGTCGCAATAAACTCGTTTATTGTCGCAATAAACTCATTTATTGTCGCAATTAACTCAGTTTATTGGCACAATTAACCGTTTATTGTCGCAATAAACTCGTTTATTGTCGCAATAAACTCATTTATTGTCGCAATTAACTCAGTTTATTGGCACAATTAACCGTTTATTGTCGCAATAAACTCGTTTATTGTCGCAATAAACTCATTTATTGTCGCAATTAACTCAGTTTATTGGCACAATTAACCGTTTATTGTCGCAATAAATTCATTAGTTAGCGCAATGCACTCAATTTATTGGCGCAATTGACTGTTTATTGCCACAATAATCGGTTTATTGTGGTAATAAATTCATTTATTAGCGCAGTAAACTCGTTTATTGCCGCAATTAACTAATCAATTGGCGCAAAGAACTCAGTTTATTGCCACAAATAACATATTGATAAAAATTTTAGTAAAAGATTAAAATTTCTATTCATTGATATAAGTATATGTACATATATAAATAATTAAATTATTGATATATATAAATAAATAAAATGTTTAATATATTTTTAAAATTTCTATAAATAATTTACTGTGGCAATACGTACATGTTAAATATACTTACATTTTATTTCCAACCTTTCCTGAAATTTTTAAGAATTTTAAGTTCAAAAATGAAACATTTTAGTTAAACGTTATAAGATATTTTATTAAACTATATCATTTATTATTATTATTATTATTATTTTTATTATTTATTACAATATAAACTAAATGTACATTTTAATATAAGCGATAAACAGCATTAGCTTTAAGCTGGACAAAAATTTAAATTACTTTGGAGCAAGTAAACTTTTCATACATGTATTTAAACGAATACAAACTATTCTTTATATCCTTTTTTATAAAAAGTTACAAAACTTGGAAAAGGAAGTCTTAAGTTAAAAATGAAAACTCTTGAATCAAATCCCACGTTGAGGACAACAGTGGCACTAACCAAAATACCTACAACCGTATTATGGTTGTAAATTATAAATTAATAGTTAATAAAAATTGAAATTCGATATTTTATAACCCAATTAAAAAAAGTTTTGGTCATTTAATCATGCTTACCCTTATGACAGAAAGAAAATTGACAAATATTGTCAGATAGTTGATAATTTCTTAAGGTACTAGTACGGTCTAGAACGCCAAAAATCGCACGATTTTTGGGAATTTTTTTCTCGGAAACTTTATTAGGTACTAACATAATTCTTTTTTAAATAAAGAATACATGCGTCAAGAGTACAAAAATTTTTTTTAAGTTTTCGAATTTTGGCTGAATTATAGAGGGTCCAACGTCGACTCATCAAAAAATACATTGTCCCATTGCGGACAGTTAATCTCCGGAGCTACTGAACCGATTTTCAAAAAACTTGTCGCAACTTGATTGTTTTTATGTTTTCTAAGACAATTTACCACAATTTGACCAAAAAGTTATGAACACAAAAAAAAAAAATCGCGACCCAAAAATGGCCTAAAAAATAGCCAATTTTTTTTTTTCAAAACTTGACATTTTTTTCGTTTTTTATTTTTTAAGCAAATTGTGGTAAATTGTCTCGCAAGAAATCTTTCTTTAAATACCCGATTTTGATTTTTTTGTTTCAGTACAGCCAATCCTTTCCACAATGGGACAATGTATTTTTGGATGAGTCGATGGTGGGCCCTCAATAATTCAGCCAAAATTCGAAAATTAAAAAAAAAAAAATTTGTACTCTTGACGCATGTATTCATTATTTAAAAAAGAATTATGTTAGTACCTAATAAAGTTTCCAAGAAAAAAATTCCCAAAAATCGTGCGATTTTTGGCGTTCTAGACCGTACTGGAACCTTAAATAAAATTGAGTTTAAAAGTACCAAATTTCAGTATTTATCAAACATTTTCATAATTAACAACTGTAATAGCGGTGCTAGTTTTGAAATATCGCATGCCGAGAACCACAGTGACACTAACAAAAATTTACACTTTCGAGTTAATGAGTCAGATACTCGTCTAGTTTCCACACGAGGTTCGCTTATATCACCCATAACTCAAAACTAATTTTTTTTTAGTGCCACTGTTGTTCTGAACATGGGATTTGATTCAAGAGAATCTCTAAAAAATTTATTCTTTTATTGCACTCAGGAGGATATGTGCTTTTGTACAACATTTTTGTTTATTCGGAAAATAGAGCGACTGCATAAAATTCCAAAAATTGGAACTTTGATTTGGGAATTCGAGGTTGAAAAGGAAAAAAGTTTTGAAACAGATGTCCACTGCTCGGATAAAACTAATGAATGGAAACTTCACTCCATCAAAATATAAAAAGATTTCCCTAAAGTTTATAACATCTTTACCCACCAAAATAATGAAGGGTTGCACATTGTCTCCTTTTTGTTGCAGGTACTGGATGTGGTCCTCAGCTACCTGAATTGATCCCGCCACAAAGATAAAAGATTCCTGCGAGTCCTTGATAGTTGGTTTTATCGATGTCTTCATTCCCTTGCGATCTTTTCGCACGAACTTATGTGTGGGTACTAAGTACCCGTGAAGTGCCCACAAGAGAGCAGCATCCCGACAGTCTGAAAATAAGAATGAAAACGTGGATATAAAATTTTGTTATAAAATTATGTAGTACTTAAATAAAACTAGTATAGTAGATATAAACTTTTGTAAAAGATAAGATAAATCGGGTCAATAAATGGGAGCCAATCTCGAATTTCGCTATATCGACCCTTTTCCTGCATTTTATCGTAAGGGATGTTTTAGAAAGAAAATAAATTATTGAATTTTGTTAGTACCAATTGAAGCCATCAAACCTGTTGTCATGTTGCAGCTAAAGCACTGTAAATATTCAATGCTGACTTTAGACATAAGTGGTTATATGGATCAGAAGTAAAATTTTGTTTTCTTCTCATACTTTGTTTGTGTCGCTTACGATAATTTGGTGGAAAGGGTTCGATATTCATTGATGTATAAAGGAGAATGAATATGATATACATAGGTCTTTAAGTGTTACACCAATGTGATGCAACCCATAAAATTATGCCCATTCTCCTTTAGTACCTGTCATTTTTAATACGGAAATAAACTATTTTCGTTTTTAATAGGCAAAAATAAAATAACTACATAATATTCAACTTACTTTCTGGAATATTATCGGATGCTATCTTCTCCAGAACGCCCTTAATTGTTTTCTCCTTAACCCGATCTTCCGTTTTTAAAAATTCTCGTATCTTAGTAAAAACTTGTTCCCATCGATCAAGGAGAGAATTCTGGCTTTTAAACATGTACGCAAAATCCATGTCCACCTTTAAGAAAACAAATTAAAATATTTATTCATTGAGTGTATTTTTAAGGCCAGCACTTTTTATGAAATGATTCTAAGAAGTTCCCAAAGTTGGAACTTGTATCAGAAAATTAAAAAAAAAACTTTTGAAAGAAGTATATATCTACTCAAGTTTGACTTACAAATCGAAAGCCAGAAGGAATTTTGTATTGGGGCCATTTCTTAAAAATGTCCGATGTTGTTGTAGAGTTTTTTATATCCGTGAGTCTCGATTTGGAACACGCTTTCCAGCACCTATCAAATTCCTCGGAACTAAGGTTGTCAAATCTTAGTGCTTGATAGCACGTTTCAGCATTTTCTTCTGGAACTGAAAACCATAAATATGTATAACTTATTAGTTTTTTTTTAAATAAATTAATAAAAATAATATTCAAGCTCCTGTTTCTCATCAAATTATATCAACTATTTCAGAAACCAATAGTTTCGCTTGATTGAAATTGGAAAATACTCATTGATGGTAAATTAGTTCAGAAGCTTAAAAAATGACTTCGTAAAGTTTAATCGGACTCACATATTGTTTAGAGTCGTTGATGTGTAATTGATGTAGATGATGAGGAACAGGCCCCAGGTTTCAAAAATAAAATGCACGAAAATGTAATCGACTAGCAATTTTACAAAGGAATGTTATAAGCGAAAATTGTTCAAAAGGATAAAATTAATAAGTATAAATTCTTTTCGTAGTATGAGACAAAAACAGAATGCTATGCAAATATGAATTTATCTAGGCAGTGGTTTCTTTAAATAAATAAGCTTTTATATACAAATTTTTTAAACCTTTTTCAAGAAAAAACTTGATTTTATTATTGTACGAATGAAAATTAAATTTCCAAACAAAAATATTGAGCTGTTTTTGAAATTTTCCACAAAAAAATATTCTTTTTTTTTTTCAAAAATTCAAATTATATTTTTTTTAAGTTTCGAAATGCAATGTTTTTTATTTTTTTTTTTTAACCAAACCTATAAAAAATTTCATTAAAATCCCTTATGTCGATAATAAGTCATTCAAAATTTTAAAAAAATGTTCTATGGTAGGTACAAGCTGTAATATCTTGATTTCAATTTTTTTTTTATTAAATTAAAGATCATAAAAATTAATGTAAAGAAAAAAAATTTATCAAAATTCTAGGCGCGCGCCGTTTTTTGAGCAAAATAATATTTTTGGAAACCATTTTTAACGTTTTTTAAAACTGTTTTTAAAAATCAAAAAAAAATATTTTGGAAAATTTTAATACACAAGTGTGTTTGACTTACTGGGGGCTTTAGCATAAAAAAAATTATCTAAATCGGTGGTACAGTTTTTAAGAAAATCAGAAACTAAAAACTAGTTCCATGGCGGGTACCCCCACTGACCATTTTTCTGAAATTTTTGTCAACCATTATCTAGCTTTAACTAAATTAAATTTTTTTGTATCTTTATTTTTAATATATGTCGAACATTTTTGGAGAAAAAAATATTTATAAAATTTCGAAAAAAAATTGTATGACAGGTACCGTTATTTACGGTCTTAAAAAATGTGTGGGGGTAAGACATTTAAAGAAAATCGGCGTTTAGGCTGTAGTCAAACAGACAGAATTGCGAGACCCACTTTTTTAGTCTTCGGTATCATCGTAATGTCAACTTTGATCGAAATCTCGAGTTCGATTTTTTTACGAATGATAACTTGCCTTATAGTACCTATATGTAAGTCAAGTCGCAAGTAAAAATAAATCGACAAGTGATATTATGTAGGTAAATAAATAAATAAGACTTACCCATTTCGACTTCTGTGTCTGTGTCTACATCCACAGTTTTTTCACTGCTGGGCTTACTTGACGTTGGGGTATTCATTGTTTTTAAAATGAATTTCAAATTGCTATATTTATTGTAGATCTTCCCCCTCTTCCCAGACCTATAGTACTCCTGCAAAATATTGAATATTTACTTTAAAAATATTGCTTTAAAAAAAATTTTGTGTGGGACAAAAAAAACTCTTCTTTTCCACTTTGCAAAACGAACAAAACTTTGAACGACAAGTAGAATAGTATGGTTTTAAAAAAAATCGAGCTTTCGAGCCTCAAAATGTATATGAAGCAGGGTTGCGAATTTTTTAATTAAAAAAGTCCATGTCATAAGTCTGTAGATGACTTGTGAATTAAAAAAAAATTAAATTCAAAAGTTAGTTAGCGACTTATGATTCATAAAAAAAATAATTCACAACCTACTAAGTGACTTATAAATAAAAAAAAATGTATTCTTAAGCTACTTGGTAGATTGGAAATTTGTAAGCTTGTTTTGACTACATAAATTATTTAATTATTAACGAAACAAGTTTTCAAGCTCTTGGAGAATTGTGTGTGTTTTATTTTATCGATATTGCTTTTTATTCTATTGGGTTATAGGGACTGCAGAATCGGTTACTCACACACAATGCTCCAAAAGCTTGAAAACTGGTTTCATTAATAATTAAATAACCAATTGTCAAAACAAGCTTAACCCTGGATGGTTTTAATATGCTATTACAAGAAAAATCAACAAAAAATACCCCAAATAACAAAATAAGAAAAAAATGTGTTCATACAAAAATCACACAAAAGTTATCCTTCGTCGTTTCGACGAACATACCTTTAAAAACAAAACATTTTAATTGATCACAGGATACCATAAATTCGCTCACTGGTAGAGATCAACACCAACTGATGTTGTACAAAGATTGAATTAAAAGGGATGAATAGTTAAAAAGAAATTATACAAAATAAAAAGGGTGTTCGTCGATTCGACGAAGGATAACCATCCAGGGTTAATAATTTCCAATCTACAAACTAGGTTATGAATTAATTTTTTTAAATTCATAAGTCACTTAGTAGCAGGTTGTGAATTAATCTTTTTAATTCATAAGTCTTCTGATTTAATTAACTTCCCATAGGGAGTTATTGTAATCGGTCCGATTTGTCAAATTGGAATTTTTGACATTTCTCGACGTTTCAAGGTCCCTAGAGGCTATATCAATCATTTTTAGAGAGATGTCTGTGTGTGTGTGTGTACGTACGTTCGTACGTTCGTACGTTCGTACGTTCGTACGTTCGTACGTTCGTACGTTCGTACGTTCGTACGTTCGTACGTCCGTACGTTCTCGTACCATTTTTCGACATCGATATCTCAAGAACGAGTAAAGATATCGACTTCAAATAAATTTTGTTTAATAGATAATAACTTCGAAAGAGGCTGAAAGGGCGTTTATTAAAATTCAATGAGTAGTTTTTTCACTATAACGGTTTAAAAAAAAAGTCAAAATTTTGGTTAGTTTCAAATATCTCACGAAAAAATAATGCTATTGATTTCAAATAAAATTTAATGTACTCATTATAAGGTCGTACAGATTTGGTATGAATTTGGAAAAAAATGAACATACCGTTATTTTTTTAAATAAAAAAAACTGAAAAAAATAATTTCATAACCCAGATATTCTAAGAACGGAAAACAATTTGAAACTCAAAATAATTTTATTTTACGAAAAATAATGTGTTTGACAATTGGTGAAAATTTCAAAAAAAATCAGTTTACAGTTTTTTTACAAAAAATAAAAAACTATATAAAATTCTATTGAAAATTGGTAAAATTTGTTTTTCGACTCAAATTTCTCGAGAACTAGTAGTGATATTGACTTCTAATTTAGTTTATTTTATACATAGTATAATTTTTTACAATTGGTAAAATGTTGACAAATATTGAATTAATAGTTTTTTTTTTAAATAAAAAAACTATTAAAAATTCTAGTGAAAACTAGTTAAAATTGTATTTCAAGTCGAATTTCTTGGGAATGAACACCGATAGTGCCTTCTAAAGTATGTTGTTTTATACATCGATACCTTCCCGTAAGAATGTATACTAAGCGACATTTCTTAAATTGTTCAGGAAACGAAAAAAACGAAGAAAGTTCGAGCTGAATCATAGTGTGCTAAGAGACAATTTTGGTTAAACTAATTGACATCTAACAAAATTTTTTGTTGCTCACGACAATGAGATCTTTATTAATGTCGCTTAGCATAATTTTTTTGGCGGATAATACAAATTTCAGGGGGCAACATTTTTTTAATGAGAAAACATGGCAGCTGATAAATTTTTTTATTTGTACTCTAGTTTCCTTTTCATGCATAATAGGTTGGCGAAACCCAGGCCAAAACGTGGCTTTTAACATATAGTAATATGTCCTCATCAAAAAGTCATTTTCGAAAAAAGTGTCGCTTAGTACATTCTTACGGGAAGGTATCGACATAATACAATTATTAACATATGGTTAAATTTTGACAAGTATCGAATTGACAGTTTTAACAAAAATATTTCGTTTTTAAATTTTTTTCAATTAAAATGTTTGGAACCGAAATAATAAAGTAATTTCTATAATATAATACATAATTTTAAAATTTTATTATTAACTTAGTTTTTAGAAAAATGTAGGTACTGTACATATATATATGAATAAGGTTGTTCAGTTGTACCCAAGTCCCACATATTCAAATTCCATTAATAGCTATGGTAAAATTGAAGAAAACGTCACAATATGTTTTTATCTTTTTGTCCATGAAAAAGATGTAAAATTCTACTCAAGGTTTTCTTACCACAATGGGAAGTTATCAGCGTGGGTCGCACCCAGCCTCTTTTTTTTTTTTAATTCAAATGTCACCAACTATCTTGTGAATTGAATTTTTTTTTTAATTCAGAAGTAACATAATAGCTTGTGAATTAAAGGTAAGCTTGAGCTAAAAAGTGACTTAAGCTTTTGCAACCCTGATATGAAGTAATGAGTTCTGATGTGATTTTGTTAAATATGTACGTAGTTAACTTCCCGAAGGAACACTTTCTCATATTTAAAAGTGGAAAAGAAGAGATTTTAAATTATTTCACCTCTTTGTAAGGTATTATACTCGTAATTTATTAATAAAAATATAATTAAAATTATATAAAATTGAATTGATTTCTTATAAAAAGGCTTACCAGTTTTTCACTAGGAAATCGTTCAATGATTTCCTTTTCCAATTTATAGCTACCACCTAGTTCAAGATGGATTTTATTCATGATGAAATACTGCGCTATAACACCAATCAACTGATTTCGTTGTTTTTCATTTAATTTTTTTGTTTCGGCATAGCTTTGGGCAATTGAAAGTGCATTTTCGTTGTTACTTAAAAACGTTGATAGTGTTACAGAGCAATTATTAGGATTCGGTGATGAAGTTCGCGATGCTGGTCTGGAAACAGGGTAGGGAGAAGATCTTGAGGATGAACTTGGACCATCGTCAAATAAACCGAAATGCGATCGGCTATAAAGAAAAAGCGACTGTCCAATAGATTCTCTCCATACTCTCAAATTGTTTTCAAATCTGATGAGAGTAGTGTACTTAAACGGCTTTAAAATTTGTGGCAAGTGGTGGCATTCAATTGTTTTCAGGACATTTATATCTACGTCTTCATCTTAAAAAAAAAAAACATTGGTTAGTTAGTATGAGAAATTCGTATGAGAAAGGAGAATAGGCGGTTTCGTCCCATAGGTTTAACACATAGTGACCTATATAATATCAAGGTCTCGATGAATCAAGTAATTTAATAAACTTAAGAATAAAACGACACTTTTCCAGTGATGTACCTAGCTCATTATGTGTTACACCGATGGGACGAAGCCCATACAAAAGTGCCCATTAAAATGATATTTTTTCGTCATTGAAATTTGTCCGAATGCATTTGCTTTTAAAATTTGAATTGAATGTTCATATGTATTACTGTAGATATCAGTATTTTACATAAAATGAAGCTCCAATATGTGATGTTGCTGTGTGAAAAATATTGTACATACACATCTACAGTCGGTATGCTGCAAAAAGACTTCAAGTCCACTTTTTTGTTATTAGGATCCAGGTGCACCTGAATCTTTTTTGCACCACTATTTGGGTGTTTTGGACATTCAATGAATGGTTTTGATACAATAACTACAAAAGTAAATTAAATAGACATGGGATTTTTTTAAACGGCATAAAACATTGGGCCTTACCAATAATCAAATTTAGAGACGACTTTAATATTTGAGTGAAATGAACCAATATGTAATGAGCTCTATATAGTTAGCCATACATGTTGTAAACTTAATATTTAATTGGACTCTTAATTATGAACCATTTATTATACGGAACTAAAAAAATAAAATTTAACATATGGTCAGTTATATAGAGTCCATTAAATAATGGTTAATTTTGCTCAGATATTAAAGTCGTCTCTAAATTTGTTTATTGGTAAGGCCCAATGGGCTTTTGGGATATTTTTGCATCAAGTCGTAAAACAACAAAATGAACTTGAGCTCTTTTTGCAACATACCGACGATGTTCACATCTGTGGTGTTTGGTATAAACATGATAAATCCTAAATTAGTTATTTTTCATTTAAGACTCTCAAATGTTTATTAAAATATAGTAAAACAGCTTTTGCAAGTATAAAACTAAATAATTAGTCACCTCTGAACGTATGTACGTCCAGTTTTCATGGATAAAATAATGAAAATATGGGCAGAAAGTATCAAAGTCGCAATAAGGATGGTAGTCTATTAATTACATTTTTTCAATGGAGTTATCATGTTTATACAAAATACAACAGATTATTACTAGACAAATCAAGTAAAATCACAAACCTTTAAAATGTTGGATGAGTTCCTCCTGATTCCAGCTTTTTAAGAGCGCCGAGAGTTCATCAACTTCTTTGGTTGAGTTGGATTGAAGATCCGAGAGAAGTTTTTGCAGTGCGTCATCCGATAACACCTCCACGCTGATGACACTCGATTCTTCCGTATTGCTGTGGACTGGGATCATCTCCTCGCTGTCAGCACACACGTTGATGACGCTCGCTTCTCCCGTATCGATGTGGACTGGGATCATCTCTTCGCTGCCAATACACTGCGATTCGCCGATGCTTTCATCTTCGTTGACCTTTTCTGATGGAATAATGTCGTCGGTGACGGTTTCGTCGTCGGTACTTAGGTAGTCCATTTCCAATTTATCTTGATTTATTCAAAGTCTATAATTTAATTTTTTCTAAAAATTCTCAAGACGAGATTAAAGTTCCTACTGATTTGACTAGGGGTTTCACATTGACTAACTTGCTAATCAAACAGACCAGCTGTGTGTGAACACTCCCTTGTTTGCGAAAAAGCTGTAGTATGAGATCGTATAAGAAATGCATATGTATTTGGTGTGGTGTATTGGGTGTGGTGTATTGGGTGTGGTGTGTCGTGTAATCTGTTTCTGTGGTTTATGTAAGAAAAATATTTTTATTTTTGAGTGTTAGCGTTGAAAATGAATTGAATATGAACATGATATATGAAGTGTTGCAGTGTAGATAGAGTGTACGCATAAATAATTTAAATGATGTAAAGCTAAGTGTACGCGATTGGTAGATCTTACAATATTGTCAGATCTGTCAGTGAAAAACATGCTTACAATGTCTTACAACCGTGTAGTCTTACAATTAATTGTCAGAAAATTTGTCTGACAATTAATTGTTAGATCATTGTCTGACAATTAATTGTAAGAAATCTAACAATCATGTGTACGCTAGCTGACAATCGTGTAATCTTCCAATTAAATGTCAGAAAATGTATCTGACAATTAATTGTAAGACGGTAAATTGTAAGGTATTTGATAATCGTGTACACACACAATTTATTGTCAGGCCTGCCAATTTTTATTGTTGTCTGACGTTTCTGACAATGAAGAAATTATAAGATGTTCGTTTTTTAGCATCATACAATTTTTTCATTGTCAGAAAATTTGCAGCCAAGGTTTAATTGTCAGTTTCCATAACCAACAAAAACTGACAATTAATTGTGTGTGTACACGGTTGGTAGAAAATCTACCAATCTCTTACAATTAATTGGTAGGTATTAAGCCGGCTATCTGAAAATGAATTGTCAGCCAACTTCTGACAATTAATTGTAAGAGATTGGTAGATTTTGTACCAACCGTGTACACACACAACTTATTTGTCAGCTCATTGGTAGATAATTGTCAGACATTGTAAGATCTTACAATATTGTAAGATCTACCAATCGTGTACACTTAGCTTAAATGTGTAACCAAACCCTATGTAACTAACGTGTAAACAGCCATTTAATGATCGTAAGAACAAAAATATTCTTTGACTCTTAAAATTGTTTTACCTTTTGCAGTTTTAATTAAATTAATTGGTGGACCAACAATATCATTCAATGGTATCAAAGAAAATTCACCTAACTTTTTTTCATCAATTTCATAAGATAGAATATGGGGATTGTACTGAACTTTATTAAGTTTTTGGCAAAAAAACAATACATTTGCTTTTTTAAAAAAAACTATATCTAATATTAAAAAAAATAACATATCATTCTTGAAACATGCTATGTAGAAGTTCGGCTTATATGTGTAACCTTCGAGTTTCGCTTTTGAATAAAATTCTATGTCGGATGTAGGTACTCTTAACATTCCAGATACAATGCTACTAAAATTACTATCTATCTTGTGTTTATCATTTATTTCAAAGCAATTTAATTCATTTTCGCTGTTATGAAATTTATATGCAGTCTTAAGTTGGTATTTTTTTGCTAATGTCAAACAAACATTTTTCCGCGACGTAATAGCATGTGAATACAATTTGAAATTTTTATGCTTTGCTTCAAACTTAAAACACCACATGTTTCTAATTGGCCCCGATTTTTTGATAATATAAGGGTAATGCGTTAGATTATGATGCTTTGGTTTAAGTGTATCTTTAAAGAGACGAACATAGTCTACATGGTGCATACGAATTTTCTCTTCTAACATCGAAATGATATTATCATTAATTTCAAAAAGAAGCAAGTAGTCTATTATTTCAATAAAATTAAGAATAAATTTCCAAGCCTCGTCATCATCGGGTACAAGGTCCTCAATCATTATAGGAAAGAATGAAATAAAAGTCATCATTTCTCGGGCTGTCATTTTAAGATGTTTACTTTGTATATGATTTAACTTTATTTCCCCTGACATATGATCAATTTCGATTGGTCCGTACTCAAAACATTGCTTTCTTAAGTTTAGAGTTTGCAAGGAAAAATAACTTGCTGTAAATATAAAATATTCTATGACATGACAAATATCATAGTGACATATTCCTTCAAATACGTCGTGCATGAGGTCAACACAATAATTTTCGGCAACATGGAAAGATGGAATTTGATTAAGGTGAGATTCTATTTGTATTCCTGTTTCGGAAGAGTTAGAGACAAGAATATCGTTTCTGTAATTTAAACGGTCCCTAAGTAAATCAACTTTTTGAAATGATAATGATTGAGCTTCTGATTTTTTAACTTTGCAAAACCTACAGTAAGAGTTGCTAGAAAAAGATTTGTTAAAACCTAAAAAAGAATTCAAACCTAAATTATCGCCTAAAATAATACCTAAAATAAAATGAACTTGCACTGAAACATTGGTTTTTAATCTGATTTTGATTCCGTCAACTTCGATGCTTTGCAGCTCTCGTACTAAGGTTTGAAAACATGCATTGTTTCCAAAAAATTTAATGTCTGAAGATTTTAAAATACCCGCTAAAAACACATTATCTAATTTGGACTCTTTCCAAGGGAGACAAGGAAATGAGTAGTAAACAGCACACATTGAGTGAACACCAGCATGTGAACTCAAAGGATTGTTGATTTCAAAATCATCGGTGTATAAAAAATATGGGACAAGAATTTTTTCAGGATACATTTTAACTTTTGCCCTCCAAAGTTCACCTTGAATAAAATTTGACTTATTTTCGTTAGAAATGTTTAATTTTTCCATATAGCGAAGTGTTTTATCTAAGGTATCACCTTTCTCGAAAAATTGCTTAAATTGAAATTTTAAAGGCATTAAAATAGCTTTAACTTCTTTAGCGTCATATGTAAGACTTCCATTTTTAAAAACTCTTTGAACTTCGTTGTTTAAAGAAAAAGATTGCAGGTCTTCTATTAGGTTTTGTTTTTTTAACCATTCAAATAACATATAGTCTGTATTGCAATACGTGAAAGGATTGCGACAATTCGATATTAAACTCGACATCTCGTTTTGAACTTCAATAGTACATTGTTTTGAAATTTTGTCGGAAAACGATGTAAACAAATCAAGTATTGGACTCAAAATATACTTTTTTACAAGTTCTTGAATTTCAGATATGTTTTTTCTTGAAAAGCTGTTATTGTCATGCAATCTCAAAACAAACCGAATCGCAGAATCGTAGACATCCTTGAGACCATCTTCTATATTTGTCTTTTCCCTAACATTAGGTGCCAACATTTCTATGTCATCGCTAAACAAGGATGTCTTACGATCATTTTTATTAAAAAATCTTTCTTCATCATTTAGAAGTATCCCAGAATTAGAATTATTTTCACCAGAAACATTATGTTCAGCACATTCAACCCCGGAGCTCTGAATATGTTTACGGCTTAAATGCTTTTTATAGCTGCTTAAATTCTGAAATGACTGCGTACAAAAATTTTCCCTACATCGAAAAGTGCTAAAAGAGCTTAAATAATGTACTTGTTTTAAGTGTTGTATGAGTGTGTTTATAGCATTAAATTTAGCCTTGCAAATAAAACAAATCATTTTTGTAATAAATTAAAATGACTTCTTGCTTAACTTGACTTTAATTTTGTAGTTTTTTGTATCGAACCTAAAACTGATCAAACAATATTGCTTTGAACTTCTGATCTATCGAAAATCCTAAGAAAGAATTATAGAGAAAAAAGGAATAATTTAAAGAATGAAAGACTGTTGACTTAAAAAAATCTACGAATCATTTAGACTGTCAATTTTCGGAATTTAAAAATAATGCAGCATTCAAGTAACACATTAGAGTTTTGTTTAATTTGTTTAATGGGTGCTATCGCGAATAAAATTTCTCACGGATTTTTTCCCATCGTCGATTACTGGAAACGTGAATTATGGTTGCAGTTTCTCTTATAATGTAATGACATCAAAAATGAATATTTCGTGGCAGCGGGACTGTCATTTTGATGAACCAAATTTGAGACTACAAGAAGCAGTTAAAAATTGTGAACATTTCCAATTTTAGAAGATGGGAGAAATTCCGTGGGAAATTTTATTCACGATAGCCCCGAATATGTACATACATATATTAATAAAATAACTCACCTTGTCTATTCTTTCGATATTTAGTTTTCTATAATTTTTCAAAATTATATCTTTGAGTTTTATTGTTTATCTAACAGCTGGACTTGTACTTGTAGTTCGCGTACAATATGAAAATAAAAAGAAGAAAGAAACAAAAAGTTAACAAAAAATTAAAAACAATAAGGACCGACTTTTCTTACGTCAGATAAAAATGTCTGATAGAACAAGCAAACATGGGTTAGTAAAAACGTGTTCAAACGTGTTAAAATTGAAAAATAGAAAATGCACAAATGTTTGTTTATTTTTATTTGTCAGATAGTTAACTGGAGATGAAAAAATCGAATCTAAATCTGCATCAATAAATAGTTTATTTCGGCAAATAATGGTTTATTGTGACAATAAATGGTTTATTGTGGCAATAAATGGTTTATTGTGACAATAAATGGTTTATTGTGACAATAAATGGTTTATTGTGACAATAAATGGTTTATTGTGACAATAAATGGTTTATTGTGACAATAAATGGTTTATTGTGACAATTAATGGTTTATTGTGACAATAAATGGTTTATTGTGGCAACAAAAAGTTTATTGCGCCAATAAACAGTTTATTGCGACAAGCAACAGTTTATTGCGCCAATAAACAGTTTATTGCGACAAGAAACAGTTTATTGCGCCAATAAACAGTTTATTGCGACAATAAACTGTTTGTTGGGACAATAAATAGTTTATTGAAAGTTAACTGTTTTTTGATATGGCAATCTGTTTATTGTGCGAATTAATTGTTTGTTTATTAAAAGTTAAGTGCTTTTTGGTCAACCATTTTAAAATGGGAAATTATTATTAAAATATTCCCAATAAACCATTTTCTGACCAAAAGAAATTCAAATGCGGCAATAATTAGCGAAATCAATTTTATTGTTCAACGCTTTTTTTCAGTGCAAGGAAAAATGCAATACTTACTTATATGGAATTGAAATTAACCACTCGCACAAGATTTTTTTGTAACTTTTTGAATGTATTATATTTTATATTTTAATATTTCTACTACAAACTTATTAATTGTTTTATTTTTAACACAACACTTGGTATACTCTGTTATAAATTAATAGATATGACGTTTACTCACGAAACACACGATCACGACAAGAACAAGGAATAGACTGAATCGTCCCACAATTCTTATTGTGCGTTTGGGTTAGCTAAGACAATAAATGGTTGTTTGCGACAATAAAAAGTTTATTGCGCCAATAAACAGTTTATTGCGACAAGAAACAGTTAATTGCGCCAATAAACAGTTTATTGCGACAATAAACTGTTTGTTGGGACAATAAATAGTTTATTGAAAGTTAACTGTTTTTTGATATGGCAATCTGGATTATCAATTAATAGTTTATTGCGACAAGAAACAGTTAATTGTGCCAATAAACAGTTTATTGCGACAATAAACTGTTTGTTGGGACAATAAATAGTTTATTGAAAGTTAACTGTTTTTTGATATGGCAATCTGGATTATCAATTAATAGTTTATTGCGACAAGAAACAGTTTATTGCGCCAATAAACAGTTTATTGCGACAATAAACTGTTTGTTGGGACAATAAATAGTTTATTGAAAGTTAACTGTATTTTGATATGGCAGTCTGGATTATCAATTAATAGTTTATTGCGACAATAAACTGTTTGTTGGGACAATAAATAGTTTATTGAAAGTTAACTGTTTTTTGATATGGCAGTCTGGATTATCAATTAATAGTTTATTGCGACAATAAACTGTTTGTTGGGACAATAAATAGTTTATTGAAAGTTAACTGTTTTTTGATATGGCAGTCTGGATTATCAATTAATAGTTTATTGCGACAATAAACTGTTTGTTGGGACAATAAATAGTTTATTGAAAGTTAACTGTTTTTTTTGAAATAGAAATATCAATAAATAGTTTATTGTGACAATAAAAGGTTTATTGTGACAATAAATGGTTAGTTGAAAGTTAACTGTATTTTTAAATGGCAGTTTGGATTATCAATAACTAGTTTATTGCGACAATAAAAGGTTTATTGTGACAATAAATGGTTAGTTGAAAGTTAACTGTTTTTTGAAATGGCAGTTTGGATTATCAATTAAAAGTTTATTGTGACAATAAAAGGTTTTTGAAAATGGAAATATCAAGAAATAGTTTATTGCGACAGTAAAAGGTTTATTGAAATGCTAATTCGGATTTTTTGTGAACTTAAAAATAAATATAGAAAATAACTTCTAATTTTAAACATTTTATTTCAAGATCAGATCTTTCAAATAAAAGTTAAATAGAATAAGAAACCAAATACAATTAGGTAGATTAGATTTTGGAAATTGTTAATATTGGTCAATTATTTTATCCAAAAAGAAATCGATTCAAATTTTGAACTCGTTTACTATGGAAATAAACTGTTAATTATATATAAAATTACAACTGGGGCTTAGAAAATAATATTAAATTGTAATAACTTATTTATCGTCACAATAAACGATTTTTAATGCTTAATTCAATTAAAAAGTTTATTGGGACAATGTATGAGTTTATTGCGGTACTAAATAGCTTATTATTTTCCGATTTCGAATTCAATAAACTCAAATTAATTGTCACAATAAAAAGTTTATTGATTACGGAAATCTGAAATCAATAAAAGTTTATTGTGACAATAAAAACTTCATTGCGACAATGAAAAGTAAGTCAATAAACGGTTTTAAGAATTTTTATGACGATTTTTATTTTCAGTGTATAGTACCTATAAATCGCAAGTAAAAAACACAAAAACCTAAAAAAGTTAAATTCTGTTAAAAAAATTATTTTCATTGATTTACAAAACTTGAAGTATACCTTTGAAGTTTATTGAAAGTGGCGATGTGTTAGTACTAAGTATTACCTCCTCTTGCTCTGAGGACAGAAATAAGTCTCCTTGGCATACTTCTGATTACATTATCGATGTTTTGCTGGGGTATTTGCTCCCAAGCTTCAAGTAAAGCACTTTTTAGCTCCTCTATGTTTGATGGACTCGGATTTTTCACCTTTAATTGTCTACTAAGCATGTCCCAGACATGCTCGATGGGATTCAAATCAGGAGAGCAGGCTGGCCATTATAAAGTGTTCAGGTGGCCCCTCGAATATACTCCGAAACTCTATTCGCAGTGTGGGGACTAGCGTTATCCTGCATTAAGATGAAATTTTCGCCAATATTTGGTACAAATGGCACAACAACTTCTTGCAAAATATCCCCCACATACCGCTCTGCTGTCAAAACCCATTCCAGATGTCACTCCGTGCGGGCTCCCAAACATATGCCACCCCATGGAACCTCCACCATAAGCAACTCGAGGAATAATGTTGCATTGTGCATACCGCTCATTTGATCTTCTGTACACTTTGCCCCGTCTGTCGTCCGGCTTGAGACAAAATCTGGGCTCATCAGTGAAGAGCACTCGTTGCCAGTCGTCCTCAAACCAATTTACATGGTTACGTGCGAAGGCAACACGCGCTACTCTATGGCACCTGGTGAGAAGGGGAGCTCTTACTGGCCTGCACGGTTTTGATCTAGAATCCTTGAGTCGTCTTCTTACAGTTTTGGACGAAATTCTTACATTTCACACTTCCAGAAGTCTGTTCCTAGCCTCAATTGACGACGCGGACCTGTTTCTGAGGACATAGGTCACAATAAATCTGTCGTCTTTTTGCGCCGTGACCTTTTTCCTGCCTTGTCCGGGATTCCTTTTCAGAGAACGGGTTTCTCTATACCTTTTCACATTTCGAAAAATAACGGATTTTGACACATTTAGCCTTGAGACCACTCCATGGTACGAAAAGCCATTTTCGATCAAACACAGGTCCTGGGCTACTTGAACCTCACTTAAATCTGGCATTTTTGCTTTAATTAATCACATTTGTCATAAACAATATTCCAGTAGGACTTTGATAACATTAAACGAAAGAAAAGCCGAAAAAAACACATGAAACTCAAACTTTCGCAAACGCTTCAACAATCAAATTTCTAATGACTGCATTTTAAGTGCTTTCATTTTTTTTCCGGTAGCCAAATGATGTCAAATCTGACAGCTATAGATCACTATACTTACTATGGGAACAATTGTTTTCATAAAAAATGCAAACAAACTATCCCATTAGTCTATATTTGACCTTGAGAGAGAGAACATGCATCGTTCCTCTATTTTTTTCCGGCAGTGTATAATATGAGCAAGGTCATCCATTTTTCAATATCTCCACTTGAGTTTATCTACCTATAAGTTTCATCTTTTAACTGTTTCAGCCCTGGAATTTCATTTCTGTATTATAACTGTCAAAACATTCAATGAGATAGTTGTTTTACCCATTTACCCCCTAAGCGAACTCCGCTCAATGAACGTTTTTCATTTGATATTTCTATGTAAGTATGTTCAAAAATCTCTCAGTGATATTTACTGGTGAAATTCGTCTGCATTTAATTCAGTTTAGGGATGTTATTCCTATATTCCGTTTCCCAGTCCCTTAAGCAAGATTAATCACATGGAATGCGTAAACGAAGTTATTTGACCTTATTCCTCTGACCAGTGATTTGTTGGCTCTTTGCTGCTTAGGTACAGTACATTAAATCGATACTGGCATACTGGTCAGAGACTGTGCCGGCTTTAAGGATCTCAACTGATATCTTCGATGTCATTTCGGCTTGTAATTTATGGGCATTTATTAAGGCAGGTGATGCCTTATATGTATTGTAGTAAAATGGGTTTTCTTGTGTTCAGTAATACAATTTGCTAACGCAACATTTTTCATCTGATGCCACCTTTAATATGCATCAAGAAAATTGTCTCATCTGGCTGGAGATACTGAACTTATCCTTCAAATTCCCTTTATCGATTAACCTTCAGTTTAAATAAAGAACGTGTTCAGTGGTTATTCTTTTTCGCTTACTCACAGGCATTTTCCTCAAATAACTAGGTATGTAGCAGAATTATGATTTATTGCCTTTTGCTTCAGACGAAGACTGGTCTGCTTGTGAGCTTAGAGCTGAACATGACCTTATCCTTCAGAGGCCATTATATCGCTTGATAACTTAATTGTTTTCAGCAGCAGGCCATGGCGCTGCTAAAATTACGGGGATACTTAATCTTAAGTGGACTCTGTGGCGGGTAATGGAAGAAGTGCTACACACTTTTGGTATTGCCGCCGCCACTCAATATTAGTGATGAAAAATTAGTTCACCGCGACCTTAATATAGAAGTCTTTTATACTGGCTTCAACATATTTTGAAGTGCCTTTTTTTAAAGCTTAATTGGATTGGAGAGAGAGATTCATCAATTTGGAAGCCAATTTGGATTTTTATTGTATGATATTTCAGACGACAGAAAATTCTTTTATTTGTTACAATAATGGACGACGAAATTAGTTTGGTTCTATTCGTGAAGGGTCATCTTTCCTTTGAAGCTTTTAGGCAAAATGTCTTATATTATAAATAATGTTTGTGAAAGAAATCAAGTTCAAACAAAAAATCTTGCAAATGGATTGCATGATATTAAGTGACTTAGCTGATACAAGACCGGGCGAATGGCTAAGCAGTGTAAGTTACCAGAGTTTTAGTGTGCGTCGTCGGGGTGACTTCCGCCCAGGTTAAGATATAAAGCTAGGAAGTAATTGAATAGGTAATGGTTATTCTCAGAATAAGCGGGAGGACAGTTTCAATTCTGTGAAGTTCCTGTTGATAAGTCTTCTTGCGAGTATCATTAACGGATTCAAAAAGGTTATTAATAGAACTTTGTCTAAATGGGCGGAAGATAAAATATTATACCGGATACTCAGTTCGACTTTTAGGTGGAACTTTAAACAATTCATACTGCGTCCAAAATCGTACCTGATATCTAATGAAACAAATCTAAAAGGCAGTGTACTGGTGCCTGTTTGGTTTATGTAGAGAAAACTTTTGACACTATACGGTTAGCGGGTCCCCATTCGCAGCTAACCAATTTCGGCATGAGTAAGTCACAATATATATATAAATATAAATATTATGCTTTATTACATGCTCAATGGTAGAAATATTGTTGTCAGAAGGGGTAATGTAACTTCTATCGCAATCTTCGATACAAAAGAAGTCTTCAGCAGGGAGCGTTCAACTCGATAACACCAGCGATCTGATAGGTACTCGTATAGTCTAACTCAGTATAGTCTAACGTATGCTGAAGATCTAATAGCGTACAGAAACGCTCCACAAGTCTAGGTGATCAGTTTTATCTTAGAGCGTGACCTCGCTCGTCAAGATTTGATAACTGGAAAAGAGCTTTAAGAAATCAAAAACTATTCCGTTTGAGACTCGGGTACGTTGAGCTTCAGTGGATACGAGCAACCTACAACTGGCGAGTTAAAGAACCTTGGTAACTGTTTGGACAGACATATAAATGCTGTTCCTGCCAGGGCTAGGAGAGCCTTTGCTCTGACGAAAAGGTTGTTTTACAGCAGCTGGCTTGACGGCAGAGTGAAGGTGATTTTCTACATGTTCATCATCCGGCCGATAATCGGCTATAGGTGCCCGGTGTGGTTCTATGTTGCACCATCTCAAATGGAAAAAAATCGGGTGTTTGAAACGTTGCCTTGGATTACACAGACACCAGAGTCGGAGGGAGTACAAAAATTATTATTCCAACCAGGTTCTATTTATATAACGGAGCCAACTTAAACAGAATTGAAAGTTTTTTATTTAAGCTAATTTGGGGTCACATTGTAAGAGCGATGTCATCTTCTTCTTCCTCTTTAGTCAAGAGCTGATCGGCTGGCAGGATAAGATGGCGGTTCAACTAATCTACGAAGTCGAGCGTAGAACCCCTGGATAGGCGGCTTATTTATAATCGAGATGTCCTCGCACAACGCAAAGCAAAACAGCTTCAATTCAGTACGACTAAGTCGATCGGGAATGAAAGGATAAGATATAACAGGAGAACCATCAGTTACTGGCTAAACTGTGATATTTTAAATTTGACTAAGACGTTTATTCAGTATTGCCCTAACCCGAGATTTTGATCAAACTTTAGATTACTATCATAGGGAAGACGAAAAAAGTGAGTTAAAGCTAAACTAATGCTTAAAAAAAATCCGAAAAATGGTTACTATAATGGTTTTCTGCTTAGAACTTTTTTTTTGTTTTTGATTTCCGCATAAACGGTAGAACTGATTTGAATCATTTTGCTTGAGTTAAGACTCGCTAAAAATTTGTATAGTATTGTGTATTCAAATTTTCAAAAATTTGTTTTTTTTTTAAACTCAATATTTCGAAAACCCCATGATCGATTGTTTTAGAACTCAAAGGCTAAAAGCGATTTACTACAGTCTACATGATGTGAAAAAAAAAATATTTTATATAAAAATAAGGTTCAAGAAACGGTTTTCGAAAATCGTATTTTTCTCCAAAACTGCACCTTGAATTTTGATGAAATTCGTTTTATTTCGATTAATTTTTACGATCTATAATTAAATACAAGAAAATTTAAATTGAGATACTACTGGCTGTACCAACCATCTAGCATCTAAAAATTTAGAAAAAACATTTGATTTAAATATCAAAAAAAAATATTTTTTGAAGTTTTGTAAAAAAAACAACGATTTTGTTTTTGAATATCTCAAAAACGGGTCCGTATTTCTTTTGAAAATTTAAGAAAAAATAATGCTATTGATTTTAAATAAAATTTAATGTACTCATTATAAGGTCATACAGATTTGGTATGAATTTGGAAAAAAACGAACATACCGTTATTTTTTTAAATAAAAAAAACTGAAAAAAAATTTCATAACCCAGATATTCTAAGAACGGAAAACAATTTGAAACTCAAAATAATTTTATTTTACGAAAAATAATGTGTTTGACAACTGGTGAAAATTTCAAAAAAAATCAGTTTACAGGTTTTTTACAAAAAATAAAAAACTATATAAAATTCTATTGAAAATTGGTAAAAATTGTTTTTCGACTCAAAGTTCTCGAGAACTAGTAGTGATATTGACTTCTAATTTAGTTTATTTTATACATAGTATAATTGTGTACAATTAGTAAAATGTTGACAAATATTGAATTAATAGTTTTTTTTTTTAAACAAATGGGAAGTTATCAGTGTGGGTCGCACCCAGCCTCTTTTTATTAATGCAATAAAGTTAACTTATTTTAATTTTTTCCATGTAATATGGCTTTATTATTAAGAGCAACCATTCCCATTCCCATTAATTATGGAACACAACGGCGTCGTTCAAGTGGCTGGTCGTACGCTTTCAATTGGCGAATAATCCAAGATCTTGCGCAAAATTCTCCTTAGGCTAGTGCGTGAAATGGTGCAATTTCGAGATCGATGGCGAGCATACCAATTTGGGCTGCACCGCACTCACTTTGGAAATAAGTTTTCAATATTTCCCAACGTTGTTCGAGCGTAAAGCAACTCGCTTACACTGACTTTCTGTCAAGATTTCGAGCGGAAAACAGCTGTCAGTGTCAAAATAACATACTATATCATTTAAAAAGAAACCACTATTTAAGCCATTTTAAAATATTATTTGTTTTTGCATACACTAATATTTGCTTAAGAAATCACATGGCATCCTGTTTTTAGCTCCAATTATATAACATTTTTCTCTACATTCACTTTTAAAATATGTGGTCTTTTGCAGTCATGCGTTTAGTTTTTAAAGTATGAAGACTAAAGTGGTGCTATTAACACCAAATTTTCGAGCAGTAGAAAAGTTGCGTAACAAAACATTTTCTTTTCAACATAGGGTGATGGCACCAGTAGTCGGCCAGTTAACTTTTTTTTTATCTTTGATTAGCGTTTAAAAATCACTTATTTAAGTTTTTGATAGAGTTATCAGTTTTAATGATTAATTGAAATGTGTAGATTGGGAAATTCTAGACGAATTAAGTATATTTACTACATGAAACAAATTATTTACCTTTATGGAGATGAAAGTGTGATTCTTGAGTAGTCGGCCCTTTCAGTTTCAGTAGTCGGCCGCATAGGTATCTAGTAGTCGGCCTCTATTCGACAATTCATATTTTCATACTATTTGCAATAGTAAAAAGTATCTAAGAAGCATTTTAGCATTTAATAACTATCAAAACACAACAGGAACATGTTCGGCAACAATGACCAGCACTCTTTAGTGATTTTTTCACAACACAAACCCACCTTTCCCAGAACACCCTCAACGCTGGAATTCTTCCTGGCTTCCTCGAACCTAGTACACACTGTTCATGAATTATATGTGTACATTATTGCACAGTGACACGGATCATGAAGCTGTTCAACTGTCGATCAATCTCAACCAACCCGTAAACTTTACAACAGAAGTTCTTGAGAATTTCAGACGGATGGATATTGATAGACTTCACAGGGACATCGAAGACATCTTAACTCTTATACCTTCAGACAGGAATCTTCTGGCTACCCAAATCGATGCAGCGATTGTCAATTTTAACATGCCTTATCTAATGCCTTGGACAAGCAAAAACAGTCTAGAACGTCAAAGGATAGGTACCAGCACCTTCCCGAGTACTTTCAGAGTCTCTATGCTCACTGCCAGCTTCTAAGAAAACGAATCAATTAAAAAATCAAGTGACCACAACTCCAAGGCGAAACGCACCTTAAATTCAATCACTCCACTTAAACCGAAATAATTTTCATATCTTCATTGGTATAAGAAAACATCTCTAGCGGATCCATCAAAGTGAACTGAATACAACCAACAGAAACTTACAGATAGTTTGTAATGATCTACCGCAAGCCAACATCATGTTCCGGAATTCTATTCAATACCACAATAATATCCAATACCAGAAAAGATTGTAAATCAGGACGTGATGCTTTTAAAACATCAATAGGATCCATAGGAAAACAGCCATAAATACAGGAAACCATCATCAGCAGTGATACTGAAGCTACCTCTCCCCCAAACAAGGTGGAAGCGTTAGCCGACTACTTTGAAGGAAACTTCACTCCGTATCCACCTACTGACTCAACTTTATTACAAGAAGTTGAGGCAACAGTTCAACAAACAATTCGAACGATCAATTTTAATATCATAAATCCAGCAAATGATTCCACCGATGTTTCAAATTTATCCAATCTAGAGAAGATGTCGAAATCATCGGTAATTCTAGGCCAAAAAAGTCTAATGGGCCAGATGGTGTCTCCTACTACATCCTGAAAAGGTTGCTCATGCAGTAATCGTAATGACTTTCCTCACAAACAGTTTAAACAGCTGCTTGAATTACTGTTACTTCTCCCAGAAGAGAAAACAGCAAAGATTGTTCAAATTCCGAAGGAAGGTGCTTCCAACCTAGTTTCCAAGTACAGGCTGATATCAATTCTCGAAAACATTAGCAATTTACTGGAAGAAGTAGTCTTCCGAAGACTGAAGAAATTCTGCTGTGAAAATTCCATCATCCCTGATATGCAAATCGGCTTTCGAGAAAAACACTCAACATCGCAACAATTTGCAGAAATCTGGTCCTGAGACTCCCGAGGGATCTACTACTAGCGACAAGAAATATACTGTTAATAACTTAAACTATTAATTCAAGTTTTTTGTCAAAAATTTAATAACACTAGTAAGTTATTTAAGTAAATCTTACATGTGTAATCCTATAGCCTTACATACAAATCGTAATAGGCCGACCTAAGAATACTGGTTGTCTATAGTCGGCCACCCCTTCTCCCTTTACGTTAACAGGCGGCCGACTAATGAAACCATGCAATATTTGTTCAAAGTGTTTGTGGGAATTAAAAGAGAATACAATTTCCCTTCACTTTGCATACTCAGTTGAAAAAAAACTAAATATGAGTAGTTTTCAGTAGTCGGCCGGGGGGGGGCCGAGCTAAGAAGAATCGAAAAAAAAGTGTCTTCTGAGGCCGGCCCCCCTTGTAGTTAATAACAAAAAAATATTTTTTAAGTTTTTTAGCGAAAATACTCAAATATAAACTATAAACAAATAAAAAATGAACACATAGTGCACCTACCTTTAACACGTATGAAAGAGCCGACAACAACTGTTGCACAACACTTGTGTGAACCAAAAGGGGGAAATCCTTTTCGAAACTTATTCCCCGGGATTCAATTCAAAAAATACATCCTCTCCTTGCGTTGTTTTATTCAATGGTTTCACAGCATGAGTGAGAGAGAGGGGAGAAACGATGATTGGCAACCACTCACTACTATAAACCTGAAATCAGTGAACATTTTATTTTCGGAAGTCCTTCCTTTGCTTCTGCCAAGCCAGGTGCAGCTATGTAACCGATTCATTAATTGGGAAAAAGTTTTTCAAACTTTTTCAATGGAACATTTCAGTTAAAGTGCACTTGCAGGTTGCAAACGGTAAACTAGGTAGGGTATGTGTGATGTTTATAAATTGGCATACCCTGTGTTGTGCTGGGTGCTGGCTGTGTGTGCGGAAATTAATTTTTAAAATCGTAAATTGAAAATTGTTGCACGTTAGCAATTTACTGATGAGCTATATACGATTGCAGGTAGTATGTAAGTTGTAGGAAGTGTCGAAAGTTTCCGAAATCGACGGCAAATATTTGCCGAGAACTGTTTCAATTTTATGATTTCCTAGAAAAATATTGTTTAAAGTGTGCTTATTTAAAAGTTGGCCATTACGTTTACTTTCAGAAAGATTCGCTGTTGATTTTTTTATGATTTTGACTTAAATTGCAACTTTGTTTCAAATATAGTTTTCACGATGAGGGGCAATTATTGGAAATTTCCTGAACGAACATTAGTATTCCATGATGCCTTGGCAAAGTTTTGAATGCAACTCGTATTGCTTATTAAGTTGACAAAACAAAATTTCCAAAAAATGTTTGTTTCGGAGCCGTGAATAGGTATGGAGTAGACACGTGGCCCTAATATTTTTTAACAAAAAGCAGCAATAGATGAACTGAAGAAAAACCTTGCAGATGCGAAAAAGAATACAATACAATCTGGTTACTTTTGAAATACTTATACATATTTAATTTAAAAATATCCTGGTTATCGAGAAGTTTGTATTTTGTTGAATGAGACTTGTTCTACCAGATTCGCTAAGAAGATCGATATTCAAATTGCGCTAGCCCTTTATTTTTCTCCAACTTGGTCATTCCCTACACACGTTTTCCTTTCTCTTTGTAATCGATTGACAGCTCCTCATTGGTTGACAGTCTTCGAAAAATATCTGTTTCATTTATGTATGTAACATATAGAGTGGATCGTATATCGACGGAACTATTTCAATAGCAAGGTGAGTTAGGGCAAACATTTGGTAATTCCTTAAGAACTTTTGCATTGACTACAAAAATAGAAAAACTATGAGGCAACACTTCCAGAAGAAAGAAGAAAAAAAAACAAATGAATAAATGAATGTTCAGAAAGAATATAGAATTATATCAGTTGTTGTGGATCTGTTAACGAGGCAAGACCTTTTATTTGTTTAACCGAATATTGTTTTAGTTTTGTATTAAGCAAAGTTTAACTGCTTACAATACTTAAGTGTCCATATTTTTAATTTCGGCATAAGTAGGACAAGTTTTGTATTTGGATATGAAAATGCAAGTTTTGCCTGCAAAGTAAGATTTTCCGAGTTCACAACTTTAAATCTAAAAGGAAAAAAACTTTGCGGAACTATATGCGATCTATTTGGAGGCTGCGATATGTCCCTTAAAGGATAATTTGAAAATTAAAACTAAATTTGGTGGTACAACAGCTCGAAGAGAACCAGGATCTAGTGACTTATAAGTTATAACTCTCAACTGTAACTATTCCTGTATGCATGTTACCAGGAATGGAAAGGACCTACAATTTTCTGCCGATTCAGAACGTCTATGATGGAAAGCAATCAACGGTTTGGAATGAGGAAGAAATGTCTAATTTGTGCCTGCCCTTTGTCCTCTAACACCATATTATCTTTTTGCTCTTTTTATAGGCAATCTGATACCTAATAATCTTGATTCGCAAAGTATAAATTGCAGTCTTTATTAGCAGTGGCTGAATCTGTGATGATTTATGCGGCCCAAACATGAGGCAGGTAAATTGTGAAAATATATCTCCAAATATACATAGGATTACACCAGATAATATGATAATTATTGAAACCTGGTTGTCACGGCTATTTATTAAAATACTCAAGATATGTTTGAAACATGCCTGAAAGAATACTGCCAAAAATTATAGATCAGTGCATTATTCAGAGAAAAGGCTTTGTTTCAAAAATTAAAGGAGCTTGCAGATTATTGTAACGTAAATCCTAATCTCAACCTAAGAACAACGGAAAGGATGTTTAGAAAGCTCTCTACGACCTTACCGCAAAAGTGGATGAACAATAAGGATTGACTACATCAAGCAGGTTACTTCTTCTGCATACAGAGTGACCTACAATATAATCTGTGTGAAAAAGATTATTTTCCGTCAGAATATAGTCAAAAACTTATCTCGACAACATTTAAAACGAGAGAAGAGCTAGTTAGACTCAATCTTATACCTCATCTTGTGCATGTTATTTGTAGTTTTCGTAACCTGAAAGTGAGAGAAGGATGTCCTATTGTCCTATTCTAAGAGTTGTCAAAAGAACTAGTTATATTCCTGACAGTGATCTGAAAATTGAAACAGAAGTGCTAGCGATGCTTTGCAATCTTTATAGGAAAGCAATGTCTTACACAAATCAAACCAAATAAAAAATCTAAATTAAAATCCCACAAAACTAAATAAAAAAATAAAACTTAACCACGATTCTTAAAAAAATAATGATATTAAAAATAACTTATTTACCTCTAAACTATAGTGTCAATAAAATGCAGCAGGCGAACCCATGCTTTAATGATTTTTACTTGCGACTTATAGGTATCTATTTAAGTTTGTGTAATAAATAAATAAATAAAAACTATTAAGCCAAGTTATACAATCGTAACAAAAATCGAAATCGACATTTTGATCAAAGATGTCATTACGATGATAGCCAAGACGAAAAAAGTGGGTCTCCCAATTCTATCTGTCTTTTCGACTATAAGCCTAAACGGCTCGGCCGATTTTCTTTAAACTTGGTATACATATATCATTTTAAATTTTTTCCCAAAAGACCAAGACCAAAAATAACGGTACCTGCAGTACGAATTTTTTTTTTCAAAATTTTGTAAATAATTTTTTTCCTCAAAAACGGTTCGACACATTTCTTTCAAAAAAAAAAATCTAAAAATTTCATTTAGTAGCTAATTGTTATTAATGGTACCCCCCTTGGAATCATTTTTTTTTTTTTTTTTTGATTTGTTCCTAATAATGGTACAACCGAATTTGTTATTTTTTGTTATGAAGTTCCCCAAAAGTTTGAATATTATTGTGTATTCAAATTTAATTTTTTCTTAAACTCAATATTTCGAAAACCTTATGCTCGATTTTTTTTATACTTGACAAATAAAAGTTTCTAAATACAATCTGCGAGATGCGAAAATAAACATGTATTTTACTTAAAAATAACGGTACCCTCTTTATAAATGTTAAAAAATGGTTTTCGAAAATTGTATTTTTCTCCAAAACGGCACCTAGAATTTTTGATTATTTTTTTTCTTTGATTAATTCTTACGATCTATAATTTAATAAGAAGAATTTTGAAATTGAGATATTACTGACTGTATCTAATACAGAACCAATTTTTCAAACTTTGAATTTCTCGTTATCGGCATAATGGATTTTATTTAAGTTCTTTATAGATAAACTTCTTCAAAGATTGAAAAACATTATATTTTTGCATTTAAAAAAATCTTTTTTTTTTGGAAAATTTTATATCCCAAAAACAGGTCAATAGTTTTCTTTGAAATAAAATTCTTATTTGAACATTAATAAAAACTTTAATTTGGCATAGCAAAATGTTTTCTTAAAAATGTATTTTTCTTTGTATGTGACCAATTCCTTGTTATATCGATTTTATTTTTAAAAGCAGGCTTTTTTGGTCAAAATTTTATGGATGCAAATAAAACAAAAATTATTTCATCTTCTCATTTTCATCTTTAAAAAATTAATTTTGTGCTTATGAACAGTTTTTGAGTGAAAAATATTTATAAAATTTCGGAAAAAAAAATCGCAAAAAAAAAAATCGCAATACAGGTATCTTTATTTTTGGTCTTAAAAAAATAAGAAATATTAAGAAAACAGGCCCAGCCGTTTAGGCTGTAGTCGAACAGACAAAAAGTCAGACAGACAGAATTGCGAGACTCACTTTTTTCGTCTTCGGTGTTCGGTATCATCGTAATGTCAACTTTGATCAAAATCTCGAGTTTAATTTTTTTTACGAATGCATAAGTTGCCTTATAGTACTTAAAAGTCGAAAGTAAAAACCATCTATCTATTTTGAAGGATTAAATTCAAATGAGTTATCTGCTGAAAAATGTTTTCAATCCAATTTATATTTTTTCCCAGATGCTTGTAAATAATGTCTTAAAAGTAGAAGTATATTAAAAAATCGTTATTTGTCAAGTTTAAAAAAATGGGCTGTTTGATTTTCGAAATATTGAATTAATATTTTTTTTAATTTAATATACATAGCTATATTAACCTTTTAAACTTTTCAAGAGCTTTACAATAAGAAATTTCGAGTTTTGGAAATGATCGAAAACAAAATAATGGTTTTAATTTTATGAAATTTTAATATTTTTTTTAAATCTGTAAAATATTTTTGAGAAGAAACCATTTTCTAAGTATTCGAAAAGAATTGAATAGCGAAAACTCTTATTCAAAAAACATTTCAGGGGAAAAATTTAAAAATACCCTCTGTAGAGTTTAAGGAAAATGGAGCCTTTTAGGCTGCAGTCGACAGACAGAATTGGAACCCACTTTTTCAGGCTTCACTTACATTAGTAATGTGAAGTATGCACTTAGTATGCACTTAGTGAACAATAAAGCAGTAAAGGCAGCTCTAGTAGACAATAAAATCGATAATTCGATACTACGTTGGGTTATGTGCATGTTAAAGAACAGGCAAATTAACTCGGAACTCGGATGAGAATATCTCACCACTCGTTTGGGTGCTGGTTATGAACACAATCCTCATTAATCTGAAACATTGTGGAGTAAAGGTAGTAGCCTACGCTGATGATCTTGCGTTATTTGCGACAGGTAAATTCTTACCCACTATCAGCGAACAGATCGAATACGCCCTTTCTAAGGTTAGTAGATGGACTAGAAAGTGCGGCCTGATGGTTAACCCGTCAAAAACAGAATTAGTCCTTTTTACAAATAAGAGGAAAATACCAAGCTTCAGAATACCTTCAATTGACCTGATACCCCTAGACTTTTTCGTACAAGAATCCACAGCATATAGCGCCTTAAAGCTAAGTCAGACTAATACCTGGAAAAACAGCGCAATAGGACATGCTCAAATTCTTCAGAAATACTTGGGCGATAGCATCATTACAGATTATACAACACCCGAACTTGACTTTTATAAACTATTCCAAACTGCCTTTCCAAGCAGAGAAGAATGGCTGAACAACCAACTCTACGCCAGTGAATCAGCAATAGCAATCTATACTGATGGCTCTAAAATGGACACAGGTGTTGGTGCAGGCTTTTTCTCAGAACCTCTTGAGCTAAACAACTCACTTAGGCTCCCAGATCATAGCAGTGTCTTCCAAGCGGAGGTCTTAGCAGTGACAACAGCTGCTATACAGGTATCAATGATGGCGATACCACGGGCTGATATCACCTTTTACATTGACAGCCAAGCGGCAATAAAAGCGATTTCTGCCACTGTGATAAAATCGAAGCTTGTCTCTTGCTGTCGCGAAGAGCTTAAAGTTCTTGGCACGCAGCACAATATTAGACTCTGCTGGCGCTGGGTACCGGGACACAGCGGCATACCAGGTATTGAAAATGCCGATGAGTTGGCAAGACGGGGATCAGCGCTCGACGCTAGTCAGAAGAAGGCTTTACACCTCACCGGTTCGATTGAACACATCAGTGCTTAAATTAAGCAGTTGTCCGTTCCTAGAAGACTGAATTTGTGTAATATTCATTTATTATTTTTGAATTAACTTGCTTAACTGTGTAATATTTAAGTGCTAACTCGCTTTTATAATTTAAAGTGCCGAAAAGTATTCTATAAACATTTTTTCCAAATTACATATAGGATCAGATTTAAGTATCAAAAATTGAAAAGGAAAGCTTTTCACCTTCATAACTTTAACAATAAAAATGATAATATTTGCAGCTTTAAAAGTTTCGAAAGTCAAACATGCCAATCTGTGATTAAAAAATTTCCTAAAGGATTCTCCAATGACGATGATTGGATGATATGGCTGTGAACAAGATGTGATCTCACACAACTGATGGCACAATGGACATTCTGACATTTGACCTCGCCAAATTTTTTTTAGGTAGTTTATTGTAATTGCAGGTTTATGCCAATAAGGTACAAGCGACCGGTGGTCTTTTATGGGTCAAATTCAATCTGATCTAAAATTGGGTCTTTCATATGCGGGTCACCCAGTGAAACATACAACATGTTCAATTTTTCCATCAACGGATTCCTATTGGATAACTCTTTTCAACATACCTTACCTCCATTTCTGACTTAACACCTTTAAGTGAATGAAAACCTTAAATTTCTGGAATCCTGCTTAGTAAAGATATAGATGGCGTAATAGCTACTTCCTTAAAGTCCACAACATTCTGAAAACTTTTTATTAAAAAATATGTTCACTCTTGGAATTTGAGAGAAAATGTGTACAAGTGTTTAACTTAAGTTAAGGATCAAACTACTGAAGGATGTGGTTGGAAAATTAAATATCCTAAGTGCACATACAGCTAATGCCATTTTGACTAAATCCTTAAGCCCTGATAGGGATATCACCACTTGGTTTAACATTCATCAAAGGCTCTACTCATCGCACAAAGTTTCTTTTTAAGACAAACTTCAGTCAGATGTAGATAAACGAAACCAAAACGAAGGATGGGTTAGATATGCATATGGAGGAGTGTAGGTGGTACATTAAGGGAAATGCCAATCGAAATGAAAACACTCTGTAACTTAAGCGGATTTCGGTTCGGCACGCAACGTTGCAGTTTTACTTCCTATCCCATTTTCACTGTTGTTATTGCAGTGTGAATAAGTAGAAGTATCTAGATATATCTCGTTCGACTTGAAAGAAGATGACAGCGCCAGAAGTTTCTTCTTTGTGAGGGAATCTCCTTTCGAAAGATTTTAATCCCTACTGCTGAATATATACATAGCTACATACCTACATGAACATTTAAAAAATAGCTCTGAGAAGAGTGAAAAATAGCAAATTCACAAAGACGGTGACATCACAAGGTACCTGAGCAGGAGCAGCATCGGAAGAAGCCGGAAATTCCTAAAAGTTCTTGTATTTAAAACAACATTCAACACTGGGTGTTAGAACACTTGTGAAAAAGATATTGCTGCCAAGACGAAAGGAAACCAAACACGACACTATATAGGGCACCTTTGTAAGAACTTTAAAATTGGTTCATTTCAATGCTGAAGGAGATGCTGCTCTGAAAGGAGCCTTTTTCAAGGAAGCTAATATTTCTTTTTGGAAAATATAGACTGTTTATTTTGAGTAAACATCTGAAAATTTGGTTCTTGAATGGTAGCAACAGCAGACCTTTTGAATAGATGGGTTGAAGGGCAACTGTATAATTTTCGTAGTTTGATTAGATGTTTCAGTTTTAAGCATTTTGAAAATGTAACCAAAACGTTAAGTGTAACTAACTTAGTGAAAGTTTCAGTAACTTTATCATTTGTTTCGAGGAGTAATAGGGTTTTCAATATTTTCGAGAAGCTCGTTGCCAGATGTATTTAATATGTTGGGTTTAGTGTTTCTTGTGATATTTCAAAATTATTTCCTAATTGCTTTGAATTAATACTTTAATTAATTAATTGATTTCTGAGTCAAGTATTCAAAAACCCTTGGTTACAATTCGGAACAATTTGTTCAACCTTAATGTTTGTACTTGCAAGACAAAGCAAACAAATCGCACTCGACATAAGACTGAACATAACTTTGAAAGAGAATACTAAACAAGAGGGTCTTAAAATTATTATAAAGTCTCAGCCGATTTTTTTTAAAACTTAATAGATATTATTTTTAAATTTCACTCCCGAACGATTTTATTTTTTTCTTAGGACCACAAATTTTTTTTTCGAAATTTAAAAAAATATATTTTCATCAAAAACTGTTGCACGGATATTAAAAAAATAAATAAAATGGACGACTGGACTGCACATAATTGCTCCTATGCAAAAGTACTTTGGAATTTGAAATAAATTTAATAAATATAAAACATGGATTTAATGATTTCTGATTTCTAGAAAAGTATGAATTTATTCAAATAAAAACAAAATTGTTTTATTATTAAATAAATTTTGTATATAAGAAATTTCTTTAAAATTTTTCAAAAACAAATTGTGGGATGCCAATAGTACATAAGTATTTCGCAATATAGATTATAAGAAATAATTTTAAAAAATAATCGTTCACACGTTTTGAAGATATTGATTTTTCAAAAAATAAATTGGATTTTTTTTTTCATAAAGCAAAAAAAAAACATTTTTCAATATTTTTATATACATACAATATTGTTTTAAACTTAAGGGGGCTCCTTCCTGGTGAAAATTTTTTGTTAAAATCGTTAGAGCCGTTAATGTGAAAGTCGAATATAAAAACACACGGTTCTATGACAGGTACCATATTAATACCATTTTGCTCCAAAACTTATTTTTACAAAAATGTAGTCCATATCCATAATATCACACATATTTTTTTATCAAAATCGTTAGGGTCGTTTTCGAGATAAATAAGATTTTGCAATACGCGTGTATGGGGGGTACCGTTAATTTTGGAGCTAAAATAAATTTCAATTTCTCCTCTAGGGAATCACCGAAGACAATTAACTGCCGGGATTGAAGTACATACAGACACACTGAAACACGTTTTTTGTGTACTAAATTTTTCGTAAAATTTTTATAAAAAAAATGATATGCAAATTGTTAGTATTCAATAAAATACATTTTATAATGTAATTTAAACATTTATTCATGTATCACTTTTCAAGACATTGAATTTTCAAGAAAAAAAAATGTATTATTTTTTAAAAAATGCAAAACTATTCTTTCGAAAAAAAAATTAATTTTTTTTATTTTTAAATGCATAGGAGCTTCAGCATACAATTTTTAGTAAAAATCGTTACAGCCGTTAATGATAAATTGGAAAATCAAAAAAACCGTTCTATGACAGGTACCGTTAATAACATTTCCCCCCAATTTTTTTTTGTACTAAAATGTAGTCCATATCCATAATATCACACCTTATTTTTTTTTATCAAATTCGTCAAAGCCGTTTTCGAGATAAATAAGATTATGCATTACGGGAGTATCGGGGGTACCGTTAGTTTTAGAGCTAAAAAAAATTCAATTTCCCCTCTGGGGAAGAAAATAGGTCCAGTCACTTAGGCTGTAGATCGAGGTACAGACATACGGACAAACAGACAGACGGAATTGTGTATTGAACCATTACATTCCTACCCCGCCTAAGCCCCCCCGAACTACGCGCAGGCTATTCCTAATTACTCCTCTCCACCTTCGACCGCCCCCCCCCCCCCCCCCCGGATCAACCCTCCTGACAATACTAAAACCACTAGCCGCAATACTGGACCGACCACATGGTTACCTACCAAGCACCCCTCCCTACCTACTCACCTGTCCAAATGATAAATTTAAAATACTTACCCAACCAGCCGCATGCTCCCGTAGCATGCGTACACCACAAGTATGAACAACTGAATAAGAAATCCTCTTATCAGTTGATAACATTTTCCCCACGCCACTCGAAGGAACCAACCAAAGCAAACCAGTGTGGTGAATTTGCACACACAAAATATCAACAACCAGCAAGGCCTGCACTGAGGACAACAGCAAGACAACGACCATGGTACCTCGGTGGTGAATATCAAACTAAAATATATGTTGCAGAAGCTTTGCCGCATATCAATAGGAGATATAGGATGACGTCGCACGAGTTACATCCCCATCAACATCAACAACAACAACAACACAACAACCTTAGTTACATCCTCATCAATATCAACATCAACAACAACAACAACACAACAACCTTAGGTTAACTAAGTTCACTTATTATAAAACCAGGTCCCCTCCGGACAATAACCTTTCGAAATCAGCAATATTACCTTTTTGCGAATATCAATTCTTAGAATAAGAAATCAAATAAAATGTCAATTCTTAGAATAAGAAATCAAATAAAATGTCAATTAAACATTTTCTCATAATTATCGATTATCACAATTAAGCATATTTACACCTAGCTATAAGTCTACCTTTCAATATTGTAATTTCCATTAATCAATTAATAAATCACCTCCAAACTGTAAACTAGTGTTTTTTTTAAGCTCCGCTCTCGGTCAATGATATAACTGGCGCAGTCGGCAGTCCGGTGACGGTTCGGTCAATTTAAGTGAATAATAGAAAAATAATAAAAAGAAAAAATAATATAACAGTGAACCGTGGGTATCGACCCTTTATCACCGCGAACCAAAAAAGAAAAAAAAAAAAAAGACATTACAACAATATAAAAAAAAAAAATCTAAGAACAGTGAAAGGATAACAAAATACTAAGAAGAACAATAAAAAGCACAGAAAAGCACAGGAAAGCACAGGAAAATTGGAAACAACAAGAAGATTGAAAGATGCAAACAGTCCTCCTAGTTTTTGGGTACATGTAAGTTTTAAGAAAAAAAAATATGTATACTGTTTAGAAAATATCGTTGTTCATAAACTAAACATTTTCTCTGTAAAAATATTATCAATTCAAATTTTAAAATTTTTGTAACGTCTATTTGTTCTGTGAATTAAATCTATATATATATAAAAAAAAAAGGGGGGACGTTATTTAGAAAGTTTCTATGACAAAATCGAACAAAATTAAGCCATCTAGATTGATCCCATATAGCCTTCGAAATCTGTCAAACAGGCTTAGAACGGTTCCTGAACTACCAGAACAATCAAACAGCTCCTTTAATTCCTCTTCCTCTAGTGAATCTCTTTCTGAAACCATGAATTCCGAACGAAACACGGCAACGGGTTCTCAAAATACCTCTCTCGTCCAAACCGACACAAACCTTAATGACATCTTTAACTCATTAAGAATCCCCGATGCCATAAAAGATCTACCCAAATTCGATGGTAACGCAAAGTCATTATATGAATTTATAAACAACGTAGAAGAAATTCTACTGTACATTAGGGGTACCGATAGAACCCCGTATGGTCAAATATTGTTGAGGGCAATTAGGAACAAAATAGAAGGGAAAGCCAATGAAACCCTCAATATGTACGGAACTCCCTTGATATGGGATAACATAAAGGAACTCTTGGTACTCCACTACTCAGATAAACGAAGCGAAACTTCTCTTATAAGAGATTTACACACATTGCAACAAGGCAATAAATCTGTGGAATCATTTTATGGGGAAATCATAGAAATCCAGTCAACTCTATCCAACAACATTTTAATCCACGAACACGACAATTCAGTCATAAAGGCGAAAAAAGAACTTTATGCCGAAATGTGCCTCAATTCCTTCCTGAGCAGCTTGAACGAACCACTTGGTTCAAGAATCAGAGCTATGAGGCCAGATTCTTTAGCCAATGCATTATCATATTGCATCAAGGAGCAAAACATTTCGTACCAAAGACTCGCTAAGTCCACAGTTTTTAATAACCCTACCTATCAACCCCCTAGTCACAGACCATACCATCCACGCCAAAACTATACCCCCTATCCCCAATCTAACAGAGAATCAAACTACTACAGAAATTATGAAAGAAATTCTGAACGACACCCAAATAACTATTATCTTAGAAACCAAGCTACACATAATACTAACCCCCATTTTAGGTCAAGCTATAACTCACAATCTACCAATTTCAGAAATAAAAATCCCTTCATCGATAAAAATTCCTATCCTCAAATAAAACAAAGTCCAAGCCAACAAACAAAAAATCCCAACTTTAATTTTCAGGAAATCGTAAATTCCGACACGGGTACTACAGGAAATCCCGAAACTGCTAAACCAAGAGGCAGCTCATACCAACAATTAGACAAATATTTTAATTCTGATCCCACTAATATCGACGAAGAAGAAAATTTTTCCTTTGCAGCCTCGAAGAATCAACCGGATACATAGACCCAAAAACCCATCCAACAACTCTTCCCTTTATCAATATTTCCTCTCCTTTCGGCAGACCTCTCCGGTTTCTTTTAGACACAGGTGCATCAGCATCTTTCATTAACCCTGAGTACATTCCACACAAACAGTTACTTAATTGCGACCCTGTCACAATAACGACAGTATTCAAAAGTTACCAGCTAAAAACTCAGACTAATATTAAAATATTCAAAGAATTTAATCAAGAAGGTCTCCTTAAATTTCTTATATTTAAATTTCATAATTTCTTTGATGGCCTCCTCGGCTTAGATACTCTGTTGCAATTAAACGCTAAAATTGATCTCGAAAATAAAATCCTTGTCACGAAAAACTCTGTCATGGACATTCATTTTAAACAAAATAAATCATCAGATATATTAAAGGTACCAGCACAATCCAAGATTCTAGCAAAACTTCCTGTAGATAAATTGAATGGTGACATAATTATGAACACCATAGAACTTAAACCTGATATATTTATATCACAAGGGATTTACAAAGCAATTAACGGCTACAGCACCGTCGAGATAACAAACTACTCCCAATCCGATGAAAATATACTTTTGGAAGAATCATTGCAATCAACGGAGTACAAACCTGAGGAATACATAGAATTAAACAATCTACATACTACACCAATAGAAGACAAAACCAGTAAGAGGAATATAGAGCATCTACTTCGCACCGATCATCTGAATAGCGAGGAGAAGAATCAACTTCTGAAATTGTGTAAACAGTACAATGATATCATATACATCGAAGGAGAACAACTTACCTTTTCCAATCAAGTCAAGCACACGATTAACACAACCGATGACGTACCCATCTATATGAAATCTTATAGATATCCATATATACATAAAAAGGAAGTACAGGACCAGATTGCAAAAATGTTAGAACAAGGAATAATCCGACAGAGCTACTCCCCCTGGAGTTCACCTGTTTGGATAGTACCTAAAAAATCGGATGCCAGCGGGAAACAGAAATGGAGGCTCGTGATAGACTATAGAAAAGTCAATGAAAAAACAGTCTCAGACAGGTATCCAATTCCCAACATCACCGAAATACTAGATAAGTTAGGCAGATGCGTATATTTCACCACCCTAGATTTGGCAAGCGGTTTTCACCAAATCGAAATGAGCCCAGCTCACATCCCAAAAACCGCGTTCACGGTAGAAGGCGGGCATTACGAATACCTTAGGATGCCTTTTGGGCTGAAAAACGCTCCGTCTACCTTCCAACGAGTGATGGATAACGTCCTCAAGGAACTGGTTGGTAAAATTTGTCTCGTCTATCTAGACGATATCATTATTTATTCCACGTCCCTTCAGGAGCACATTGAGAGCATCAGAACGGTTTTCGATAGATTACGCAAGTCCAACCTTAAGATTCAAATGGACAAGTGCGAATTTTTACAACACGAAATTGCATTTCTGGGGCACATAATCACCCCCGAAGGTATTAAACCAAACCTAAGCAAAATTAAGGCTATACAAGAATTTCCACTCCCTAAGACTAGCAAAGAAATTAAATCCTTCCTAGGACTCATAAATTACTACAGGAAATTCATTAAAGACCTAGCAAAACTCACTAAACCCCTCACAAATCGACTTAAAAAGGGAGCTGATCAATCTATAGACCAAACTTATATAGAAGCATTCCAAACATGCAAAAGCCTCCTTACAAACGATCCAATTTTGGTCCACCCCGATTTCTCAAAACCTTTCATCGTTACTACTGATGCTAGTAACTATGCAATAGGTGCAATTCTCTCTCAAGGCAGAATCGGCAGCGATAAACCCATCTGCTTCGCAAGCCGAACTCTTTCCTCTTCTGAATGTAACTATTCAACAATAGAGAAAGAGCTTCTTGCTATCATCTGGGCGACAAAGTACTTCCGACCATACCTCTTCGGAAGGAAGTTTCAAATTGTAACCGACCATAAACCGTTAATGTGGCTTATGAACCTTCGAGAACCAAATTCAAAACTAGTAAGATGGCGTTTAAAACTAGCAGAATTCGAGTTCGAGATTGTTTACAAAAAAGGAAAGGCAAATACAAATGCCGATGCCTTAAGTCGTATAAAACTCGAACCAGATGAAACTGTGTACGAAATATTCAACAACAACGAAGACCTTCAAACAGTACACAGCGCCCAAGAAAACCGAAATGACGGAATTCCCATATCAGAGAAACCCCTCAATGAATTTAACCTACAGGCCATATTAGAGATCAATAAAAAAGGTTCTCCGATGACTGTCGAAACAGTCTTCAAAAATAAACAACGACGAATTATACGAAGAACAAACTACGACGAAAACACTATGATAGACGTATTAAAAAAATTTTTTCCATCCAGAAAACTAACGGCAGTACACACTACAGACGAAGTTTTTTCTGTTTTACAGACAACATTTTCTAAGTACTTCTCCCAAACCAACAACCTTCGTCTAATAAGATGTACTGAAATCCTCAAGGACATTCGACAAACAGACGAACAAGAACAAATTATTCGAGACTACCATATTCGGTCTAATCATAGGGGTATAAACGAGACGTACCTTCATTTAAAACGGGAGTTCTACTTCCCAAACATGAAAGACAAGGTGACTAAAACACTTAACTACTGCGAAACATGTAAACTGGCCAAATATGATCGTAATCCTCCAAAACCAAAATACGTGCAACCTGAAAACCCAATGAAACCCTTAGACATATTACACATTGATATCTATAGCATCCATAACAAGCAAATTCTTACTACCTTTGATAAATTCTCTAAATTCGCAGCCGGTTACACACTTAGCTGCAGAAGTAGTATTACGGTTCTTAAATACCTCAAGCAATATATAAGCCAATATGGTATTCCTAAGAAAATTGTGTGCGACCAGGGGTCAGAATTTATAGCGAATATATTTCAAGATTACTGTAGGCAAAATGAAATTACCCTCCATTTCACATCTTTCCAGCAAACTTCGAGCAACTCCCCTGTTGAGAGATTTCATTCCACCCTCACGGAAATATATCGAATCATAATTTCAAAAAGACAAGAAATTAAATCCTCAACGGACCACGAAGAAATTCTCGCGGAATCATTAATAACATATAACAACTCCATACACTCCGCAACCAAACATACACCTTTTGAATTATTCTTTGGTAGACCATATAAATTTGCTAAAACTAACCAATATACAAACGAACATGAATACCTACGCAAGCTTAACGAATTTCTTGATAACCTTTACCCGAAAGTTCAGGAAGAAGTTGACTCTATTTCAAAAAACAGAATCGAAAATTTAAACAAGAGTAAAGAGGAACCGGAAGAACTTGCGGCTGACGAAGTTGTTTATAGAAAAGAAGCTAGACGGAATAAACTAACACCCAGATATAGTAAACAAATTGTAAAAAAGAACAATAGGTTCACTATTATTACGAAAAACGATAGGAAATTACATAAAAGTAGACTTAGAAGAAAAACGAAGAACATTTTAAACTGACCTTTCCTTCAGCCTTTTCACTAACTTTCCTTCATTTTTACACCTAATATGCACATTTTAATATATAAAACCAATACAAAAAATATATATATTCAAACTGTATTAAAAAAAAAAAATATACAAAAAAATTGTTTTCAATAGAATACCTAACCAAGGAATATGGTTACTATTCAAACGAAGACTAACTTAGCTTTTATGAAGAATATGTAACCAAGGAATATGGTTAGCATCATTCAAATAATAGCAAGTTCATACAAAAATATACGAGTATATATTCAAACTGTATTATAAAAAAAAAAATATAAAAAAATTGTTTTCGATAGAATACCTAACCAAGGAATATGGTTACTATTCAAACGAAGACTAACTTAGCTTTTATTAAGAATATGTAACCAAGGAATATGGTTAACATCATTCTAATAATCGCGACAAATAAGAATACCTAAGAAAAAATATTAAATCCTATTAAGAATATGTTTCCAAGGAATATGGTTAACATTATTCAAATAATAAGATCAAACAAAAAAAAAAAAAAACAAAAAAAAAAAAAAAAAAAAAAATTTCAAATAAAATTAAATATATATCCTAGAATTAAGATAATTATAAGACGCACAACTTCACTCTAACATATTTTCTTTCTCTTCTTATACACCCTTAGAATACCAATAATACATTCCCAAATAATCGAAACCTTCGAGATCCCAAATAATCGCAGCATCCTTACTCTTCAGTTAGGACCTTCAAGAATTATCACCAATTATTACAACCTAATACACATAATTGACTTAGACAATTACGATGCAAATATTAGGAAAATAGACGAGACTTTAGACGTTTTCTATAAACATGCTTTTCTTACTAGCTCAGTCCAAATAACAAGGCTAAAGTTAACAGAATTAAAAAAGAAATTTCACACAATACAACCAACCATTCGAACGAAAAGAGGACTAATTGATGGATTAGGATCCTTCATTAAAATCATCACAGGAAATATGGACGCACAAGATGCGCAAAAACTAAATGCCCAAATAACAAACATGAATACAAATATAGAAAATCTCAACGCAACAATAGGGAGACAAGACTCCATGAACACACAAATCATAGATAGACTTAAAAACATAACGAACCATATAAACAGGGAACAAAACTTTATAAAAACATTCCTAGAAAATTCAGCTAACAGAATAAAAAAAGAGCACGACATGTTCATTGAATTACAGTATTTAAACCAAATCAATTTTAATATAGATTTACTAACTAACCACATTTCCGACATAGCAGAAACACTGATTTTAAGTAAACTCAATATTATCCCAAAGTTTTTACTAAGTTCAAAAGAACTAGAATTAATACAGCAAAAATTTCATGACCAAGGTATACAAATCAAATCAACAGAACAAATTTACGAACTTCTTAAACTACAAGGCTATTATAATGGTACAAAAATAATTTTTAATACATTAATACCCAATTTTTCAAATTTGAACTATACAATGTACCACATTATACCAATACCACTAAATGAAACAAAATTATTAAAAAGTAAAGAATACATAGCATATAATCAAAAATATATACGATATTTTAGTAGAGCTTGCCCAAAAACAGGAGCGACATACATCTGCCCACCATCGGAATCCTTCGAAGAAACCACAAAATCCAGATGCATCGGTAGACTTATGGCAAATGAAGAAGCACATTGCGAATTTGACGACATCGGGAAAATTGAAACCATTTCCCAGCCTCAACCAAATTTCATTCTCTTTATTAACGTTCCCAAAGTTTTATTTAACTCTACTTGCAGCACAAAAAAGGGCATGATAGAAGGAACAGTGTTATTGCATTTCAAAGGATGCAATATCGAAGTTAACGGTATCAGTTACGAGGACAACTCCTCAGTCTTTTGGGAAGATGCACACCTTCCACCACTTCATAACAACAAGATTCACCCCACCCACGTGAACGAGGTGGTAAACCTCCAAAAATTGAAAGAGTTCAACTTTAAAACAGAAAAGCATCTAGTATCCCTCCATGTCCAGACGGAAATTCTTCACTATCTGACGACAACATCTGCAGCTGCAATTTTAACACTCCTAATTGTAGTAGCAGTCATCATCTATAAATTGAAGGATGTTTCGGCGGCAAGTAATCAAGCCCCTAACCTAATGTCTTTCGCTCCAGCATCATTTTGGCCGTCGCTCTACTCTAAGGGGGGAGGAGTTACATCCCCATCAACATCAACAACAACAACAACACAACAACCTTAGTTACATCCTCATCAATATCAACATCAACAACAACAACAACAAAACAACCTTAGGTTAACTAAGTTCACTTATTATAAAACCAGGTCCCCTCCGGACAATAACCTTTCGAAATCAGCAATATTACCTTTTTGCGAATATCAATTCTTAGAATAAGAAATCAAATAAAATGTCAATTCTTAGAATAAGAAATCAAATAAAATGTCAATTAAACATTTTCTCATAATTATCGATTATCACAATTAAGCATATTTACACCTAGCTATAAGTCTACCTTTCAATATTGTAATTTCCATTAATCAATTAATAAATCACCTCCAAACTGTAAACTAGTGTTTTTTTTAAGCTCCGCTCTCGGTCAATGATATAACTCACGCGTCATTGATTTCTAAAGGAAAATAAGCTTTAAAACCATAAAGCTCACATTTAGTTTCACGAGAAAGCAATACGAGTATAAATAAGAGTCATGCGAGCCACTGGAAGTCAGTCAAAATCAGGCACGCAACGAGGAAAGGACTCCGCCAGCTCCAGTAGAAGAAGATAATTTATTCATTGGCTACCCCCCACCAGAGGTAAGGATCCCTTGAAAAAAGGAACATAAAGCCGGTGAATGCTGTTGATAGCCGGCGTAAGCCGTTGATAGCCGGGTAAAACCGTTGATAGCCGGCGTAAGCCGTTGATAATCAGTGAAAGCTGTTGATACCGAAAGCCGCTGAAAGATAGCGTGGACCGTCAAAATCGGCCGGAACTCATGAAGAAGCCAGTTGCAGAACAACTATACGAGGACCGTATCCAGTACCCGCTGCAAATAGTAAACCAGCTGCGGAGCTCAAGCCATCGATAAAATCAAGATCGAGTACCAGAATTATAATAAAATAAATATTGTAACCCTCTGTATATAATGAATGTTAACTATTTTTAAGGATTTGGATTTGTGAATAAGGAAACCCCTTTAAACTAAAGCTTCTGTACTTACTTTAGTTAGTACCCTGGACACCGGCGAGCGAAACCTCAGCCTTTGACAACAAAGTACATCACAATTGGAATTTAATTTTTTTTTTCATAAATAAATATGAAACACGTATTTAATGCGGTAAGAATGTTCAAATGCATAACATTTGGTGTGATTTCTAGAAAAGTATGAATTTATGAAAATAATGTTTAAAAATCGTTTTATTATTAAATAAATTTTTTATATAAGAAATTTTTTTAATTTTTTTCAAAAAAATGTGGGATGCTAATAGTAAGTATTTCGTAATATAGATTTTAGGAAATAATTTTAAAAAATAAATAAAAATTCAAAAAAATTGGAATTTTTTTTTAAGAACCCTAAAAATATTTCTCATATACAATATTATTTAACATTTAAGCGAGCGCCTGTTAAAACATTTTGGTTAAAATCGTTACAGCCGTTAATGGAAAAGTCGAAAATCAAAAAAACCGTTCTATGACAGGTATCGTTGATAACATTTTTTCCTAAAATTTGTTTGACCAAAATGTACCTAGTCCATGTCCATAATAGAACACCTAATTTTTCTTACCAAAATCGCTAGAGCCGTTTTTGAGATAAATAAGATTTTGCACTAGTGAATCACGGAAGACCATTAGGTACCGAGTTTGGAGAAAATACATCCAGGAGTTTAGGATGTAGATCGAGGTACAGACATACAAACGGAATCGCCGGACCCACTTTATTCGTATTCGCTATCATCGTAATGTCAACTTTTATCAAAATCTCGATTTCGTTTTTTTTCCAAAAGCAAAATTTCATTTAGTTAAAGGTATGTAATGATTGAAAAGAATAATTTCTTTTGTTTTTGATTTCCTCAAAAAGGTACAACCGATTTTTTTCATTTTTGTATGCTAAAGCTCCCCAAAAGTTGTGTATTCTTTTTTAAAAAAATATTTGGTATTTTAAACTTAAAATTTCAGAAATTAAATTAAAAGTTTTTTAATACAATCAAAAAAATAATACAAATGTAAATAAATGGTTTTCGAAAATCGTATTTTTCCCGAAACGGGGCACCTCGAATTTTGATATAATTTTGTTTCCTAGATTATTTCTTACGATCTACATAAATAATTAAATAAAAATATATTGAAATTAGGATATTACTGACTGTACCTTCTAAAGAACCACTTTTTCGAATTTTGAATTTCTTATTAAAGGTAGATATATTAGACAAAATATTTTTTGAATTTTTGAAAGAAAAAAAAATCAAATTATTTATGAAAATTTGATTTCTCAGAAAAGGATCAACATTTTTTTTTTTGGAAATTCAATTTTTTTCGTACCGTTGGCGTTCCGGAATTTTTTCTTAAAAATGTTTTAAAAAATATGTATGCAAAAACAAATTTTTTTTAAACTGCTACAGCAATTTTAATTTATTTTTATTTACAATTTTTATTTATAATTTAATATTTCCTTGAGAAATCAAATGGCATCTTGTTCTTACCTCTAACTAGAAAAGGAGTTAATTTAGTCATTTAAAAATTGAATTTTATGTTATGAACATTCAATCTAGTAACATTCATTTTAAAAACTTTCAATCGTTTAAAAAAGAACAAGTTCGTGCGTTTTAGTCGTGCATTTTTTTTTAAATTTATTTAGTAGTGGCTAGTTTATGGTTAAAAAAGGTTTATCATAATAGTATTTTTGTGAAAACGATAGCAGGAGTAGAAAATTTTCGGTCCAATTCCTCTAAATCGATTTTCTAATCGGGCATAGAATAATTCTGTTTAAGATATCTAAAAAAAACAAGGACAATTACGATGTCTTATGACGCGATTTCATATGTGAACAGACCATTTCTGAAGTCAGAACTCGAATTTGCTTATAAAAATCCGATATCATAAATCGATAATTAAACAGTTACCAAAACATTAATATTATGAAAATCACGAAACTCGAAGGCGTTTCGGATTCAAAATGAAAATCAAAAGTTGCAAAACTAAGATCGAGATAAGGTTAGAAATACAGCCAAACTGAGCCCAAAGAATCTCACAACTAAAAGATTTAATTGATTGAACAAATATAAAACTTTTCAATCGTTGTTTATATTTTGAATAAGCTTTCCGCCTGACTCAATTTGAATTCTATTTGCATCTTTTATTATATCCTGTCATAAATCCAGCATTTCTACCGAATCATTTTCCAAAACAAAACAAATATCCTTTCAGAAAATATTTTCGAATGCAATCCTTTCCAGCAACGAAGAGAGAATTCCTTGGCACTTGCAAGAGTTCTATCAAACTTTTACCGTTTTAACTATCTAATAGCCTTGCTGTGCAACATTGAGAGTCCAATGTTGCAAATATTTATGCCAAAACTGAAAACCCTTATTCTTTTCGAAAGTCATTTGCTTTTGATACACTTCTGTCAATGACAAAGTGTATAACTATTTTTATATGTACATACAAATGTACCTACCTATATTTGTATGTATGTGTGGTATGTTTTGCGGCAACCGCATATCAAAGTCAACAAAAATACGACCAACTTTTTCATTTAACCATCCCGATCCGGATCCGGATCCTTGGTGTGCTGCAGGGCTTAGAGCTCTTGTGCATACATAGCTGTAACCCACATTTGAGCAGTTTTCAAAACTTAAAAGCAATAAGCGAAAATGAAAATAATAAAAACAAAAACAAAAACAAAAACAAAAACCAACAACAACACAAAATAAAACTGAAAGTCACAGTGATTGAATTAAAATTGCAAACATCCTGCGCTTAAAAGAGTGGCAATAAAAAAATTACTTGCGATACTCGAACTTCTTTGGTCTGGCATAAGCAAAAGGGATCCTTTGAGAAGTTTTTATGGGACATTATCATAATTTGCATAGCTCTAAGCTGAGGTTTAAAGTGAATTTTGCCAGCATCTTTGTGATTGAAATTTTGCCATGACAATAACGTCGATGAGTTACGATTATAGCTTTTTAAATAAAAGAGACATAACAATGTAGAACGGTTTTAAGGGAAATTTTCAATTACGTCATTTTGCGAACAGGCATTTGAAAGTCTTTGGAATAGTTGGGAATCGAAATAGAACAAAAGCAATAAGTGACATCATGACGATAAAGGACAAGCCCAAAAGGTAAGAGGCTTAACTTGAATGGGAACTATCAACACCTACTTGTAGAAAAAATATAATATGGTACAAATTGAATAGATTTACCAACTACTGAAGTAAATCTGAAAAGTAAAAGACTTAGCACTAATTGATTCGACAGGGTCGTAGCTTAAGCTAGCCCCGGAACAAAATTAAATGTGGCCCGCGTTTGTCAATTATTGACTTCTTAAATTTTGGTTTGGTAAAATTCAATAGATAGAAATAACTTTCTTATTTAAAAATATTTATCGGTAAAATTATTCTCTTCTTTCTCTCCTTCAAGCATGTAAATCTTCTCATATAAAAGTTTTCTCGCATGATAGCTTTCTTGCATGATAGATTTCTAGCATGAAAGTTTTCTACCATGATAGATTTCTCAGATGATACTCGTAGCTTATTCGCCTGATAGACCTTTCGCATGATAGTTTTCTCGCATATTTGTTTTCACGCATGAAAGTTTTCTCGCATGACAGTCTTCTTAGTTACTTAGTTTTCGCGCATGAAAGTTTTCTCGGATGATAGATTTCTCGCATGTAATTTTTCTCGCATGATAGAAAATACCTAGTACACTTAGAATACAAAACTACAAAAGTACCAGGGCCGTCGAAGAAAGCTGAAAAAGAATTTAAAGTTTTTATTTTGTTTGGCAAAGCAGCGAAATGGCTATTACAATTGATGTTTTAAGAAACCTTCTTAAAGAACAAAAAGAAGAGATTGCTAAGGATATTTCAGAAGCCACAGATAGAGTGATAAAAAATACAGATGAAAAAGTAGGAATTCTCTCCGAAAGGGTGGATAAACTTGAAAAAGTAGTAGAAGCTCAAAGTTCTTTAATAGAGAAACAAGGAGCTCTATGTGCTGATCAAGAAAAACGTATTTTTCAACTAGAGGTAGAAGCAAGGAGGAAAAATATTATAATTTTCAAAGTAGATGAAAATGAAAGCAGTCCAGATGAACTCAAAACAACAGTTGTTAATATTTTAAATAAAAGTAATCAAGAATTTAAGCTAATAACCGAAGATTTTGAAAGCTGTTACCGGCTAGGAAAACAATCTGAGGGAAAAATACGACCAATAAGACTTACTTTCATAAAATATGAAAAGAAACAAGAAGTACTATTATCGAAGAAAACACTAAATAACTTTAGCATCTCAGAAGATCTCCCCAAGGAAATCATGGTGGCTAGAAAACCGCTCATACCGAAGTTTTATGAACTAAAAAAACAGGGAATAAAAGCGTTTTTTAGACTGGATGAACTGATCGTTGAAGGAAAAGTTTGGCAAGAGCAACAGACCAATCAACCCGAAAACGCAAGAAAAAGAACACGATCAACTGAAAACCTCCAGTACATGCCAACACAGCTAGATGAATACAAGGACAAAACAAAAACAACATTCGTTGGCACAACTACCAACATCAATCCAAGAACAAGTGGTTCTAATCCAATAAAAAGATTCCTGATGCAACAAAGCTCAAACACTGAAATATTAAACAAAACTATAAGCTCCCCTACCACTACCGGAAAAGCTGGATGCAGTCGCTCCAACAGTACAAAATAGCAAATAACTAACACTTATTACAAAAAACAACAACAAAAACAACAACAACAAGAACAAAAACAACAAGAACACCAACAACAACAACAACAACAACAACAACAACAACAACAACAACAACAACAACAACAACAACAACAACAACAACAACAACAACAACAACAACAACAACAACAACAACAACAACAACAACAACAACAACAACAACAACAACAACAACAACAACAACAACAACAACATCAACAACAACAAGACCAACAACAACAAGACCAACAACAACAACAACAACAACAACAACAACAACAACAACAACAACAACAACAACAACAACAACAACAACAACATTTATTATTGGAGACACACACAGAAGAAAACAAAATACTAAATTATGAAAAGTACTTTTCCTCTTATGAATGCCATTGGACACCAGCAAAAAGAACAGCAAACAAAGGTAGAGCGAGCGGAGGAACTCTAATTGCTATAAAGAGAGACTACCCGTTAGCATATAAAACTAAAACCTTTGAGGGATTGATATATGTCGAGATCAAATATGATTGTAATTTATTATATATTGTGCCTGTCTATTTGAACTGTAATCACTGGCAGAAAGATTTTGAAATATTGTATGATTGTTTATGTTCTGTTAAATCGCAAAACCTTATTCTAGTTGGAGATTTCAATGCTAGAACAGCAAATTGGGAAGCGGAAATAGTGTTCAAAAACCGTAAGCGTAACTCCAAAGATACCAAAGTCAATACTGAAGGAAGAAAAATTGTAGAATTGTGTAACGATTTTGCTCTTAGCATAGCAAATGGCAGTGCTGATGGCGATAAAATGGGAGAACAAACATTCATTGGAAAGCAAGGCAGCTCTACGATTGACTATGGGCTTATAGGCGGAGATTGGAATTTTTGTTTCAAGGACTTCGAAGTTGGGAATGCAACATTCTCAGATCACCTCCCAATCACGATAAGTATGGAAAACATATTTCCAGACTCAACAGCAGCAATTGCCGTCACGGAAAACAGGTGCCTCAGGTGGAACAAACGGAAAGAAAACGATTTTCAGAGAAAAATTGACACTATTCTCAATGCCAACAAATGTAAATTAATAGCAAATTATGTGCCGATATGTGACCTGGAAGCAATTATTTATTCTGCAGCTAATTTACTACCGAAAAAATCTTCTATACAAAAGAAATCAGAGTGGTACGATTTTGAATGCGAGAATGTACGAAAAAAATCTTTTTACCTTCTTAATCTATTGCGAAAATATGATGCACAGAACATAAAAATAGAATATGTCGAAACTAACAAACAATATAAAATGATATGCAAAACAAAAAGGGAAGCTCACTTTGAAAAGCTGGCATTACAGTTAAGTCAAAGCAGAGATTCTGCCGAGTTTTGGTCATTAACAAGAAAACTGTCCGCTAATTATACTACAAAAGATACTTCCATCATTCCAGTGGAACGATTACGTGAACACTACACCACCCTTTTATACTTGCCGAATCAGACTAAATGGTACTTTGCACAGCCTCTTGTCATGGACGAAAATCTAGATAAGAATATTGAACTGGAAGAAGTCAATATGGTACTTAGTTCTTTGAAAGACGGCAAAGCAGCAGGGTCAAACGGAATTCCAGCTGAGTTTTTGAAATACAGTACAAATGCTTTCAAAGAAAATTTAACCAAAGCACTCAATATAATTTTTAACTTTGGAACTCTTCCTGAACATTTTTATGAAACCTTGATTTTCCCGATATATAAAAAGGGCGACCCGTCTGATCCGACTAACTACAGAGGCATATCATTCCTGAACTCAACGCTAAAAACGTATACAACTTTATTAAACAAGAGACTGAATGTATGGGTAAACGATAACAAAAAACTCAGTGAGTTTCAGGCTGGATTTCGTGCTGGTTATTCGACGGTGGATAACATCTTTGTACTTACATCTATAGCACAAATGAAGTTGAACCAAAATCAAAAACTGTACACATTGTTTGTGGATTTTAGAGCGGCTTTTGATACGATAAACCGAAATGCGTTGTTCTATAAGCTACATAATTTGGGATTGTCCTCAAAGTTTGTCAGAGCGCTAGAAAAACTTTATCAAAAATCTACGGCATATATTTTGAAAGGAATGGAGCAGTCAGAAAAATTAGAAATAAACCGTGGAGTTAAGCAAGGCTGTAATCTTAGCCCCCTACTATTCGCACTATATTTAAATGACCTTGTAGACTCACTTACATGTGGAGTAGAAATTGGAAGCACAAAAGTTAAAGTCATCATGTACGCAGACGACATAGTTATAGTAGCAGAATCAGCTAGTTCACTGCAGTTAATGATTAACAAACTACACGGGTATTGCACAATGTGGGACTTAGAAGTCAATGTTAATAAGTCAAAAGTTATGGTTTTCCAAAAAGGTTCAGGTAGGATAACAGCAAGTGAAAAGTGGAAATATGGTGACAATAACCTGGATGTAGTAAAAAAATACACCTACCTAGGAATGGAGCTAGCTTACAACCTTAACATGGAAAAACACTTGAAAACCAAAGTAGATAAGGCTAAAACAGCAATATGCGTGAATTGGAACAGAATTTTTAGCAATAAACATATTGCAGTTGGCTCAAAATATGGTGTGTTTAATGCAACAGCACAATCGATTCTTCTATATGGTGCACAAGTTTGGGGTGGTCAGCGATTCGAGGTGGTGGAATACTTGCTACGTTTTTTCCTTAGGAAAATTTTTTATTTGCCAATCCACACCCCTAAATACATGTATTATCTTGAGTCTGGCTTACCATCACTGTTTATCTCATCGCTAAAGCTACATGCTGATTATTTATCAAGAGTGTCTAAAATGGATGAAAGTCGGCTACCAAAGCAGATTTTGCGGTATGCAGTGCAGAAGAATATACTCTTTGCCAAAAATTGGAGTAAACTGGCGGCAGATTGTGGTATAGTGCTGAATTTATCGGAAGTTAGAATGGACCACTGGAAACAGACGTTTTACGAAGTCATCCGGACAACGGATGAGAATGAGAGATACTCTTATATTAAAAAAGCCCGTGAGTCAACAGAGAGGATTCATTATTCGAAAGCTAACTATAACTTAAACGAAGCAAATTACTTCAACAGCAGCTTCTCATGTATTATGATCGGAGCAATTTTCAAAATAAGAGGTGAATTAATAAGCCTTAATTATTCACCGCATCGAACCGAAGGAACTGGCAACTGTGATCTGTGCAACCTACAGGAAAGAGAAAATATCTTCCATTTCATTGGAGTATGCCCCATGTTGAAAGAGATAAGACGCTCTTACTTTGGCAAAAATACTCTTGAATTCGATGAAGTTCAAAAATATCTGAACGGGATGGACTGGAAGCTTCTGTTCAGCTACTATAAAAAGGCTAACGCTTACAGAGGAAGGATAATCTCAGAAAGCTTTTAAAATTACAACTATTTAAAACTAATTTATTGTGCTGTTTTAACTAAACTAAAAGTCTAAAAAAAAAAAAAAAAAAAATTTGTTTTGTTTTTGCTAAACTAAAAGCTCATAAAAAAAAAAAAAAAAAAAAAATAAACAAAAATAAGAATTATATTTGCTAAAATTTATCTCAAAATCTAAATTATGGTAAAACTTATTTAAACAAAAACCATAATTATATATGTATATATATTTACTCTCAAAATTAAAATTATTGTAAAACTTATCTAATGTGCCACTCAGGCAAACGACAGATATTGTCATGCCTTAATTATTCAATTGTTCTTTTTTTTCAGTAATAACAACTGTACAACTATTACATTGAATAAAAATCTTATCTTATCTCTATCTATCTATCTAGATTTTGCACATGATAGTTTTCTCGCATGATAGATTTATTGTATGATAGTTTTCTGATTTTCTTGCGTCATGGTTTTCTCGCAGGTTAGTTTTCGCGCATGAGAGTTTTCTCACATGACAGTATTCTTGCATAATAGATTTCTCGCATTTAAGTTTTCTCGCACGGTAGTTTTCTCGCACGATAGTTTTCTCGCATGCAAGTTTTCTCACAAGATATTTTTCTGGCATGATAGTATTCTTGCATGATGTTTTCTCAAATTATATGTTTGTCCCGTAAAGATCATTGAGAGCTCGAATTTGAGGGAATACCTATACACAAATTTTAAGAACTGTAGACCATTATACATTTGTAATATAATTTTCGGAGCAATTTAGCAGTAGTGACTCACAACGTCACAACTCTCAATCATAACTATGTAAAGGAATGGAGGAGACCAACATTTTTTTTTATTTTAAGAGGACTGCTACTGGAAATCGAACAACACCCAACTACGGAAAAAAAGTTCAATAAAAAGAGTGACCAGGCTCAAATTTTCAAGTTTAGTATTAAATTTTAAAACACTACAGCTTCATTTTCATATTTTATCCTTATAAAGTGAAGTTTGAAAGTAAGTCAATGAAGTTATGAAAATTATTTCGATTCAAGTGGAGCGCGCGAATTCTTGATTTGATCTTGATATTAAACTTTAATAATGAAGATAGAAAATTATTTCTGTTTAAGTGGCGTGAGGTTGAAGTCCCTTGAGCTTTTAATTGAATTTAAACTTTAACAGTTTCTCAAAATACACACTTGCAATCTTACTTTTAAATTTATGATCATTTTTATTTGAGAAAATATGATTTGAAGGTCTTACCTATTCATGAAGATTTAGTTCATTTTTCAAAGCCAGTTTTCTTTTAAAGATGAAGGACAAAACGGAACAATTTTTTCTTGATTTAAGTATTTTTTTTTTTCAAAAACAGCTCCATTGATTATAAAAAAAAACCTTAAGTCAACTTTGCAAAACTGCATCAATCACTTTCATCTCATTAAGTTTGTATTACCTTATCAATATCTAGAAAACCTTTCCCAGAAAGCTGGTTTGTTTCCAAAGAAATGCATCAAATCTTCCGTCTCCCCTGCTATCCACAATGTTACAGTTAAGATCAATCCAACAATCTAATGCCAAATCAAGCTTTGATTAAAGAAGGGCCGATTTTTTTAGGCATACTACTCGCATTGTCGTCTAGATGCAGAAATCTACATCTCTAGAGTTCCGCATCTAGACGACACCTGCAGTTTCAATGTTTTAATAAAAAGTGAAGAAAGTCCGGTTTTAGCATTATTAAATAATTTGGAGCGTTCGCAGGTTAATGTAGAGATATATATTTCGAGGCAAAATGATATATTTTATTTCCACAAGTTTGGGCACCTTAAGGGGAGCGGTTCTCCTTTTTCGGCGACTAAAAATTCATTTTTTTTTCTAGTAAAATATGTCGTCGCTTTTCCGGCAGAGTGGCATAAGTCGAAATTTGTCGTTTTTTAGTTTAGAACACAGAACTGAGCTTAAAGAAAAACACAATCACCCTTATTATAATAGGCGTTTCACTTGAACGACACCCGTCACTTCTTCTGTCGAGTCACTTTTAAGGGGTTTAAGAGTCGGTATTACGATACTTATACGCCAGGCGTTTTGAATCAGCATGCGTTCCACATAAAAATCTGTCATTGACAAATAGAGGTATTTCAAAACAATTTTTACTTGCGACTTATAGGTACTATAAGCCAAGTTATGCATTCGTAAAAAAAATCGAACTCGAGATTTTGATCAAAGTTGACATTACGATGATAGCGAAGACGAAAAAAGTGGGTCTGGCAATTCTGTCTGTCTGTCTGTCTGTCTGTCTGTCTGTTCGATTACAGCTAAACAGCTCGGCCGATTTTCTTCAAACTTGGTAGATATGGGTTTTGATTTTTTACCCCCGGATGTTTTTTGATTTGATTTTTTATGACCAAAAATAACGGTACCTGCCATACGATTTTTTTCCGAAATTTTATAAATATTTTTTTTTCTCAAAAACTGTCCCTGCGATTTTCTTAAAAAAAATTCAAAAAATTTAATTTAGTTAAACCTAGATAATGGTCGAAAAAAATTTTCAAAAAAGTGAGTGGTTTTGGTACCCTCCTTGGGACCATTTTTTTTGTTTTTGATTTTCTCAAAAACGGTACAACCGATTTGGATCATTTTTTTTATGCTAAAGCTTCCCAGCAGTTTGAATATTATTGTATATTCAAATTTTCCAAAACAGTTTTTTTGGATTTTTAAAAAAAGTTTCAAATTTTTTTTTTGAAAACTCAATATTTCGAAAACCCCATGCTCGATTTTTTCAAAACTTGATAAATAAAAGTTTGGAAAAATAATCTACAAGATATAAGAAAAATAAATTAATTTTACCTAAAAATAACGGTACCTTCCATACAAATGTTAAAAAATGGTTTTCGAAAATCGTATTTTTCTCGAAAACGGTTCCGAGAATTTCGCTTTAATTTTTTTTTCTATTATTTTTTAATACCTGTAATTTAATAAAAAAAATTTTTAAAACAAGATATTACTGAGTGTACCTACCATAGAACGATTTTTTAAAATTTTGAATTTCTCATTATTAGCATAACGGATTTTAATGAAATTTCGTACAGGGAAGCTTCTAAAAAGTTTAAAAAACATTGCATTTCAAAACTTTAAGAAAAATATTTTTTTGAATTTCGAAAAAAAAAATCAATTTTTTGTTTTTTGAAAATTCAATTACTCGAAAATGGCTCAATACTTTTTTTGTAAATTTAATTTTTATTCATACAATAATAAAAACTACAAATTGGCGTACCAACATTTATTCTTAAAAATGTTTTAAAATTTTCTTACATAAAACCTTATTTTTTAAGAAACCACTACAAAGACTTATAATTTTTGTTCTTGCATAAATCTATATTTGCTTGAATCACATGGCATCTTATTCTTACCTTTAACTACTAAAAAAGTTTTTTTTAGTCATTTAAAAAATGAATTTTATTCTTATGAACAGTTTCTCTAATAACATTCATTTTTGAAATTCTTAGTCTTTTACATAGGAGCAAGTTCGTGCGACCCAGTCGTGCATTTTATTTTTTTTTCAATACATGATGTCCTGTAATTCGTGTACCATACTTTGGGATGTGATTCTTGGTCATATTCTAAGAAAAAAATTGATCTAGTCTGATTTTCAACTTCGACATCACTTTTTGACGATGTAAAAAAAGGCTAACTTTGTGTACCCTGACCCATCTTAAGGTCAATTTCTCTGTCAGTACTAATAGTAGCGACCTCATTTTAGATTTTATTTTGAATAGAAATACTAGCCTTTAAAACTACGTTTAAATTGAGCTGATATGTTTTAGGGTTGCCATATATTCAATTTTAAATGGTGTTCAATTTTTCTTGCCCGAGCAAAATTTTGATTTTGAGGTAAAAACATACAGTTTTCTTAACCATTAATAAGTGCACCCAAAAACCCAAATATTTTATGATACTTGAGAAGATCTAAAAGAGGTGAAAAATCGATTTTTGTTTTGTACCTCTTTTATTGCTAATCTTTGCAATTGGTGTGGTTTTCCAAGAATTGATAGTTTTTAGGTAATTTTTAAGACTGTGTACTCATCAAAAGGGTAAAAAGTGTACCTGTTTGACTTGCTGTCAAAATCCTTATCACCTTAACCCTTCACAGGGAAAGTTAAATTTTGGGGATGACTGTTTAATGGGTAAATTAACTAAATAAGTAGTATAAAAGAATAGAAAAACTTAAAACTCATTCATCAGATTATCAAGTTTGATAAGAGCGCTTTTTGAAATGCCTTTACTTACGAGAGAAAATACGCAGACATTTTATTCGTTTATAGGTTGTGCAATGGAAATTCAAGAAGAGCACAACGAAGATACCAGAAACTTTACCGTAACAGACGACTTCCTTCTCGAAATGTTTTTGGAAATATCTTTCGAAGGCTTTGAGAAACTGGAGCAGTTTCAACTGCAAGACCTAACGCGGGAGCTGCAAGCACAAGAAGAGTTTCAGTGATACACTTCATCTATTCTGGGTTAGTTATTTTCAGCCTTTAACAAAACAAATATAATAAAAATTACAAATTACACAATACTAACATGTTAAACCTACATCTTTATCCAATTTCGATAATGAGTCGTTTGAAAATTTGTATTCGACAAAAACTAGCGTTCTGAGGGTCGTAGAAGGCGAGTAAAACGACAGTTATAATATAGATGTGTGACATTTCTCATACGAAAACTTACGTTCCACTCAGAGTATGGCGTTACGACTCGAAAAATGAGGATAAACGACTCTAAAACGCCATTCATAATACGAATTTTTGAAAATGACATTTGTCGTTCAAACGAAACGCCTGCTACAATAAGGGTGAATTTTTCAGTGTAATCGGCGTTAACCTACTTCTTCTAATTTCCGAGTTATGAAAAAGCGCCGCTCTCAATGTTCAAAAACATCCCTGTCATTTTCTACGTATAAATACGGCATAAATCAATTTTTTACTTAACAAACAAAAAATGCAATTTTTTCACGTATTCAGCATTCGAGTTTTGTTTTTTATGAACAACGAAAATTTGAAAATTTCGACTTATGCTACTCTGCCGGAAAAGCGACGATGTGTACAATATGTAGCTAAAACCGTTTGTGCGAATACTTTTTTTTTTAATTTATAGAACAAAAACGAGACCTACCTTTTTGTCTCGAAAATTGACATTTAGCGATATTTTGAGCGTAGCATATTTTACACAAATATTTTTAAATTTGGCGCCTATATATCCATACCATAGTAAGCAGAGGTGCCATTTGGGCCACCAGGTGTCGACATGTGTCGACACATAAGACATGAACCACCCGGTGTCAAAACATGAGGCATGACTTGAAAAAAACCTTAAACGCATTTTTCTCGAAACCACGTTTTTCCAACGGATCGTCATCATTTTTTTTTAAAGCTTATTAAATTTATTGGAGTCTGGACCAAAATCAGGCTGATATACAGTGCCTTGCATAAGTATAACCGCACGTGTAAAAATGCGTTTTGTAGAAAATTAAAATGGTAATGACAACTTACTATTTTTTTTATTGAATGGCATTACTATTCAAGTAAATTGAGAAGAAAAAAAGTTCCGTTACTTTCTCTTCTGGTGTTTAAAAATTAAAAACAGATTTTTATGTATTGTAAAAGTATAACCGCATTTTCATTTTTGTTTTTTTTTTACTTTAAGTACATTTTTTTAGGAAAAACTAGTAAGGGATCTTGCTACCCCTATTTTCAACCCCTATTTTTGGCATATAAGGTTTTTTAATATGAATTTGTCAATAAAGTTAAATTCTTCCACAATTGCTTCTCGCAGCTCAGCAACACTGAATAATTGCCTATTATGGATTTTAAATAGGGTTACAATCTAGAGAACATGCCGGCCACTCCATCAAATTTATGTTATTGGATTCGAACCACCCCAAACTTTGACGACTAACGTGAATTGGGCCAGACATGCCGAACTCGACGAAATCGTCTCAAGTAGGGTACCAAATTATCCTGAAGCACCTGGATGTAAGCTGAACTGTTCATCTTTGTAGAGGTGAAGGAAAGTGCAACCTTACCACTGTCGCCGAAGGCCCCCCAAACCATACAACTGCCACCGCCAAAGTTCTTCTAGGAAAAAACTTTTTTTCCTTTCTCAGATCGTGCCAATATCCATTAAAACCATCCGGCCCATCAAGATTAAACTTTTTTTCGTCACTGAAAATAATCTAAAAAAAAACATTCATTAGATTATGCCATTTAGAACAACAAGAGTTATCTAAGTGTAAATTAATGGAATGTTATTTATGGTTTTCTAATTCCGGTTCATGTTTGTAAATTGTTGTCAGATTTGGAGTTGGCACCATTTTACACCGAAAAATCACTTCACTGCTTTTTAAGGCACGAAAAACCGTTGAAACCGAAACTCCTAACCCCAAATTGTCACGAACTTCCGGCGAAGAATGCACCGAATCGGATCAGCATTGATTAAACGCCTCTTATCTTGATGTGTCAGCTTCTGCGGATGCCCGGGTCTTATTTTTGTCCCATAAGATTCTGGATCTTGTAAGAAATTTCGGACGACACGATCGGATCTTGAAATTTTCCTACCAATAGCCCTTAAGCTTAGGCCACTTAACCGAAAAGCTTGAATTTTGCCCTTTTCCGTATCGCTTAAATGTGTACCACGCGGCCTTGTTGTTTGTCCTTTCAAAGCACATAACTGAATGAAGATTCAGAGAGGTTTGCATTGTGCGGTTATAATTTTGCAATTCATAAAAATCTGTTTTTAATTTTTAAAGATCAGAAGAGAAAATAACGGAACTTTTTTTTCTTCTCAATTTACTTGAATAGTAAAAAAATAGTAAGGTGTCATTCCCATTTTAATTTTCTACAAAACGCATTTTTACAGGTGCGGTTATACTTATGCAAGGCGTACAGCGTTCAGAAGAGCGAAAAAAGTGGAAACAACAACAACACTAAAATTCAAGCGTCTGCCATTTTTTTAATTTTTGACTTTGGTCAATTAGTTTAGTTCAGACTCCAACTACACACTTCTTTTTTATAAACATCTTTGATTTTTTAATTTTCGTTCATTTTTGCAGGAGCTAGAGTGGCCAACAGCGAACAACTTTTTTTCGGAGGTGGTCTCGTTCCGAGGCGCATTGTTTTTTAATGGCCCGGTATTTTTTGATGAAAAAATTATTTTTTATACTTAATATGATAATAAAGAAGTAAAAAAAATTGAATTGATTATATCATTCCTTCCATGAAAAAAAAAATTCATGAAAAAGTGTCATTTTTGACATTGAAAAAGGAGAGCTCCCCCTTAAAGAATATGAGCTGCTGATTTATTCACCCTTAATATAATAGGCGTTTTACTTGAACGACATTCGTCACTTTTTCTTTCGACTTTTAAGGCGTTTAAGAGTCGGTATTACGATACTTAAACGCCAGGCGTTTTGAACCAACATGCGTTCCACATAAACATCATCTGGCATTAACAAATATGTAGATATTTCAAAACAATTTGTTTTTTTTTTTCAATTTAATATTTTGTTCGCTTAAAGTTAGTGCAAAATGAATAGTTTGTGTTAGAAGATTGTTTAGGTCCAAATCGCGAATCCTTAAGATTTGCTGCCGGACAAAAAGTAATTACAATTTTTCATGTATTCAAATACAATTAATTTCAAAAATTAATTTCCAGATTCGTAATGTACTTCAGTTTGAGTAAGGACGCTTTTCTGTTCTTGCTCAATCAACTGCCAGACAAAATCCCTATACAAAAAACTCACTATCTATACCAGCAATATTGAAATTTGCTGCTACATTGCGTTTCTTCGCCGAAGGTAGTTACCAAAAGAAAGGGTGTTAGAAATGAGTTCAATCTGAGCATTGCCCAACCTACTATGAGTATCATACTTCAAGAAATGCTTAACCTTATGGAAGCCCATCTCTGCCTTCGCAGTGCTAGGCAGCTGCGTTACACACCTCGTAAGGCGATTCAAATAATAAACCTTTGTTCAGCTTTGTATAACGTTTGCATTCAGTTCAAATCGGAACCACCGATTTATTGAACATTCCTTTGATTAAGAAGACATTGGATTGGTGCGCACATTGCATTGGGTGAGTTTGGAGCTGAAGCGCTAACCAAAAGCATTTCCTACCGGGTCAGCCACTTTGTTCAATCCAAGAAGATCTGCAATTGCTTGATCCAACTCATTCAAATATTTTGTTTTTGAAGGGTTCTCGTTCAGTAGCTTCCAGATTTTTTTTTGTTGAAGAGCAGTTTATGCTTTACTTTAAATTTTGCATTAAACCACACCTTTAGAAAATAGACTTTTAGAAAAGAATGTGAAAATATTTTAAAGATTTATTTGTACCTACTTTTTGCCATTCTTTTGCATTGCTAACTGGTTGTCCTAGTGAATTTAGTTCTGAGGAAATTGATTCCCATTTTGTTTTTTTTTTCTCCAGTTTGTGAGACTCCTCTTTTAAAATTGGTCGGCAGCGATAGATTTCACTCCATCAACTCGACGAGGTGCTTCGTCTGTTCTGGGTTAGTTATTTTCACCTTTAAATAAAACAAATATAATAAAAATTACAAATTACACAATATAAACATGAAAAACTTAAAACTTAAAACTTACATCTTTATCCAATTTCGCCAATGAGTCGTTTGAAAATTTGTCTTCGACAAAAAATAGCGTTCTGAGAGTCGTAGCAGGTGAGTAAAACGGCAGTTATAATAAAGACGAGTGACATTTCTCATACGTTCCACTTAGAGTTAGGCGTTACGGCTCGAAAAAATAACGATAAACGACTCTAAAACGCCATTTATAATACAATTTTTTGAAAAAGACATTTGTCGTTCAAGTGAAACGACTACTACAATAAGGGTGATTGTTTAAACATCTCCTCAAAATAATATTTTCCGCCATTTTTCCCTGCTGAGCTTTTCAGTCGTGTGACGCTTCATACTTTAAATTTCTATAATGCGAACGTCTAGGTTCTTGAACTCCTTAACCATCTTAACAATTAGCTGCTCATTGAATTTCCATATTTCGTTCAAGCAATATGCCTGCCTCCGCCTTTCTTGAAGAGCATTACTTTTGACTTTTCTAAATCAATAATTAATCCCCAAAGTATGCAGTATTTATGCAGACGTTTCATCATTAATTGACCTCTGGGGTATATGTATGTGAACAATACAATATCGTCTGCAAACAGCAGTGATTCTTTGAATGTCCCAGCCTATTCAATACCTCCAGGCAAGCATTCAATCAAATCCTTTAAGAAGAGTGCGGACTGAATAAGCATCCTTGCCTCACCCTTGACAAAGATTGAAACCAGGTTTGCTATCACCATCCCATACTGCTGCTGGTGTATCTTCATAAACATTTTCAATTATTCTGGCAAACTTAAGGGGTATTCTTGTATCGAACAGCTTATAAATTAGTGCTCTCCGATTCACCGTTTCGAAAGCTGCTTTGAAGTCCACGAATAACACGTAGAGGGTTTTGTCTTTAATTACCTTTTCATTGGAGTTCCTTCAGCAGTTAATTTTGTTTAACCCAAGTAACTAGTCGTCGTTGCAATATTGCTGTTAAAATTTGTTGAGATGCGTTGAGGAAGGAAATGCCACGACAATTTGCAGGATCTGAAGAACATTCTACATATATTATATAAATATAAGGCAAACATTAATGATTCCTTAAATTGTGAATGAATAAATCCAGATTCCAATGTATTATTGGACAAGGTAGCTAGATTTTTACAAAGAATACTGACGGCATATTTAAAGAAATCGACTGGTATTCTCTCTGGTCCAGCTGCTTTTCCATCCTTGATACCACCCAAAGCCTGTATAACCTTATCTTTAATAATAAGCTGATGTAAGATTTGATTTTCGACACCAGGCGCAGCTTGAAAGGATACACAAGGTTAAGCAGGCTTTTTAAAAATGATCAGATAAAAGATGGTTTTTAATGCTGTTTCCCATTGAGTAAGGATATGTTTCCGAATTTTTCAAAAACGGTTACAACTGATTTTGATCAGTATAATGTATGCTTAAATTTCAAACAATGCTATAAAACTCAAAAAAGAATAAATAGCATATTAGTGCGATAAGTCTTGCATTTTATTTTCTTAGCCTTGTCCAAGAATTGTTACTTAAAGTATTGTCTAATTATTTCTAATTATTTTTTTTTTTTGAATTTTTAACCAATTAATTGAGATACATTTTATAAAACACAAAATTACAAAAATAGGAAACCCATTCGAAGAAATTTTGAAAAAGGTTCTGTATTTTTGTGGTAATTAGAAAAGCATGTAGGTGAAGCTAAATATTTAAGAGATACGAGTAATTACTATACGATGTGATGGTTTGTTTTATTATTATTTTTTTTTATTCCGTCAAAAGTATCCCATGACAACTGCAGACATTCATGTCATGGTTTCAAGTTGATGCTTAAGGAAATCTTTTGAATGACTTAATCTTCATCGTATATATCCTGGTGGATGGGAGAGTAGGAAAACAAAATTGGTAGTAATTATAGGCATTATGATGGATAAATCTGCTCATTACTGACAGTTATTCTTATTACTGTGTCATTTCAGACTTCAGAGCAATAATAGTGCCTTAGGGTTCGTAAAAAACTCAGGTTTTAAGTGACGTACACGAGAAATATTGTGAAAAGTAGAGCGTGTCCTTATTAAGATGAATTAATGCGCATAAATGTGAAGTATCTCAAAAGTCTATATGCACGAGTATTAACGAAGGTTTGTGCATTTTTTTCTATGCCATAATTTTGAGATAATACGCATATTGTTCTTATAACAATTCAGATTTATACTCTTTTGAATGCTTAAGTATTATTTTTTGTTATATATGTACGTATACAAATGTAGGTTCTTTGGAGTAGATGGCTCTGTAAAGTTCTAGTATTTGCTTTTGAAGAGTCAAAATGCTATTTTTGATTCTAATAAAAAATAGAGCAGAGAATTGTAATGTTACCATCAAAGAATCGATAGCTCCTCTTCAAAAATAATTAAAAAAATTAATCAATTAACTCAGTGCTTCGATTATAGAATGAATTCCTTCTTGAAGTAAAACAAAATTATAATAACGCACCTTGGAGTTGAGGTCACTTGAACTTTTTAATTGAATTTAATTCAATCACTCTACTTAAACAGAAATAATTTTCATTTCTCTATTAAAACAAAATTATTTCATCGCAACCACACTGTCAGACGTACTTGCTTTAATAGTTGAAGTAGCATAGAATATTAAGTTAATGAATATCAAAACTCGTAAGAATCTTCTTCGAGTTTGAAACACGTTGGATGTCGAAACCTAAGAAGAAATATTATTTGAGTTTAAAAAAAAAATCAAAATTTTGAAAACTTGATAGCTCAAAAACAGGTAAATATTTTTGTTTGGGAATTCAATTTTTATTCGTACCTACAGTAATAAAAAATAAAATTGGCGTTCCACAATTTTTTGCTAAAAATGTTTTCAAAATTGTATGCAAATATAAAAGCTTATGTTTTTTTTTTCAAAAAAAAAACAATGATTTATAATTGCTAATACATATTTGCCTGAGAAATCAAATGGCAAACTGGCATCTTCACTTAAGCACCAACAATCTAAGGTCATCTAAATAAAATGCACGAATGGGTCGCACGAGCTTGCTCTTGGGTAAGAGACTATGAATTGCAAAAACTAATCTTATTAAAGAAAACTGTTCATAAGCGTAAGATTCATTGCTTAGACTCTTTTAGCAGTGAGAGGTAAGAAAAGAATTTGATGTGATTTCTTAATCAAACATAAATTTATGCAAGAAAGAAAATTATAAGTCTTTGCAGCGGTTTCTTAAAAACATTAAACTTTTATATACAACATTTTATAAACATTTTTAAGAAGAAATTTTTCTACGCCAACTATAAGTTTTTATTATTGCACAAATAAAAATTAAGTTTTAAAAAAAAAAATATGGACCGGTTTTTGAGATATAGTATTTTCAATGAAAAGAAATAATTTTTTTTTTCATATTTTTAAGTTTTGAAATGCAATTTCAAACTTTTTTGAAGCTTCTCTGTACAAAATTTCATTAAAATCCGTTATGCTGATATTGAGAAATTCAAAATTTGGAGAAATGGTTCTATGGTAGGTAGAGTCAGTAATATCTTAATTTCAAAATTTGTTTTTTTTTTTTTTGAATTTAAGACAGTAAAAATTAATGGAGAGAAAAACAAAATTTATCAAAATTCTAGTCGCCGTTTTCGAGAAAAATACGATTTTCGAAAACCATTTTTCAACTTTTGTATAAGAAGTACTGTTATTTTGAGGTTAAATATAAACAAAATTCTTACATCTTGTAAAATGCATTGAAAAACTGTTGTCAAGTTTAAAAAATCGAGCATGAGTTTTTCGAACTATTGAGTTTTGAAAAACAAAAACTTTTTTAAAAAATCAAAAAAAATTAAATTTTAATATAACGGGTGATTTTTTAAGAGCTTGAGAACTTTTTTTAAAAAAAAACGCATAAAATTTGCAAAATCTCATCGATTCTTTATTTGAAACGTTAGATTGGTCCATGACATTTACTTTTTGAAGATAATTTCATTTAAATGTTGACCGCGGCTGCGTCTTAGGTGGTCCATTCGGAAAGTCCAATTTTGGGTAACTTTTTCGAGCATTTCGGCCGGAATAGCCCGAATTTCTTCGGAAATGTTGTCTTCCAAAGCTGGAATAGTTGCTGGCTTATTTGTGTAGACTTTAGACTTGACGTAGCCCCACAAAAAATAGTCTAAAGGCGTCAAATCGCATGATCTTGGTGGCCAACTTACCGGTCCATTCCTTGAGATGAATTGTTCTCCGAAGTTTTCCCTCAAAATGGCCATAGAATCGCGAGCTGTGTGGCATGTAGCGCCATCTTGTTGAAACCACATGTCAACCAAGTTCAGTTCTTCCATTTTTGGCAACAAAAAGTTTGTTAGCATTGAACGATAGCGATCGCCATTCACCGTAACGTTGCGTCCAACAGCATCTTTGAAAAAATACGGTCCAATGATTCCACCAGCGTACAAACCACACCAAACAGTGCATTTTTCGGGATGCATGGGCAGTTCTTGAACGGCTTTTGGTTGCTCTTCACTCCAAATGCGGCAATTTTGCTTATTTACGTAGCCATTCAACCAGAAATGAGCCTCATCGCTGAACAAAATTTGTCGATAAAAAAGCGGATTTTCTGCCAACTTTTCTAGGGCCCATTCACTGAAAATTCGACGTTGTGGCAGATCGTTCGGCTTCAGTTCTTGCACGAGCTGTATTTTATACGGTTTTACACCAAGATCTTTGCGTAAAATCTTCCATGTGGTCGAATAACACAAACCCAATTGCTGCGAACGGCGACGAATCGACATTTCACGGTCTTCAGCAACACTCTCAGAAACAGACGCAATATTCTCTTCTGTACGCACTGTACGCATTCGTGTGGTTGGTTTAATGTCCAATAAAGTAAACTGAGTGCGAAACTTGGTCACAATCGCATTAATTGTTTGCTCACTTGGTCGATTATGTAGACCATAAATCGGACGTAAAGCGCGAAACACATTTCGAACCGAACACTGATTTTGGTAATAAAATTCAATGATTTGCAAGCGTTGCTCGTTAGTAAGTCTATTCATGATGAAATGTCAAAGCATACTGAGCATCTTTCTCTTTGACACCATGTCTGAAATCCCGCGTGATCTGTCAAATACTAATGCATGAAAATCCTAACCTCAAAAAAATCACCCGTTACAACATTTTTCACATTTTGGGGGATATCCTGCAATAAAAGAATTAATCAAAATCGGTGGTCCCGTTTTTGAAAAAATCAAAAACAAAAAAAAACTGATTCCAAGAGGGGTACCAAAAACAACCATTTTTTGAAAAAATATTTTTAACCATTACCTAGCTTTAACTAAATGAATTTTTTTGGGACTTGTTTCTTAAATTTGTGGGACAGTTTTTGAAAAAAAAAATATTTATAAAATTTAGAAAAATGATATCTACCAAGTTTAAAGAAAATCGGCCAAGCCGCTTAGGCTTAGCTTCCCAAAATTTTCGATAGTATTTAAATTTATTTAAAATTTAAAAAAAAAATTTCTTTTGGATTTAAAAAAAAATTTCTTTTTTTTTTTAATTTTATTTTTAAATTTACAAACGTTTTTTAGTACAATCTACAAGATGTGAGAAAAAAAATATTTTATCTAAAAATAACGGTAAAACGGCACTTAGAACTTTGATAAAATTCTGTTTGCTTCTAATAATTTTTACGATCTATAGTTCTATAGAAGAAAAAAAATAAAATTAAGGTATTATTGCTTGCACGAATTTTGAACTTTTCATTACAAACCAAATATTTTTTTTAGTAATTTTGTGGAACAGTTTTTGAACAAAACTAGATATTTTCCAAAAGAAATCAAACTTAAATGCATGACTGGTTCGCACGAACTTGCTCTTAAGTAAAGGACTAAAAATTTAAAAAAAATTAATGTTACTATTGAGAAAAATGTGCATAGCCGTACAATTTTTTTACTTGCGACTTATAGGGACTATAGGACAAGTTACGCATTCGTAAAAGAAAAGTCGAACTAGAGATTTTTATCAAAGTTGACATAGCGAAGACGAAAAAGTGGGTCTCGAAATTCTGCCTGTCTGTCTAAAATTAACGGTTCCTACCATACAAATGTCAAAAAATGGTTTTCGAAAATCTTATTTTTCTCGAAAACGGGCCTGAGACTTTTGATAAAATGTTTTCTTCCGTTTAATTCTCACGATCTATAATTTAATAAAAATAAAATGCACGACTGGGTCGCATGAACTTGCTCCTATGTAATAGACTAGGAATTTTAAAAACGAATGTTATTAGAGAAAAGCTGTTCATAAGCATAAAATGAATTTTTAAATTCTTTTAGTAGTAAGAGACAAAAACATAATGCTATCCAAATATGAATTTATGCAAGAACAAAAATTATAAGTCGTTGTAGTGGTTTCTTAAAAAAAAGCTTTTATGTGCGGACTTTTTCAGAGCTTTTTAAGAAAAAATTTTGGTACGCCAATTTAAAGTTTTTATTATTGTTCGAATAAAAATAAAATTTACAAAAAAATATATTGAGCCGTTTCTGAGATATCGAATTTTCAAAAAAAAAAAAATAGATTTTTTTTTTTCAAAAATTCAAATATTATTTATTTTAAAGTTTTGAAATGCAATGTATTTTAGACTTTTTAGAAGCTTCTCTATAAAAATTTTCATTAAGATCCGTTAAGTGGATAATGAAAAGTTCAAAATCCGAAAAAATGGTTCTATGGTAGGTACAAGCTGTAATATCTTAATTTTTTTTATTAAATTAAAGATCGTAAAAATTAATTGAAAGAAAAAAAAATTTATCAAAATTCTCGGAACTGTTTTCGAAAATAATACGATTTTTGAAAACCATTTTTTTTAATTTTTTAGGATTTGTATGGTAGGTACCTTTATTTTTAGGTAAAATAAAATTTTTTTTCTCACGTCTTGTAGATTATATTGAGAAACTTTTATTTATCAAGATTAAAAAAATCTATGGAGGGGTTTTCGGAATATTCAGTTTTGAAAAAAAAATTTTGAAGGTTTTCTTAAAACTCCAAAAATTTTTTTTTTGAAAATTTGAGTACACAATTCTATTCAGGTTTTTGGGGAGCCTTAGCAAAAAAAAAAATATAAAAATCGGTTTTACCGTTTATGAGAAAATCAAAAACAAAAAAAATGGTTCCATGCTCGATTTTTTCAAAACTTGATAAATTAAAGTTTCAAAAAATAGTCTACAATATATGAGAAAAATAAATTAATTTTACAGAAAAATAACGGTACCCTCCATACAAATGTTAAAAAATGGTTTTCATAAATCGTATTTTTCTCGAAAACGGTTCCGAGTATTTTGCTTTAACTTTTTTTCTTTCTATTATTTTTTAATATCTGTAATTTAATAAGAAAAATTTTGAAAACAAGATATTACTGACTGTACCTACCATAGAACGATTTTTAAAATTTTGAATTTCTCATTATCAACACAACGGATTTTAATGAAATTTCGTAGAGAGAAGCTCCTAAAAAGTTTAAAAAACATGGCATTTCAAAACTTTAAGAAAAATATTTTTTGAATTTTGAAAAAAAAAATCAATTTTTTGTTTTTTGAAAATTCAATATCTCGAAAACGGCTCAATTCTTTTTTTGTAAATTTAATTTTTATTCATACAATAATAAAAACTTCAAATTGGCGTACCAACATTTTTTCTTAAAAATGTTTTAAAATTTTCTTATATAAAACCTTATTTTTTTAAGAAACCACTACAAATACTTATAATTTTTGTTCTTGCATAAATCTAAATTTGCTTGAATCACATGGCATCCTATTCTTACCTTTATTAACTAAAGAAGTTTTTTTTAGTCATTTAAACAATGAATTTTATTCTTATGAACAGTTTCTCTAATAACATTCATTTTTGATATTCTTAGTCTTTTACATAGAAGCAAGTTCGTGCGACCCAGTCGTGCATTTTATTTACTATCGGAATAACGGACTTAAATGAAATTTTTTATATTTTTTCAAAAAGTTTAAAAAACATGGCATTTCAAAATTTAAAAAAAAATATTCCTTGAATTTTTTGGAAATTTATTTTTTATTCGTACAATAATAAAAACTTTAAGTTGGCTTACCAAAATTTTTTCAAATGCTTTAAAAATTTTCTATATAAAAAATTATTTTTTTAAAAAACCACTACAATGACTTATAATTTTTGTTCTGGCATAAGCTAATATTTGCTTAAATCATATGGCATCGTGTTTTTAGCTCCAACTACTAAAGGAGTTTTTTTAGTTATTTAATACACATGAATTTCGTGCTTATGGACATTTTTTCTCTAATATCGTTCATTTTTTAAATTCTTAATCTTTTACATACGAGGAAGTTGGTGCGACCCAGTCGTGCATTTGAGTGATTTTAAGTGACCTTTAGTAGTTGGACCTAAAAACAGGATGCAAATATTAGTTTAAGTTGTAGTTGTTTCTCAAAAGAAATACATTTTTATATTCAAATTTTTTTAAACATTTTGAAGAAAACATTTTTGGTACGCCAACATAAAGGTTTCATTAATGTTGGAATAAAAATTGAAATCAAAAACAAATATTAACCTGTTTTTAAGAAATCGAGTTTTCAAATAATTAAATTGATTTTCTTTGAAAAATCTCAATTAATATTTTTGTAAGTTTTTGAAATGCAATGTTTTTCAATCTCTTAAGAATCTTCTAGTCCGATCCCTTTAAAAGTGTGGTTGAGTTCTACTGAGTTCGATTTTCTTATGGATAACTTGTCATATTGTACCCGAAACACATCATAAGTAAAAATAAGTACATATTTTGTCTCAAGATTATATATTTTATAGAAAATAGATTTATTCTTCGAAAACCTTGTGTGCATTAATCGATATGACCAATTAGGAATGGACAAAATTCATTTTGAAAATATGCTGTTTTGATGCATCTTTTTTTACCAAAAAATGTCGGTTAAAATATCTTAACTCTCGCTACACGATTTAAGTAAGTTTTTTCTCAATAACAAACTGCTTTCATTTTTGAGAGGTTCTACAACTAAGAGTTTTGTACAGACATAATGTAAAACTTCACTTTTGTCGACGAATTATTTTCTAACTGATAAATCTACTGTCAAATAAATTTATCACCTCTGGAAGGAATAAATTCAAATCTAGTTATTGTCTTCTTTGCCATAACATCAAATATTAATGTAGCAATATATATGAACCTATACTATCATTTGAGAGAACGAAAAATCACGAAAATTCAATCTATAGATTTGTGTACATTCGATCTATGTACAGTATTGACTATCAATGTATGTATGCCATTATGTGAATGGAGGTACAATATGTATAGTAGAAACTTGTACATGGCTTCATCATCCACTTAAGCAAGGAAAACATAAATCTACTACCTTCTAATCTGAAATAGCTTAATACTCTTTCATGATTCATTCAATTACGAGTAGCATCAAATCCATCGTTTTGGCCAGATTTAGATTCCACATAAAAACAAAACTGGTTTCTTCTTGAAAGCCCGGCAATGTTTGATTGTAATCCAAAAGATAATTAGATACGTGACTGATGGGTTGCCGCCTTCGCGGTTGATTTTCTGGTCTATTGCCAGCGGAACAGGTACTTTTTTATGCTCAATATTATAATCAGCGTTAGCATTAATGATGCGAAACTTGTCAATCAAATGAGAGTTACCATTTTATCACTTGTTCTCATGATATTGTGAATTTGATATGCATTCTTGCAGTTTTATTTCGCGATATTAAAATTTGCATTGAACGGTTGAAATCAGACGGTATTTGAAATTTATTTTTTGCTAAAAACATTCATATTGTTATAATCTACATATACATATACACAAAACTTTAAAATTCCAAAATACTAGTACATATAGATAGGTAGAAATTTCGCCGTTTTGATACAATATCTCGTGTGAACCTGTGGATGGTATTAATATGGGAAATTGTGGACATTCTCACGGAATCATCCAGTTTTCAAAAATATAAAAGGATCTACATAGTAGGTTTTGACATCTCTTATTGTTTTTGATTTTGAACAATCTTCCGGAAATTGGATCACTTACTCAACCGGAACACCGCACTCATCTGACACCATCTAGACTGTGTGAAGCTAGATATCTTGTTGATTGGTGTTCAAACAGTAGTTTATTCGATTGAGTGCTTATCCGGACCATTAACTTTCGTCAAAGCACTCAGTTTGACAGCTCGGGATCTAAGATGTCAAACGGATGACACGGCACAGGAGTAACCGAAGTTAGTATATAGATCAAGTCTTTGATCTTCATTTCCGAGAGATCGTTAATGTGGTCAAAAAATGCCTTTTCTCGATATCTGGCCACAGCAGGGCATTTGCAGAGGAAAAGGAGGACAGTTTCCTTTTCCCGCTGGTCACCACATCTATGAGAGTTAGTGTTATGAGGAATGTCTAGTTTCCCTGCATGTTCTCCTATTGTCTAGTGCCCGCTACAGGTAGCTACGATCCTAGCTCTGCATAACAGATCAAGTGTTCGGCATTTATTTATAAATGGGCGAAATATTTCTAGATATTAGATATACAGTTAGTTAAATTGCTCCACCTACGATTTGATTCGTTAAAAAAAAATTGAGAAAATATTGCATTTCATAGCTCAGAACGGAATGTTGACTCTTTTTGCAAATGAAGGCCTGGGACCAACTTGTCCGTGTCTGTTAATTCCTATCAATGCCAAAATGACCAGGAACCCAAATAAAAGTGACCTTGTGGTAAATATTGACGCTAATAAGTTTATCCCGGCATAGCTGGACCAAACTAACTAGACATATTTATAGGCTCACAGAAGATTCGTCCGCCAACACCACACCCCATTTTTGTACCTTCCACAGTTTATCGATGATATACTCGTATGTATGCGTTGGTAAGCACGGGCCATCATGTAATCCAACCATACGTGAGGATTGGTAGCCCCACGCCTGTGTATGTCCACAAAATCATCACCTAGATATTTTACACTTGAAGAGAGCAAAAATGTTTGGCCGTTGAGTCATGGTAGAGCAAAGGGGTATATCTTTAGTTTTGCTTTGGCTAAAGTAATCAAAGTTGACATTACGATGATAACGAAGACGAAAAAAGTGGGTCTCGCAATTCTGTCTGTCTGTCTGTCTGTGTGTGTGTTCGATAACAGCTAAACGGCTCGGCCGATTTTCTTCAAACTTGGTATATATGGGTTTTGATTTTTTACCCCCTGATGTTTTTTGATTTGATTTTTTATGACCAAAAATAACGGTACCTGCCATACGATTTTTTTCCGAAATTTTATAAATATTTTTTTTTTCTCAAAAACTGTCCCTGCGATTTTCTTAAAAAAAATTCAAAAAATTTAATTTAGTTAAACCTAGGTAATGGTCGAAAAAATTTTTCAAAAAAATGAGTAGTTTTGGTACCCCCCTTGGGACCATTTTTTTTGTTTTTGATTTTCTCAAAAACGGTACCACCGATTTTGATCATTTTGTTTATGCTAAAGCTTCCCAGCAGTTTGAATATTATTGTGTATTCGAATTTTCAAAAAAAAAATTTTTGATTTTTAAAAAAACTTTCAAAATTTTTTTTTGAAAACTCAATATTTCGAAAACCCCATGCTCGATTTTTTCAGAACTTGATAAATAAAAGTTTGGAAAAATAATCTACAATATATGAGCAAAATAAATTCATTTTACCTAAAAATAACGGTACCCTCCATACAAATGTTAAAAACTGGTTTTCGAAAATCGTATTTTTCTCGAAAACGGTTCCGAGAATTTTGCTTAAATTTTTTTTCTTTCTATTATTTTTTAATATCTGTAATTTAATAAAAACAAAATTGAAAACAAAATATTACTGACTGTACCTACCATAGAACGATTTTTTAAAATTTTGAATTTCTCATTATTAGCGCAACGGATTTGAAATTTCGTAGAGGGAAGCTTCTAAAAAGTTTAAAAAATATTGCATTTCAAAACTTTAAGAAAAATATTTTTTTTGAGTTTTGAAAAAAAAAATCAATTTTTTGTTTTTTGAAAATTCAATATCTCGAAAACGGCGCAATACTCTTTTTTGTAAATTAATTTTTTTACTCATACAATAATAAAAACTTCAAATTGGCGTACCAACATTTTTTCTTAAAAATGTTTTAAAATTTTCTTATATAAAACCTTATTTTTTTAAGAAACCACTACAAAGACTTATAATTTTTGTTCTTACATAAATCTATATTTGCTTGAATCACATGGCATCCTATTCTTACCTTTAACTACTAAAGAAGTTTTTTTTAGTCATTTAAAAAATGAATTTTATGCTTATGAACAGTTTCTCTAATATGTAACATTCATTTTTGAAATTCTTAGTCTTTTACATAGGAGCAAGTTCGTGCGACCTAGTCGTGCATTTTATTTTTTCGAAATTCCTGAGCTTACGACTTTTAAATAAGAATTCAGCAATACCTACCCCAAATTCGTAGGAAAGTAGGTTTTTGTTTTATTTTTTATTATTATTAAAAGACACATTGCATTGTAAGACCAAATTCCTACAACTAAGTCGTGGATTTTTATTTGTTTTAATTTCTTTCAAATCGTTTTAGATTTTGTGAGAATTTTTATAGCTTTTACATATTTGTGTGCAGTCAGCATCATTCTGTGTTCAGAAAATATAAAATTTTAATGCCTTTTTTTTGTTTTGTATCCCAAGGATCATAAAAGGGACAAACACATCCTAACGCTGAGATTTGTATTTTTTGTCGGTGTGCACTGCGCATTTTTTCTCGGCGGAAAACAGTAAAAATGGAATACACAACTGCGTCGCACGTAGTTGTCCTCATCGTTCAATGATATGTTGATACATTTATAAATGAAAATGCGCAGCGATGTTCTAAAGGCTTGGCCCTTAAAACATTTTAAAAGTCCAATAATAACGATTGTTTTTTTAGCCTTATAACCTAAAAGAAAGGATTTTGACGAATTTAATGTTCTTAAAGTGAAGAGCAAGATTTAACCCCAGGGATAAAGGTTAGCGCACATCATTGGGCTGCCATGCGAGAGATCTGGGTTCAATCTTCGGCCACTGTCAGCTAAAAAAAAAATCAAAAGTAGGTAATGCCTCTTGTGAGAAAGTGAAAAATCCTCCAAGAGTAGTTTCTTTCAAAATCCGTTCGGATTTTTTGCAAAAGACCGAATTGAAAACAAAAAAAAAAGAAACTAATTTAAAAAAGGTTTTGTGTATAACGTTATTTATGTGCCGTTAAACGCAGAAAAAATCGAAGGTGACTTTGGGCAAGATTCCTGAAACACAAAATAGAAACTGGGGTTTAAATATACCGTATTTTGACTTTATAAAAAGACAATGATTTCAATAATTCTATACAACAAAATACTTATCTTTTTTCTTAGGAAATTAAATTTTCTTCTTGAGTTTTCTGGGCCACCTGCCCTAACTCTCGAAGTAGATCCGTTTTTCAAGAATTTTTCTCCTTTCAAAATTATCTGAACTCCAACAAATTTTCACAGACGAAATTCAAAATCTTTACTTTATTAATAAAATTAATACGAAACAGTATCTGATTTTTCGCTCTTCTATAAAACTTCTCTGACGATCTGTTATCACACAGAATCTTTCTAAAAGTGCCATCATGGCGACCTTCTTCGTTCATGTTCGCTTCCTCTCATTGTTGCTCTTTCTCTCTTTTTTTAACTCCTTCTGTAGTGGCGGATTGCGGTGTTCGTTTACGGGTATAACGCAAAACTTCGTCCATTGGCTGGCAGCTTACTCCGTTGTAGAACCCAATTAACTCTCTCATTTATAACTCTAATCCCTAGTGAAAGGGATCATTCACAATGGAGATAGCTTAATGAACGAATTCAGCTCACCCCCATCCAATTCCACTACAGTTTAAAGTTAAACAAAAAATGATATTTACACGACGAGCAACGCCCGATCCCACACCGACCAGTCTAAAAAGGAAAAAGTATTTTTGTAGGATGCACTTCCACCATTTGTCATTCCTAAGGGGTGAGGAAAATTCTATTTCAAGCGAAAAGTTCCAATGCGGGATTTGAGGAATCAGCTGACAAAGTCATCTTCGTTTTACTTGCACAAAAACTATATGGTGGGATCTCGGCCGTTTGTTTTATGAGTTGGGCTCTTGGCCATTTTCGTTTGGATAACTGGCCTTCCTAGTTTGACTTTTCTATCAAACGGAAGTTATGTGGACCACCTGTCACACATGTCGTCGGAAATGGACCGTCTGTCCCATGTCTTGCCATCTTGAGAGTGATATTCCTTTTTTTGTTGTTTTTCCAAAATGCTTCAGAAGTAGGCCTTGGCTGATGGTCCCGGGTCATACTAAACTCCGCCAGAATTTGAAATGTGACAACGTCCTGTCTTAAAGAATTATGGACAATTGATGCCACCAGACAAAATTAAACGATGCATTTATTTAGGGCCTTACCAATAATTAATTGCTAAACACGCGTTTATTTAAACACCCGCGGTTTAACTTTAGAGTTAATTTGCGCGCTTACCAATAATAAAGTTAAACACGCCTTTTACTAAACACCGCTCTATTACAAAATCCATTACATTCGCTGTGAAAGAGACAATAGTTGTTGCAATAACATTCGCGTTAATTTGAAAACAAAGGCAAACAGCCTATTATTAAGATAATTACTATGATACTACTTAACAATTTGCTAACCTTAAAGTAGTTTAATTTTAATTTTTAATTTAATTTAATTTTCAACATTTTCTAACTAGTATCGCACTAAAGCAATTTTATTAATAAATTGTTCTGAACTCACCTAAAACAATGAAAGTTCGTGCAAAAAGCCTAAGTAAACAGGCCTGCTTTGATGTTTGTAAATTTCAAAGAGTCATAAGAAGTTAGCACGATACTAAAAAATTAAAATACATATTCGCTGATTTTAAAGAAAAGTATGATGCTATGTTATATTCGATTAAAATTAGCGAAATCGTTGTTTAAACCTAGTTTAATACTAAAGCAGCTTTAACATCGTACTAATTCAACTAAAATTTTCCGCCAAAGAAATTCATTTTGCTTAAATTTCATTTTTATTTAACAATAATAATGGGTTCCGATTATTTCACTCGCTTACTTCATTATTGAACCCGCGCAAAATTCAGACAAATTTTCAACACAGAGACTGACTGACTGAAAAGTAGAATTGTTTTTTCTCTTTCATTTGCTTTGATCTTTCCAAATGACAGTACAAACTTGTTGTTTATGCTTAACCGCGAAGGTAAAGACGAGTTTCTTCCTTTAAAATTTTAGGTTAAGCTGACTATTAAATTGAATATTGGTATGGTTAATTGCTTAGAGTCCACTAAAATACTTAAGTCATTTCTTAATTTGATTGTTGGTAAGGTCCTATGAATTCCGTTGTGTGCTGGCTTCCATTTTTGAGTGACTTGAAGTTTATAAGGATGCAAGTCCAAATGCAAAACACGTCATAAATTTAAATACGAGTATCTGCAAATGATGAAATTGTTCTATGAAAGTGGATTCGAGCAACGTTTTGTGTATACTTCGCCCGAAAAATTATAAGCAGCGACGATCCCATTTCTAGATAACATTTTCTATGAGCGATTTTCGAACATGGTTATCTAACGCGGAGGCGATGTAAATTGACGTTTGAAAATTCGATGGAAATATGTATTCCAAAATTATTCAATGTTTAAACATCAACATAAAATATGGCGCCCATTTCGATGATGATGATTCGAGTTTCTCTCAAGTAGAGTTTAGAATGAAAATGACCCAAAACATATAGACATATGTTATGACAAATCCACTTTTCAAGCTACTCCCAAACCTGTACAGATTTGATTGAAAAGGTGTTATTTTTACACAAAACCCATACCTGCCCTTTAGAATATGCTTAAAAAGAACGTGTGAAAAAATCATGATGGTGGAAAAATTTCTCTGCATCATGTGCCAAATGCACATCGTCAGACCGGATGTCCCATAAATGTCAGAGCATTCCCAGAATGTGTGTTTTAAGAATCTGCGTGCATATACAGTTGGGAGGCATTTTTTAAAACGACTTCCGCCGACACACACAAAGTGAATGAGTGAAAAGTTTGTCTTCTAGTTTAACTCAGCTCTAAAGGGGTGTTGAAATGAAAATTTCACAGAAAATATTATTAAAATTTTTTTTCTTTGTTTTTTGTTGAAGAAAGAACAATTGCAAAGTTGCAAATTTCTTTGGAACAAATTCTACAGTTAAAATATGTAAATTTTGCAGATAAGTCGTTTTGCAAAAGGATTCACACATTAAAATTTTCAAGAATGAAGAATATGCCAAGAAATAAAAATAAATTAAGAATAGAGATACTAACATACGAATCCCTTAATTTTTCACTTCACAAAGTCAAGATAGATTTTGCTTTTGGGTTGTGAACTTTTTCGGTTTTTTTTTTTTACATTTTGCCCGGCTGAAAAATGAGGAGCTGCAAACAACCCGTTTCTTATTTCTCTGAGTGATTTGTGAGTTAAAGCTGAAAAATAATCTTTAATCGAAAAGCCGTGTGGGCTGACATCGTTGGGGAGATGTTTATTTTTATCAATTGTGCAATCGATAACAACCGATGGTTCTTTGATATAACAAATTAGTAAAGAAGGATTTTTAAATGGCCTGTGGCGTTCATGTAGTTTTTGTGACATTTCTGTCAAATTTGTTGTTTGTTATTCAATTACTGAATGTCAAATCATCATGGCACGTCTAAATGTTGAAACATTTTTATGAAATGAAAATGAGTGTTCTTTAGTGCCAACGTTGTCCGACTAGCGCCTGACCATTTTATTGTAGATGTGGTGTCCCTTCACAATCGACTCTTCAACCTTTGGTGGTCAAATTTCAGACGACCAGTTATGTAATCAATTAGCCAGCATTTTTAAGTCAAAGAAACGCAAGATCGGCCTAGAACATGACCACGGTCAGTGAAAGTGTACAACAGAATCCGATGTAGTCTATTACTCGCCACGCAGAAAAACTCGACCTTACGCAGATTTCAACTTGGCGAATTTTATACCGGGACTTCGGCCTACACTCTTACAAAGTCCAACTGCCCCTGCAGCTCAAAGTTCATGAGCATAGACAAAACCGTTTGATCATTGACTAGGCCTCAGAGCGTTTGGAAGAGGATCCCAATTTTTGAAAAAAAGTCTTCTTAAGCGACGAGGCACATTTTGGATGAATAGCTGTCTTAACAAGAAAAATTTCCGTATTTGGGACGTCACTAACCCACAAAAGGTTCACTAGGTAAAAATATATCCTCAAAACGTTACCGTTTGTACCGTACTATTTCAAAAATGACTTTGGCGAAGCTGTTAACGTCAATGGCCCAAATTTTTGTGGCCCAAATTGAACCATATGGACCTAGACGATATGTGGTTCCCGCAGTGGACATATAGCTGACGCCATGATTAACATTCTGCATAGAGGATTTCAAGGTAAGGTTATCTCTCGCAGAGGTGAAGTGAATTGACACAGCTAGACTTTTTCTTGTAGGATTTCCTGAAGACTCAAGTCTATGCGAATAAACCACAATCGATCGATACCCACATAACATAGGCCATCACTCAAATTCAGCCTAATCTTTGTTATTGAAAGTTGAACCACTCGGATCCGTGTCACCGTAAGAAGTCGAGAGGTGTCATATGTTCATGGGCTTTTTAAATAAAAAATTAGTTTTGTTAATACCCCACACACAGCTTGTTTTATTTCATTTTAACATCTACCCCCTCATTATTAAAAAACCCTTTATAAAAGCCAAATCCTATTATTGAAAGTGAGTAAAATTTTGTGTCATTTTTGACCGTTCCTTGACTTTTATGTTCAATTTAATTCATTAAAATTTTGAAGTTTTGATACATTGACAGGTTTGAAGCTATACTTTCTCTTTTTCCTTTAACTGACGAGGGTTAGCCTGACTATATGACATCAATCATCAATGAATAAGACACGAAAAAACAATTTATTTAAAGTAGTTCGATTTAAAAAAGAACACCTTTTATATACAACATTTAAAAAAAAATTTTTAGGAACAAATAATTTTATTTGAAATAAACATTCTGGTATCAGCCGTAAACATAGCTGTGTATCTGCGTTTGATATAAAGTATCTGTTGATTATACCTACGAATCATCAGTCAATAATGACTTAGTAACATTTTTAACTAAGGCCTTCGATACCGTTGACCACTTGCTTTTAGTATTACAACTTAAAAGTTTTTTTTTTCAGTTTTACTGATAGTTCAGCTAATTTAGTAAAATCGTATTTGTGCGGTAGGAAGCAATCAGTGTTTTTGAGTAAACATTCTAGATAACAATTTAAAAATATATTGAGCGGAGTTCCGAAGGGATCTATATTGGGTCCTCTGCTTTTTACAATATTTATAAACGATTTACCTTAATGTATTAGAGAAGGAAATATGCATATGTCTTCTGACGATCCCGATCTGCAAAGCACAGTAGTATGGGCTGAAAGAAATAGTTTACAACTTAATCCTAAATAATCTAAATGTTAAGTTGCTTATAAAAATAAACTTGGAAGTATTCCAATAAAATATCTTGATAAGATCAAAACTTGAGGATCTGGTTTAACACCCTTAGATTGGATAATGATGTTATGACTGTTTCCTGATACCTTAAGAGCTTCTCCTTATCAAATTATTCTACGCCCTTTTTCACTAGATTTTACTATAAATGTTTTCACGTTCATTAGTACGAGTACTTTTAAGACTTTTATGTTCTGAACGGCAGTTTTTTGTAGGGTACCATACGACTATGGAATTCTATGCTCCTTATAATGGGTGAATTTTTTGCTATTTTCTTTTTGGCAAAACTGGTTTTGACAGCTCATGCCCGTTTCGTACTTTGTGTCACTGTCAAACATCTTCAGTTTGGTCTATAGTTTAACCATGAATCGTCTTACAAACGAACAACACTTGCAAATTATTGAATTTTATTATCAAAATGCGTGCTCTGTGAAGAAAGTTCATCGTGCTCTTTTTCCATTTTATGGTCAGTTTAATTGACCTACTGAGACAGCTATTCGGCCTATTGTGACTAAATTTCGCACCAAATTTACATTGCTCGACATTAAACCACCAACACTGTTACTGTTACTGTTACTGTTACTGTTACTGTTACTGTTACTGTTACTGTTACTGTTACTGTTACTGTTACTGTTACTGTTACTGTTACTCCACTACGGATGGATTTAGGTGTGAAGCCTTTCAAAATACAGCTGGTGCAAGAATTGAAGCCGAACGACCTACAACAATGCCGAATTTTTGGTGAATGGGCTCGAAAAATTGTGTTCAGCGACGAAGCTCATTTATGGTTGAATGGATACGTGAACAAGCAAAACTCCCGTATTTGGAGTGAAGAGCAGCTAGAAGCATTGCTAGAGCTACCAATGCATGCAGAAAACGTCACTGTTTGGTGCGGAATCATTGGGCCATAATCCCAATAAAATGTTTGTACGTCAATTTTGTATTCAAAAAATTTGAAACGTTTTTGAGACCTAAATTTTCAAAAACAAAATTTTTAATATTTTTTTAAACTTTTTAGGAGCTTTTACACACAAGATTTACTTAAATACGGGTAAGTCAATAATGAGGAAGTCAGAAAAGCTTTTTAGGTAATGTGTTGATTTCAAATTTATTTTACTGAATTAAATGATGGCTTTGCTCTGTGATTTAAAGATCTATTGTGCCCTAACTTCGAAAACGCGATTTTCGAAATATTGAGTTCTCAAAACCGTCAGTTTTAGTCTTCCAAAAAAAAACCTGTCGAGGGGAATAATTTTAAAATATTAACTACCAAGTTTATAGAAAATGGGCCTAGCAGTTTAGTATGTACTGTTACGAGACCCAGTTTTTCGTCTCCACTTTCATCATGATGTCAACTCTGATCAATATCTGGAGTTCCAATTTTCTTACGAAGAAAATTATATCGGAAGTAAGAAACCAGGGAACTGGGTTTTAGTTTTAAGACCAGAACGCATTGTCTTCGAAATACTAAAGGTATCTTTGTCACAGAACCACGTGGAGTAGTAAATGTTTTTGAGCATCACTTCCATTCCAGAAGCTGTTAAATGGACATCATGTACATTGTACAACTACCAAAAGGTCCAGAAAATAACCCACTTTCAGTGAAAGAAGAACGAGTTCCACCAACTTGTATAGAAATGGTGGACTACAAGAAATCTTAAGAACAAGAATGCTATAGAGTCCGATGGCTTGCCCTTAGAACCATCAACCAAACATCAACCAATTATGGTTGAAAGGAAGCATGCCCGATGACTGGACAATCAGTTCTACGTATACACTCCATCTTCCGAGAATTATGGAGCCATATTCCTACGAAATGTCGTACGATCCTATAAAACGTTCTGTGTGAGGGTCTTAAACCAGTCTGTAATAACTAAGTGAGCAAGCAACAGTATGGCTTCCATCCCGGCAGATCGATCATAGACCAAATATTTACCTTGAGGAAAGTTCTGGAAATGATAAACGAATAGTCGAGATACTCGTACACCATTTATTAATTTCAAAGCCGCATAGTTTAGGTTAGGTTAGGTCGGACCTCAATGGCTCCAATGTGATCTCCAGTGTGAGTGACACTTTTTTCATAATTTTCATAGGTCAGATGTGCTGAAGCCCATTCTGCTTATGTGGTTTCCCATACAGTTGTGACCCTTAAGGATTTCAACCTTTTTTCTTTCAAATATCTAGCCAAACATTTCCTGAAACCCAACAGGTGTCAATTGTTGACAATTTGTCCTCAATACGAGGAGGGAAAATGCAGGAGAAAACACAAGAAGAGAGTTTTTGAACCACAGCCCTCTGGTTCATGGTGACAAGGAACACCAAACCTCCGAATCCAAGACCAAGCTATCGTAGAAACTCAATTAATTGGTCTAGATGATTAGAACCAGCGTACTCCTGATCACAGATGATGTAAAACCGCAATATCTCAGAAGTATGGGTATTTAATTATAAAATTTTTGTTTAAGTTTCATAAGGTGTTGCCATATCGAATATTATTTATTTTTTGTGAAAAAATATAACAGTTTCATTAGTTTCCCTAAAATTCAAACAAGAAAATGTTTTTTTTTTAAACTGTTGACTTTTTAACACTCTTCCACTTTTGTTATTAATAATCCCCTGTTTGTTTAAATCTTTAACGCTTTAAACTACGCTTAAACCTCAAACCAAAATAACAAGTTCGCAGGATTCAGTCTTGCATTTTTATTTTGGTTGCTATCTATTTCAACTTAAAATAATTTTTCTGATAGAATTTTTCAATTGGTCATCGAAAGACCGATTTCAGAATCGAAGGATTTTTTTTCGGACTTATCAATTGTAAACAACTTTGAAACAGAATTGTATTCATTTTAATTCGTCAAAATTCGAAGTCATGTACAAGTTCCAATTGACAGAATCAACAAAACTCCAACCATACTCAATGTCCTATTTGGATAAAGGGAACATAAAAAATACAACATTGTACACAATGGAAACTCCACTTCATAGAGATTCTCCTTACATCAGTTTTAATCCCCGATTTCAAGTGCTTCACTCTTCACGAGGCTGAAAACGTTTCAGTGAAAAATAAAACCCGGAAAATGTAGTAATACCTTTTTCATTGTTTACTCTTCTCGGAAAAATTGTATAATCACAGGTATGTTTGTGTACTTAATTTCTAGGGACATTATAGTTAAAATTTTAATGAAACAAAATCAAAATAAGCCCAACTACCATTCAGAAAAAGGTAGATTTAAAGTGTCCCTACACATTTCTCATGAACTATCATAATAGGGTGTTGGTCGATAAAGTCAATCAGTCATGAGTGCACCAGGCACGTAGGCCTTCTAGCAATCATACATCTACTGGAATGTTAAAAGTCCTTTCCTTCACATTTTACTGTAGCTCCTGATGATTTATATTTGTCCATTGCTCAAACCAGTCCTATACGGAATGTATGAAGACCGAAAAACAGAAAATGTTAAAGCACCTCATGTGTACAAGTATTGGCCGACACATCACTTACATCCATGTGGCAGGACTCGATAAAATCGATCGAAAATTGTGGTGGTATTGACGGAAAAGAGAAGGATAATTCAAGAGAAGCCTTATAGGATTGGTCCTATACGATGACCACAGCTATTATGGAGTAGCTGAAGCTGATGGATTGCGTTTCACATTTCATGAGCGGTGGGTTTTGCATAGTCGTTGCTTGAACTGCCGTGTGCCAATGAGATACAAAGTAAACGAAAATTTCAACTGTGAAGGATTGTCCTTTGCTGAAGTGTGTTGTTGGCTGAATGCCAAAAATTAAATTCAACAAATTGTTTTGAACAGGACTGGAATTTCTTGGATTTTATCGATTCCATTTGCCAAGAGATATACATACCTGTGGCCAACATGTAGTTGGGGAATAAATTTCGCACATGAATAGGCAAAAGTATCTCGATGTAATCAGCACCAGGTAGACAGGTATTCGACTGATAGCCGCTGGCGACATCATCGGTATTATAGGTCAGCAACATCGCCTTATAGTGGAGCACTTGTATGACAATCATGGAGGCAGACTGTGTTGCAAATGAGTTAAGGGATATAAATGAATAAAGAGATGTAAGATGTAAGATGTAAGAGATAAGATATTTTAAATTATTTTTCAATTAGTTTCGATCTAGGGTGATTAAAGTTTCAGTTCAAACCGGAGCTTAATTCAAAAGATTTAAATATTGAGACATACGATTTTATATATTCGAAAACCTATGTATTGAAAACTTGTAAAAATGATCGTGGCTATGCGAAATGTACAAAAACACCAGAGGTACAATTTTTCTATAGATAAATAGGTCAGTTAAATAGTTCGTCTAATTTTGACTTGCGATATACTAAGAACATGGGTTACTGGTAACTACTATTATAGCAATTAATGGATTCGTAATAAAAAAAATTGAACTGCAGGTTTTGATCAGAACTGACATTACGAAAATAGGGAAGACGCAAAAATAGGTCTCTCAATTCTGTCTGTCTATCTGTTTGTCTGTCTATTTGACTACAGCATAGCATTTTTAATTTGCACCCCGCACAAAAATAACAGTACGATTTATAAAATATTTTTTTTCTCAAAAACTGTTCCAGAGATTTTTTTTTTTAATTTAAAAAAAAATCATTTAGTTAAAGCTAAGTCATGCTTGAAAAAAAAAATCACGAAAATGGGTATTACTGATGGTACCTCCCATGGAACCATTTTTGTTTTGTTTTTGAATTTATCAAAAACGGTACAACTGACTTTGATCGTTTTCGCTATACTTAAGCTCTTCAAAAGTTTGGATGGTATATTCAAACTTTCAAAAAAAAGTTTTTTTTTGGATTTAAAAAAAAACTATTTTTTTTGCATATATTTTTATTAATATGATACTTCTTAACAATTTGCTAACCTTAAAGTACTCGTAGTTCACAAACTCATTCTTAATTTTAAATATTTTCTATAACTAGTATCGTACTAAAGTAATTTTCTTAATAAACAGTTCCTGCAAAAAACGAAGTAAACAGACATTTTGTGGAGTTTCTAAATAGCACGATACTAAAATAAAATGCACGACTGGGTCGTACGAACTTGCTTTAAATTCTTTTAGTAGTAAGAGATAAAAACAAAATGCTATGCAAATATGAATTTATGCAAGAACAAACAATATAAGTCGCTGTAGTGGTTTCATTAAAAAAATAAGCTTTTATATACAAAATTTTTAAAAGATTTCTAAGAAACAAATTTGGTACGCCAACTTTAAGTTTTAATTATTATACCGTTTTTAAAATATCGAATTTTCCGAAAAAATTTTTTTTTTTTTATTAAAAAAATATTTTTTTTACGTTTTGAAATGCAATGTTTTTTAAACTTTTCAGAAGCATTTCCATAAACAATTTCATTAAAATCCGTTGAGCCGATAATGAGTAGTACAAAATTTGAAAATAAGGTTCTATGGTAGGTACAAGCTGTAATATCTTAGTTTCAATTTTTTTTATTAAATTAAAGATCGTAAAAATTTATTGAAAGAAAAAAAAACTATCAAAGTTCTAGGTGCCGTTTTCTAGAAAAATACGATTTTTGAAAACCATTTTTTAACATTTGCATGGTGGATACCTTTATTTTTAAGTAAAATAAAATGTTTTTTGTCACATCTTGTAGACTATATTAGACACTTTTATATATCAAGTGTAAAAAAAAATCTAGCATTGGGTCTTCGAAATACTGAGTTTTAAAAAAAAAATTTGAAATTTTCTTCAAAAATCGCAAAAAATTTCTTTTTGAAAATTTGAATACACAAATAAATTCAAATTTTTGGGGAACCTTAGCAAAAAAAAATCATCAAAATCGGTTGAACCGTTTTTGAGAAAATCAAAAACAAAAAAATGGTTCTTTGGAGGGTACAGTCAATAATAATTTTTCGTAAAAAAATTTTCAACCATTACCTAGCTCTAAATGAAATAAAATAGGTAGGTACTCGATGGTTTTAACTTTAATAAAAGAGAAAAGAAAATATGATGCCATATTCGATTAAAATTTGCAAAATCGTTGTTTTAACCTGGTTTCATAAAGAGCAGCTTTAACAATATACTAATTCAACTAAAATTTTGCGTCAATATTTCAAAAGCCCCAGCTCGATTTCATTAAAACTTGACAATAAAAAGTATTTTATTTAAAAATAAGGGTACTTACCAAACAAATAGTAAAAAATGGTTTTCGAAAATCGTACTTGTCTCTAAAACGCCATTGCCTTAAATTTTAATAACATTTTTACCTGCGACTTATAGGTACTATAAGGCAAGTTATGTATTGGAGATTAAATTTGACTTTACGTTTTTTCTTTTTTTAAGACCAAAAATAACGGTACTTGCCATACGATTTTTGTTCGAAATTTTATAAATATTTTCTATTCTTAAAAACTGTTCGACAGATTTAAAAAATAAAAATACAAAAAAATTTCATTTAGTTAAAGCTAGGTAATGCTTGAAAAAAAATAAATTCATGAAAAATGGTTATCATTGGTACCTCCCCTGGAACCTTTTTTTTTTTGACTTTCTTAAAAACGGTAGTACCAATTTTCATTCATTTTTTATGCTAAAGCTCGTCAAAAATTTGAATAGTATTGTGTATTCAAATTTTCAAAAAAAAAATTATGGATTTTTGAAAACTCAATATTTTGAGAACCCCATGCTCGATTTTTTTGAAAACGGGGCCTAGAATTTTGATAAAAATTTTTTTCTTTTAATTAATTCTTACGATCTTTAATTTAATAAAAAAAATTGAAACTAAGATATTACAGCTTGCACCTTCCATAGAACCTTTTTTTCTCAAATTTTGAATAACTCATTATCGGCACAACGGATTTTAATGAAATTGTTTATAGAAATTCTTCTATAAACTTCTAAAAAGTTTAAAAAAATTTCAAATCTTAAAAAAAAAAATATTTTTTGAATAAGAAAAAATCATTTTTTTTTTTGTGGAAAATTCGATATTTCAAAAACGGCTCGATATTTTTCTTGGAAATTCAGATTTCGCTCGTATAATAATTAAAACTTAAAGTTGGCTTACCAAATTTTTTTCTTAACAATCTTTTAAAAATTTTATATATAAAAGCTTATTTTCTTAAAGAAACCGCTACAGCGACTTATATTGTTTGTTCTTGCATAATTATTTTAATTAATTCATATTTGCATAGCATTCTGTTTTTGTCTCTTATTACTAAAAGAATTTAAAAAATTAATTGTAGCTATATGAACAGTTTTCTCTTATAACATTCGTTTTTAATATTCCTAGTTTTTACATAGGAGCAAGTTCGTGCGACCCAGTGGTGCATTTTATTTTTTTATTTTTATTTTTATTTTAGATGATGTACTATATTTTGTGTGATTGTTTTTTAAATCTTTGGAACAGTTTTTGAGAAAAATTAGCATGGGAGGTTCCGTTATTTTTAGTCTTAAAAAAATGAAGAAAAAAAAAAACTCGGGGGGGGTAAATTTAAAAAATGATATCTACCAAGTTTAAATATAATCGACCGAGCCATTTAGGAAGTAGTCGAATATACAGACCGACAAACAGACCCACTTTTTACTTCTTCCCTATCATCGTAATATCAAGTTTTATCGGAATCTCGAGTCCGATTTTTACTTGCGACATAAATAGGTACTATAAGGCAAGTTATGCATTCGTAAAAAAAAATCGAACTCGAGATTTTGATTAAAGTTGACATTACGATGATAGCTAAGACGAAAAAAGTGGGTCTGGCAATTCTGTCTGTCTGTCTGTTCGATTACAGCTAAACGGCTCGGCCGATTTTCTTCAAACTTGGTAGATATGGGTTTTAATTTTTTACCCCCGGATATTTTTTGATTTGATTTTTTAAGACCAAAAATAACGGTACCTGTCATACGATTTTTTTTCGAAATTTTATAAATATTTTTTTTTTCTCAAAAACTGTCCCAACGATTAAAAAAAAAATCAAAAATTTAATTTAGGTAAACCTAGGTAATGGTTGAAAAAATTTTTCTAAAAAATGAGTAGTTTTGGTACCCCCCTTGGGACCATTTTTTTTGTTTTTGATTTTCTCAAAAAACAGTACAACCGATTTTGATCATTTTTTTTTATGCTAAAGCTTCCCAGCAGTTTAAATATTATTGTCTGTTCAAATTTTCAAAAAAAAATTTTTGGATTTTAAAAAAACTTTCAAAATTTTTTTTTTTGAAAACACAATATTTCGAAAACCCCATGCTAGATTTTTTCAAAACTTGATAAATAAAAGTATTGAAAAATAATCTACAAGATATAAGAAAAATAAATTCAATTTACCTAAAAATGACGGTACCTTCCATACAAATGTTAAAAAATGGTTTTCGAAAATCGTATTTTTCTCGAAAACGTTTCCGAGAATTTTTGCGTAAATTTTGTTTCTTTCGATAAATTTTTAAGATCCATAATTTAATAAAAAAAAATTTGAAAACAAGATATTACTGAATGTACCTACCATAGAACGATTTTTTTAAATTTTGAATTTCTCATTATCAGCACAACGGATTTTAATGAAATTTCGTAGAGAAAAGCTTCTAAAAAGTTTAAAAAATATTGCATTTCAAAACTTTAAGAACAAATTTTTTTTCAATTTTGAAAAAAAATCAATTTTTTGTTTTTTGAAAATTCAATATCTCGAAAACGGCTCAATACTCTTTTTTGTAAATTTAATTTTTATTCATACAATAAGAAAAACTTCAAATTGGCGTACCAATATTTTTTCTTAAAAATGTTTTAATATTTTCTTATATAAAACCTTATTTTTTTAAGAAACCACTACAAAAACTTATAATTGTTGTTCTTGCATAAATCTATATTTGCTTGAATCACATGGCATCCTATTCTTACCTTTAACTACTAAAGAAGTTTTTTTTTAGTCATTTAAAAAATGAATTTTATGCTTATGAACAGTTTCTTAGTCTTTTATATAGGAGCAAGTTCGTGCGACCCAGTCGTGCATTTTATTTCTTCTTGAAAATGTTTTTAAAAATATTATATTTCTTGCCGTCTTCCCATATCTTCGATCTGAAGCATGCTTTTATAGTCATCTAGCCCAAGCAGTTTGGGACCCGCTATGACTTGACCTTTAAATAGGAGGTTCAGTCTTCATTGTCACCTCGAACTCTGTGCTTAAATTCGAAGGTTCTTTTGGCTGTAGCATAGATGCTTATTCGCTCAATTTGGCAGAGCCAATGTAGTCTACTTGTTTGGCTTTTTATTTTATATCCACAACTTGGATCAACTCATAGAGTTCGTGGTTGGGTTTTCTCCTCGAGTCACCCTCCTAGTACACACGACCAAATATCCGCCAAGGTATTTTTATTTAAAAAGAGCTCAGCATCACTTCATGCATATCGTCTAACACTTCACCTCGTAAAACAGGACTCACAGTATAATGTTATGAGGACCGTAAATATGTTTCTAAAATCTGCAATTCTCAACTTCTGAATCCGAATCTGAAAACAATGATCATGATTATAATGTTAATTTAGTGCTTAAATGTCTAGAACAGACCTAAATTGTACGTGAGTGCGTTATTTTGTTCAGTTTTAGGATCCAAAATTTGATCTTATGTGATGTATTGATAGGTTACGATGAATTTGCCGCGAATTCAAAGTACGCTACGCTTAACTAATGTTTCAGAAAGAGAGCGTGGATTATTTAACCTTTTTACGAAACGCGAATTTCAATACGGCAGAAAATCGTATTCGTGCAACAAAGGTCAACGGACGTAATACTATATGCTACCACTCTTTTGATATTGTAACAACAACACTGACGAGCCTGAAGAAGGCGAGAATTGAAAAAAAAGAGACGATGCGATCAGAAAATTCCTTAAGCTTGGAATTTAAATAACACGAAAACAAAGTGAAGAAATTTTTTAAGTGATACGAAAAGTTATTTATAGTGAATTTAATAAATTCTTCTGATCGTTAGCTTCCAAAAATTCAAAATTCAAAATTGTAAATACGGAACTGTGATTAAATCTGACATTTAAGACCAAAATGACTCGTGCTTTGTTTTAAGTGCGAATTTAAATTGAAATTATTATGGAACCGGATTAGCAGAGTGTTTGTTTCATCGTTGGATCCAATATAGGATAAATTACAATGAAGTGTTCCATTGAGATTTAAAATGCCAATCGGAAATTGGTTAAGGGATGACATTGGAAGCTTTCTTTTTAAATTTTAAAGTTTTGGCTACAGGTTCTAAGCAGGGGGTAAAACATTATTATAACACCTCTTTAGGAATAATAAATCATATTTTTTTGAATCTAAGCTGGCAACTTCTTCAAGAATATATAGGTTTCAAAATACATGTTTATAATATACAATTATGTAGGTTAAGAGGGTCTATAAAATAATTCTTGTCAAAAATTGTGGGACACGTTCTTCTAGACCAAGATTCGAAATGTTGGTTCTAGTTGAAGCTTTAACCAAAATTCACAACCACGTTGCTACCACGTTGATATGTCACCAAAGTATTGAGTGTGTTTTTTTGTGGTAAAACGTGTTTTAGTTGATGGTTAGAAGTGTTTCAGCGTTTTAAAATAGAGATGTGCGGTTTTTCAATGTAGGGAAGATGAAAAAAGTGTATCTAAATGTCTGTTCGACTAAAGCAAAATTGATTTGGCCGAATTTCTTTGAACGTTTTAAAAATTTCGCACCAACGTTTATTTTCTTCTAAAATTCTACATTCCAAATATCATAAGCTTGATTTTTTTGCCTGCCACACAAATGTTAAAAGATTGTTTTCGTCAACTATCTTTACGATACATAATTTTCTGAAAAAAAATTTAAAGTAAGACGATGTTGAATATTGCTGAAAATTTCAAAAAAAAAATATGAGATTTTCATAAATATTTATTTTATTACTGTATTGTAGGTACTTGTTAACTACATATTCTTCATTGTAATCAACATAAATATGTTATAAGATAACTAAACAATATTTGCTCTTAGGGGTTTGGGATAGGACCTATCAGAACAATTCCATACAGCTAATCGCAAGAACAACGGATACCTATTTGGAATATTTGAATAATGTTACCAAAAGTTGGAAAATATTCACTACGAGGGCGTTTTTAGTGATTTGCATTTGGGCATTTTTATTCCGGAATTAATTGTTACACATAGACTTTTACTACGGGCCCTTTGATGGAGGCCATTATTTGGTTCGTATAATATCAATAATGCAACACGAAGAAAAAGAATGTAAGTGATTCCATAAGTGTACCTAACAATAGAGTTATAATAAGTTGTAGGTTCGCCTAGTCATCCAAATCTGCAAAACTAAATCCGGCATATATTAATAGGTACGTGAAGTTATAACTTGTTGTACTTTTGCGATCATACGAAAAAGAGTTATACGAAAACATTAGGACACCAACACCAGCAACACTCAATTGGTACCTACGTTAACTATACTACATAATAATTAACCAAAACGCTCTCAGAGGGTGCTATGTGCTACTCATGTGTAACTGTAACTTTCACACAAACGAAATGAGTGAGTTTTTTTCTATTGCTGTAATTCAACACGCTCCGACCTTGGAGCCATCAATAAATCAAACTTGGTCCGTTAATCCGTTTTCTGCCCTATACATAATGTAAATTATCACAAAACGCAATTGCTGTTCGATTCGTGTCTATTTGTTAATCATCAATTTAAATTAAGACAGTTGCGCTAAAATACGAAAACACATAAAATAAAATGCACAACTGGGTCACACAAACTTGCTCTTATGTAAGAGACTAAGAATTCAAAAATGAATGTTTTTAGTGAAAAAGCTTAAAATTCATTTTTAAATGACTAAAACTCCCTTAATAGTTGGAGCTTACCACAGGATTCCATGTGTTTTGAGCAAATATTAGTTTATGCAAGAACAAAATTGTAATTCGTTTTAGTGGTTTCTTAAAAAACCAAGCTTTTGTATACAAAATTTTTAAAATATATTTAAGAAAAAATTTTGGTACGCATATTTAAACTTTTTATTATTGTTCGAATAAAAATTTAATTTAAAAAAAAATTGAGCCATTTTTAAATTATCGAATTTTCAAAAAAATGGATTTTTTTTCAAAAATTCAAAAAATATTTTTTTTTAAGTCTTAAAATGCAATTTTTTTTTTAAACTTTTAAGCAGCTTCTCTAAAAGTAAAGATTAATCGAAACAAAAAAATTATCAAAATTCTCGGAGCAGTTTTTGAGAAAAATACGATTTTCGAAACCCATTTTTTAACATTTGTATGGTGGGTACGAAAACAATTTTTTTCCTCAGATCTTATATATTATATTAAGAAACTTTTATTTATCAAGTTTAAAAAAATCGAACATGGGTTTTTCGAAATATTGAGTTTCCAAAAAAAAAATTTAATTTTTTTTTAAGAATCCAAAAAAAAAATTTTTAAATTTGTATACGCAATAATATTTAAACCTTGGAGGAGCTTTATAATGATTAAAATCGGTTGTACTGTTTTCGAGAAAATAAAAAACCACAAAAATGGTTCCAAGGGGGCTTCCAAGAATAACCATTTTTTGGAAAATTTTTTCAACCATTACCTAGTTCTAAATAAATGAAATTGTATGAATTTTTTTTAAAAAATTCTGTGGGACAGTTTTTGAAAAATAAATACATATTTGTAAAATTTTGAAAAAATTCGTATGGCAGGTACCGTTATTTTTGGTCTTAAAAAAAGGAAAAAAACGTGTGGGGGGAAAAATTCCAAACGATATCTACCAAGTTTAACGAAAATCGGCCCAGCCTTTTAGGCCATAGTCGAACAGACAGACAGGCAGGGAGAATTTTGGGACCCACTTTTTTCGTCTTCGCTATCATCGTAATGTCAACTTTGATAAAAATCTTGAATTCGATTTTTTTTACGAATGCATTAATTGCCTTATAGTACCTATAAGTCGTAAGAAAAAACAACAATACCAGAAGAATTTAATGCACGAAAATAAAACTTTGTTTTTTTTTGCATTAACAAAATGAACTCTTATTTTTTTGGTTGTTTCGGGGGGAGTTTGAACCCCTAAAACCAACACCTGCGTTCGCGCCTGCAGTCGTGAAAAGTACTGAGATCTAAAAGTACGCCAAGCTCTTACTTCATGAAGGTTTAATACCGAATATTTAAAGTAGAATAATATTGAAACTTGTAGCTGTTGTTGTAGCTGTAATAGAGAAATTTTATTATTTAATGATTACTGACTAAAATTTGATGGGCTTACTTGGCAAGTTTTTTTGTATGCCCAATTCGAAAGGTTTTAAAAACTTGACCAGTGAACCCATTAAATTTTAGTCAGTTCGGGGGCTCCGAAAAAATTTCTGTGCTGTACGTTCACTCTGTTTTAAACAGGCCAGCTGTTTTGGCACTAAGTGAGACCCAGGTTGGTGAAAACACCGATCATACCGAGTTAAACCTACATGGTAATAGTTTAGTGCCATTATTTTTTTCCCATCATGGCCTAGCCGTATACGTACGTAATGATGTTGCCTATCAGCTTCTACCACAGTATGGTCCATGTACAAATACAAATTTTAATTATATGTGGTTCAAATTCACTGTTCAAAGGCGCATCATTCATACATGTTTTATTTATCGTAGTTCAAGTTTGGATAGTAATTCGACTTCTAATGAATTCGATGTCCTGTCCGACTCTATCCAAAGAATCCGCACAGTGAGATCGTTGTTACGGGCGATTTCAATGTACACAATTCAACAACACCCGAAGGAAGGTATGTCGAGATTTTTGCTGAGTTAAACCACCTGACTCAGCTTGTTGATGAGCCTACTCGGATTCCTGACGTTGTAGGTCAATCTGCCAACACCCTAGACTTGTTTCTTACGTCTGTCCCGGATAAGTACACTATAAGTGTATTATCGCCCCTAGGCACTTCAGACCATTGGGTCATATCTGCGAATTTCTCGTGTCAACAAACCCCAGTTAAAGAAAAAAACCCTACGGGAACCGTTTAGCTGTACGAGAAAGCCAACTGGGACGGTCTCAACGATTTCTTCGGGAAATTTAACTGGTCACTATGCTTCCTCGATAGTGTTGTAGATTACAGTGCAGATATGGTCTCAAATCTGATTCTTCATGGTATGAGAAATTCTATTCCGAATAGGACAAAATCTATCAAACCGAAAGAAAACTCCTGGTTTGATTCGAGCTGTAAAGAGGCTATCAGGGTTAAAGAAGTAAGTTTCCGTTGTTTCAAAGCCTATCCTACTGAGAAAAACCGGAATAAGTACAAAGAAGCTAGAAAGACCTGTAACATTCATATCCGACGGACTCAATTTCTACATGATCAAAAATTACGGCAAAAAATACTACTATGTCCCAAAAGTAGTAAAAATTTTTAGTCATTTGTAAAAAACGTACGAAACACTACGTCATCCTCAGTTCCAACGCTCGTCTTCAATGACATTCATGTTGTAAGTTCGATAGATAAAGCCAATTTGCTTGCAGCACAGTTTGCTGTTAATTCGACACTACCAGGCAGCGACATGACTCCTCCAGTACTTGAGAGCGTAAACGATTATATGGGACGAATCTTCTTTCGCACTCGTGCAGTTGCTAGAGTCCTAAAAGATCTTGACATTCACAAATCCGCTGGCCCGGATAGTATTCCTGCTACTGTTCTGAAGAGGTATTCTTCAAATCTGGCAAAACCTCTGCGTAAGCTTTTTCATCTGTCCTACTCTTCAGGTCTCTTTCCGAGTAGATGGAAAACAGCATTTGTCCAGCCTGTCCCTAAAAAAGGCAAATCTTCTTCCCCCTCTTACTATCGGCCAATTGCCGATGTTTAGGTTTTCTCCACCGATGCAAGAAGTATTTTACCCCTTCTGATCTGGTTTTTATAAATATAAAGTCTTTATTCTTCCGAAGCTCGAGTACAATTCCCATATATGGGCAGGTGCTCCAAAAACCCACTTGAGTCTCTTGGACAGAATTCAAAAGAGAGCTATAAAAATGATAGGCGACCGTTGTTTAACTGAAACACTTGTATCTCTCGAGCACCGCCGCAATGTTTCATGTCTATCATTATTTTACCGATATTTTCATAAGCAGTGCTCTAGTGAAATAGCCAGTTGCATTCCTCCCCTCAAAAAATTCAACCGTAATACCCGTACTTCTAGGAATGCTCATCAGTTTACCCTTGAGCCCAATTTCGTACGTACTGTCAAGTAGAGAGATTCTTTTTTTAGCCGCACAACACGAATGTGGAATGCTTTACCCGGCTCATTGTTTCCCACCCGTTTCAATGTGCAGAAATTCAAAACCAATGTGCATCGGTATCTCCTTTCTAATCCTATGCTACTCGTATTTTCCTAATTTCTCGCACTGTGTTTACATTATAAGGGTATTCATAACCCCTGGAGTGCGCGTTTAATATAAAAAAAAAGTAATCATTAAATAATAAAATTTCTCTATTACATTATAGCTGTTTCAATATTATTCTACTTTAAATATCCGGTATTAAACCTTCATGAAGTAAGAACTTGGCGCTGGGCATACCATGAAAGGATCGATTTTAACAGCTGCCAGTATTCTTTCATCCACCGAAACTTTTCAAGATTCATACAAATTCAACTCTCGCTGAGAAGAGGTAAGGTAATTATTTTGACAGCAAGTGAAGTAGGCAAAAGCTCACTTTTAATCCTTTTCATGATTGCACAGTCTTAAAAATTACCTAAGACTATCAATTCTTGGAAAATCACTCCAATTGCCAAGTGCTGCAATAAAAGTAGGTAAAAAACCCAAAATTCGATGTTTTACCTGTTTAAGATTTTCCCAAGTACGAGTATTATAAAATGTATGGGTTTTTGGGTGCACTTATTAATGAGTTTTTTTTTTATTATTGTTTTGTTCATTAGGTACAAATAAGAAAACTTTATGTTTATTACGCATTTTTTAAAAAAAGAATTGACCTCAAAGTCAAAATTTTTCTCGGCCAAGAAAAATTTAACACCATTCAAAATTGAATATCTGCCAACGCTAAAAACATATGAGCTCAATTTAAACGTAGTTTTAAAGATAACTATTTTTACTAAAAAAAAGTCTAGAATGAGGTCCGTACCATTAGTACTGACAGAAAAATTGACCTTAACATGGGTCAGGGTACACCAAAGTTAGCCTTTTTTTAAATCGTCAAAAAGTGATGTCGAAGTTGAAAATCAGACTTTAATGTACAACAATTTTTTTCTTAGAATATGTCTGAGAGTCACATCCCAAAGTATGGCAGATTAATTACCGGACACTCTGTATATTTCCCAGTAATAGTGTGCACTATTTTTTTAATCAACACTCTTAAGAAAATACATAAATAAATAAGATGTTATTAAGATACGTAGAGGCCCTAAGCGTAGTGGTTTACAAATTAGTTCAAAAGGATTTATTTCGAAACTAAAACAACTCTATAGATGTGCTTATGTTGTTAATTTCTCATGTGATATTGCATTTAAAAATGTTACTCCAAAGAAACTTTCTTAACAATATTTTTATAACCTTATAGTTCATGCGTAATGCTTACCATAATAGCTTTAAACTAGGAAAGCAGTTCGAAGTAGTTGTGCATATATTCTACTAAAACTCTTTTTGATCCAAACTCAAACCCACACTCAAACTTTAAGTGTCATTTTATGCGAGTCACCCATATTATTCTTTTTAATATTAAATTAAAACAACTTCTATGTAAAATTGTATATTAAACATCTTTAATATTAAAAGTCTTTATTCAAATACTATGGCACTTTCTAGCTTACACACACAACATGAGTACATTATTTTTCTTATCTAATAGGGGCGCTTAAAAATGAATCACTGGTGGATAGAATTCAACTTCAACGCCACTTGTCTTTGCTTCCGTTTCTTCAGTAGTTGAAAGAACTTCAGTTTCTGTGCTATATTCAATAATCGAAGCTGTGTTGTGCTTTTCTTCAATAGACTCATCTGGAAGTTCAGTACTTGAGTCGTCTTCAGTCGATTTGTCTTTATTTTCTTCACTTGAATTCTCTTCAGAACTCGTCAAAGCTGGGGCTATAGAATTTGTTTCTGTGGTATTATCGTTGTTACTTTCTGAAGATACAGCCTCAAGTACATCATTCTTCTGTGTAGATAAAATAACTTCTTCTTCAGTTATGGCATCAGCACTATTAATCTCATTAGCAGCTGTGGTCACAATGTTGACATCTTCGTTTGATTCTGGCTGTTCAGTAATTCTCTCAATTTTATTTGTGGTTTCTTCGTCAATTTCAGAAATAATTGAAGAATCAGAAATATTGTTTGCTTCCTCAATTCCACTTCCCTCGACAGAACTAGTTGTTGAATTAATTTCTAGAAGTGGTAACTCTGTCGAAAAATCAAAACTTCTACCATTCTTTTCGTTCATGTCGATAGTCTCAGGTTCATTAGGAACCTCTCTTGATGCTTCTTCATCTACACTAGTTGAACCTTCTTCCAAAGGAAGATCCGTACTTACTTCATTTTTGATTTCAGGACCAATACTTGATGACGAAAGGTCAGAATTTGATTCGTTTTCAGATGAAATTCTTTCAGTTGTTGTGTTATCAATAATTTCCAAGGAAGACTGTTCTGTAAGGACTTTCGTAACTTCTTCTTCCTCAGCAAAACTTTTTGAAATATGATCAGATGCTGATAGTGTCGTTGATTCAGATCCAGTATCTTCTAGTGGCAATGTAGAAATAGTTGATGTTTCTTCTTCAGTCTTTAATTCATTTGATTCTGGAGTTTCAGTACTTGGCGCCTGATCTTCATTTTTTAAAATAGCTGGTTCCTCAGTCAAAGTGACTTCATCATTCAATAATGTCCCAGTTATAGCTTCTGAAACTGCTTCAAATGCCTTTTCTCTTCTCTCGTCTTCTCTTAAAACTACAGAATCTTCAGTCTTTACTTCCCCGTTATTTAATTTTTCTGTTGGAAATTCATTAATTTCTGTGCTCTTGTCTTCAGTTTCAGGAGCAAGGCTAGATATGGGAAGGTTAGAATTCGGTTCAGTCTCGGCAAATGCAATGTTTTCTGTGGATCTGTCTTCAATGACTTCTGATGAAGGTTGCTCCGTAAGGAATTTCACTATTTCATCAGAACTATTCAAATTTCCATCAGCTGGAGATATGGTCGCTGATTGAGATTCATCATCTTCTTGGGGAATTGATATCTCATTGTCAGTCTTTAATTCGTCTATCAGTATTTCTGGAACACTTGTACTTGGTTCCTGAACTTCAGTAATAAAAGAAGTTTCGGGTACAGTTGATGTCACTTCATCAATACGCTCTTCATATGGTACTCTGACATCTTCAACGACTTCAGATAATATCTCTGAAGAAGTTGAAGGATGCAAGCTTCTTCCAACCAATAGTTCTTCTTCGCTGGATTGTGTGGGTAATCCCGATAATTCGTTTAGCTTATCAGCACTATTGTTTGCTTCGTTTATAGGTAGATCTGTGCTAGATTCCACAGCAAGTCCGATACTAGAACTCTCTGCTAATGCTGGTAGTGTTGATGACTCTGGTTCCTCGCTCACTTTACTAATATTGTTCTCAGATTCCGAAATGGATGGCAGTTCTGTACTTAATGGTAGGTCTAAATTTAACGGAAGCTCGGTTTGAAGACCTTTGAAATTTTGTGTAATTGCTTCTTCTTCAATTGACTTTTCCGATATTTCTTCGTTTTCTAGATGTTTCAATATTTCTGACTCGGTTGTCGGAATTGGATTTTCATTGGCAGTATTTGACCCCAGGTTCAAGTTTGACAGCTGCTCTTCTTCAAGAACATTTTCGAGTTCTACTAAATTATCAATAAGTGTCTTCGGCTTTGTTTGAGTGTCATCATCATTCAATGGAGATAGTTCGTTTTGAATGTTTCTAGGCAAACTCGCGCTATATGGGCCACTAGTAGGCAGTTGTGGAGGTTCGTTCTCAACTATCACTAAAAAAAATCAATCGAAAATGAACATTTGCACCCAAACGTAAGAAGCTGGTTTGCTTACCTGATGAGCTACGGTATCCATTTTCATCGGCAGCATAGTATCTAGTTCCATAGCGACCATCTTTGTACTGCTCAGAGATATAACCTTCATAGACTTGAACTTTATCTCCATCTACAACCTTTGAACTTATTCTTTGGTATTGGACATGCCCATTGCTCAAGGCCATTCTACAGAAAGAACAAAAAAATTTGTAAAAAAAAGCCTTTGACGGATCCAGTTTTCAGAAAAACTTACTTAAATTCGACTGTCCCGTTTTTGTAAGTTCTGTGAAAACGCTCCATTTCCTTAACTTTTTTCGGTGGATCAATATTAGGATAGTCCACATTACGGTCGCCTTCAATTGTCTGTGGAGGTCCGAAGAATTCCGTTACTGGCGCTGCTTGTGAAGAAATCAAAACCGTAGTAACCATCCAGGTTAAGGCCACAAAGACTGTTAGTGATTCCATTGTTGTGTGACTCGATGTTAAACTCAAACTGATTTCTTGGATAAATCTTCTTCAGATATTTATACTTAATTTATTTCGTTGTCCTTACAAAAGCCCCAAACCTTAACCGCGTAATAAAATTTATATATTTAGTTACAAAGATATTTATAAAACTGCTGTCTTTTTTTCCAAAACAATGACTAACAAATGAGAGGTATTAAGTGTTTTTAAAAATCTTCAACTTTAAGGCTCACTCTTTCTTCGTTAAGGTACTTTTGGTTGAACTATTTTATAAAGACTAATGTCAACTAGTTCAAGTTTAACAGTCTTATAGTAGATCGATTTTTAAGACGTCATATTTCTGGGGAATCTCAAAAGATGAAACACATATTATGAATGAATAAAAAACTCAATCTGATTTTAATTTCATTGAATTTTGCGGGGCTTTTCCAGTTTTTTTGCATTATTTTCCAAAGCAATGATTAATAATCCAGCGGAGGCTATATCATCTCAGTGTTGGCTCTAGATGACGCAGAAAACCTTCTATGCGTCATCATTTATGTAAAGTCGGTAATGTATGAATTTCATGAATTTTCGGAACTCAAATCGGAGGTGTTAATTATGACGTAACATTTTCACAAACAAAACGCAAACCACTTTGGAATCATTTTCTTGTGTTGCGTCTCGCATCGCGTCGGTCGTTGTTAACATTTTTAAGTATCCAATCACTTGTTCAATGACCCATGGGCCTTTTGGTCATGTTCATTAAACTTGAAGTAGATTCACGTATTAAGACCGGTTTAGGTGTCATTTAAATTGTAGTGTGTGATTTCCAAATGTTTATTAATTATTTAATTATTTTTTTTAAGTAAATCACATAATTTTTTTAATTGGGCTTAAATAGCTTTAAAATTAGTAATAGGATCAAATGAATCAAAAATTCAGAAAAAAAACTTAAATCGGAAGTTAAAATTAATGTTATGTTGAATTTATTAATACAAACGGCTTAGTTGAATAAATTAATTATTTATTCAACCAACACGATTATTTTGATTAGTTTTCTATGCGAATAAATCAAACGGAATTTTAATAGACGAGAACTGGAAAATATTAAAAAATTAAATGATCGTTTCGGGTAGCACATTCGTGCATATATAAAATTCAAGTGAATTCGAATTAAACATACATTTTCAAAAAAAAATATCTAAGATTCATTTAAATAAATTTTAAAAATTGATAAATGAACTTTTGAACTCAAAAATTAAAGTTAAAATCAATGCAGACAAAATTTTGAAAATCGTTCAGATGATATTTTTAAACCCATTTTTACTTTCGATAAAACGAGTGTTTTTTTTTTAGAGGCGAAGAACTTTAAATTGACAACACTGTTTTCTGTGACAGAGGATTAGAAATTTCTCGGTTAGTTTGAGGTTAATTTGGTTTGACAAGTCATCATGAAAGACTCACCTTGGAGTAACGTTTGCAATTTGCTTAAGAATATTTTGAAAAACATGGCTCAATTCGATTAACACATCGGGCGTTACGTGCGTTTTATTTTACACATTAACGTCGATCACAACGATTAATTTGAGCAATTATGGATCGTTTACGCAATACATGTACTGTAAACGATAATACTCATCTCGAAGACTTCGTAGAGTGCGCGTATACTTACATTTTATTTTTTTGATATTGTAGGAAATATAATTTACTGTGGAAACATAGGTATATGAAGTTATGCATTCGTAAAATCGAGCTTGAGATATTGATCAGACTTGACATTACAATGATAGAGAAGACGAACTTTCTGTTTGACTACAGTTTAAGCGATTAAGACCGAATATAGCGGTACCTGCCATACAATTGTTTTTTTTTTTTGGAATTTCTCAAAAACTGTTCCCCAGCTTCAAAAAGAAATCTCAAAAATGAATGTTATTAGAGAAAAACTGTTCATAAGCATAAAATTAATTTTTTAAATGACTAAAACAACTTCTTTAGTAGTTGGAGGTAAAAATACGATTTATGTATATAAGTTTATGCAAGAACAAAAATTATAAGTCTTTGTAGTGGTTTCTTAAAAAATAAGCTTTTATATAAAAAAAATTTTAAAACATTTTTAAGAAAAAAATTGGTAAGCCAATTTAAATTTTTTATTATTGTTCGAATAAAAATTAAATTTACAAGAAAACTATCGAGTTGTTTTCAAAGTATTGAATTTTCCAAAAAAAATAGATTTTTTTCAAAATTCAAAACAAATATTTTTCTTAAAGTTTTGAAATGCAATGTTTTTTAAACTTTTTAGAAGTTTCTCTCTAAAAAATTTCATTAAAATCCCTTATGCCGATAATGAGAAATTCAATTTAAAAAAATATCGTTCTATGGTAGGTACAGTCAGTAATATCTTGTTTTCAAATTTTTTTTTAATTAAATTCTATATCTTAAAAATTAATCCAAGAAAAAAAAATTAAGCGAAATTCTCGGAACCGTTTCCGAGAAAATTACGATTTTCGAAAACCATTTTTTAATATTTGTATGCAGGGTACCGTTATTTTAAGGTAAACTAAATTTTTTTTCTCATATCTTTTAGATTATTTTAAGAAACTTTTATTTATCAAGTTCTAAAAAAATCGAGCATGGGATTTTTGAAATATTGAGTTTTCAAAAAAAATCCAAAAATATTTTTTTTGAAAATTTCAAAGCACAATAATATTGAAACTGCTGGAGAGCCTTAACATAAAAAAAATGATCAAAATCGGTCGTACCATCTTTGAGAAAATCAAAAACAAAAAAAAAAATGGTTCCAGGGGGGGTACCAAATATAATAATTTTTTGGTAATTTTTGTTCAACACAGATTTTCTTAAACAAAATTAAACAAATTTCATTTAGTTAAGGCTAGAGGCTAGGTAATGCCTAATTCGGAAAAATAGTTATTAATGGTATCCCCCATTTTTTTGTTTTTTGATTTAGTAAGAAACGGTACAACCGATTATGATAATTTTTTGTATTCTAAAGTATAGTATTGTGTATTCATATTTTCAAAATAAAATTCTTTGAATTTAAAAAAAATAAAAGATTTTTAGTATTTTCTTCAATAAGTAAGATAAAATTTGTATTTTATTTAAAAATAAGGGTATTTAGAATGCAATTTTAAAAAAATGGTTTTCGAAAATCGTGTTTTTCTCGAAAACGGCTACTTTCGATTAATTTGTACGACCTACGATTCAATAAACCAATTTTGAAACTGAGATATTGTGGAACCATTTTTTCGATTTTCGAATTTCTCATTGTCGGCATAACCAGGGGCGTATTTACCCTAGGGCTAAAAGGGCTACAGCCCGGGGCGGCAAGGCTGCTAGGGGCGGCTTGCGCTTGGCCAATTTATAATATTTTTTTGAAGCGATTGAACTTTCAAAACATTTAAGCAGAAGGAAGCAAGCCGCCCCTAGCAATTGGCTAATTAATAATATTTTTTTGAAGCGATTGAACTTTCAAAACATACAAGCTAAGGAGCCCAAGCCGCCCCTAGCAATTGGCCAATTTATAATATTTTTTTGAAGCGATTGAACTTTCAAAACATACAAGCAGGGTTGCGAATTTTTGAATTAAAAAATCCTTAAGTCATAAATCTATAGATGACTTGTGAATTAAAAAAATTTAATTCATAAGATATTTGGTGACTTATGAATTAAAAAAAATTTAATTCACAACCTCCAAAGTGACTTATGAATTAAAAAATTTAAATCCTAAGCTACTAAGTGACTTATGAATTAAAAAAAATTTAATTCACCACCTACCAAGTGACTTATGAATTAAAAAAAATTAAGTCATCAGGGAGTAAGTGACTTATGAATTAAAAAAATTTAAGTCATGAGCAACAAAGTGACTTATGAATTAAAAAAAATTTAATTCACCACCTACCAAGTGACTTATGAATTAAAAAAAATCAAGTCATCAGGGAGTAAGTGACTTATGAATTAAAAAAAATTTAATTCACAAGTCAGTTGGTGACTTGTGAATTAAAAAAAATTTAATTCATAAGTTAGTTGGTAGATTGGAAATTTTTAAGCTTGTTTTGACTACATAATTATTTAATTATTAACGAAAGCTTTCAAATCTAGTTTTTAAGTAATAAGATTATCACGCTAGCTTATAAATTATCCATTTCATAATTTTTCTAATCAGCATTTATCCATTAACTTATGAATTAAATTTTTTTTAATTCATAAGTCACTAAGTTGGTTTTGAATTAAATTTTTTTAATTCATAAGTCACTTACTTGCTGATGATTTGAATTTTTTTAATTCATAAGTCACTTACTTGCTCATGACTTGAATTTTTTTAATTCCTAAGTCACTTAGTAGGTTGGGAATTAAAATTTTTTAATTCATAAGTCACTTACTTGCCCATGACTTAAATTTTTTTAATTCATAAGTCACTTAGTAGCTTCTGAATTATTTTTTTTTTAATTCATAAGTCACTAAGAAGCTTATGATTTAAATTTTTTTAATTCACAAGTCACCAACTGACTTGTGAATTAAATTTTTTTTAATTCATAAGTCAGTTCCTAGCTGCTGAATTATATTTATTTTAATTCATAAGTCACTCACTAGATTGTGAATTAAAGCCAAGCTTAAGCTAACAAGTGACTTAAGCTTTTGCAACCCTGCATACAAGCAAAAGGGTGGATGCCGCAAATAACAATTATCCAATTTACAATATTTTTAAAGGATAAACAAAAAATACAAAGATTAAAAAAATGCGATTTTTTGAGTTTTTCAAGCATGCCAATTTTTTTAGTGCCGTGAGTGTCCGGCTGTAAGAGAGTTCACTGTCACTCACTTTTTTCACCATTTACTATTCTTACTTTTTATAAACGATTTCTTATAATGAAAATTCATAGTTAAAATATTTACAGACATGTACCTATTCTTTGGAACGAATTCCAATGAAACGAAAACATTATCTAAATAAAAAAAAACACTTGTTGCTATGTAGCTCTACAAAAATGGACTAGAACGGATCTTAATTTTTTGTTTCAAGTCATCTACAAAAAGTCCCTTTTTATTAAAAAAAAATATAAAAATCCATCAAGTCGGATTTTAAATATAAGGTCACACACAAATTTTTATTCTTTATATACCTAGCAAATGCCTCATTTTTTTTTAGTTTTGGCGGACTCGTGTCCCTATATACAAATACCCTTCCCTTCGTCAGTAGTTTTGAACGACTTAAGAAACAATTTAATTATTGTTTTTTTTTTTTTTTGTACAATAGTTTATAATGATGGATAAATAAAAGGATAGGTATTATTTTAAAAACTATTGGCGCAAAATTTTAGTCGAATTATTACGATGTTAAAACTATTTTAGTATAATACTAGGTTAAAAAGGACGATTTTGCTAATTTTAATCTATCTCTTACATTTTACTAAAGTTAAAATCGTCGAATACCTATTTTATATTTTTAGTATCGTTCTCACTTGTCCCAATTGAAGTCCCTTGAGACAGAAATATTGTCTTAATTTTGAGGTTCTATACTCAAGCAATTCTATATTGTATTAAAAAAAATTCAATGTGTTGATACAGACGTTGAAACTGTGTCCAGGTTCTACGAGGAACTCATATCGTTTGTGAGAGAAAAACGAGAATGCTTTGATGTTTTAAAGAGATGGGAAAAAGCAAAACCTCTGAAAATTACAAAATGGACCAAAAAAGAATCGTCAAGAGGAAAAAACGAGATGATGAGTGTCGCGAAGGGAGGTTCTTTTTTGTGGTCGTGAAAATTTTAAAATAAATACTTTCATTCCTATTTGCGACCAATAATTGAGTGCGCTGAAGAGAAGAAATTCATCCTATGAAGCAAAAACAAATGGTTTTATTTTTTTATCTTAGCTTGATCACATGAGTGAAGAAGCAATTCGAAAAAATGCAACCACTTTTCAGAAATTATACCTGGTTGATCTTGGGGAAAATTTTCAAGAATAGTTTGTCTTACTTAAAAATTTTCTGGAGCAAAACAACTCTGAAAATATGAATTTAAGGCAGCTTAACCTTCATATGTATAAGAGAAAAATATTTGAAGGAAGCATTTTTATATGCTGAGGTTGCTTTAAGAATATACTTGTGCACTGCAGTGTAGAGCTGTGTAAATCGTTCATTTCAAATGATCGAATCGAATTCGATCATTTTCATTTCACTCAAATGGTTCAATACTGTTCCGATTCGATTTTCATTTCGATTTCGATGATAAGATTGAGTTAAGGCTTTCACAAAATACTCTATATTGTAAGCCATAAATTACCAAAATGACATCGAATAATGGCTACTATGTCCATTGATTAAAAAGCGTCAAAAAATTCAAGACAAAGAGATTTCATTTGTTGCTCATTAAAAGATCAATTTTAGGACTAATAGTTACTGAATGAATTGGTACTATCGAATAAATTAACTTTTAGATACTATCGCATATGTAAGTCGAAAGTTTTTATTCGATAAGTCTTATTACTACTCGTAGTTCAATTCCCACATTGCACAGTGGTTTGTGTTGTATGGAGACGACGTCATAATTCAATAACTTTCGAACCACATGTCCGATTGTAAAGAAACTTTCAGATATGATATAACATATTGTAAGAAATCACTAAAGAAAATTTCAGCCCACTGACACGCCTACTTACACGGTTACATTTGTAGAATGTAGAATGTAAATGTAGAATTTCCTTAAGCGAACACGGTATTTTTTCCACACTATCACATTTACACAATAATATACAAAACAATACAACGCAATTTTGCGGTAGTGTTTAGTTTAAAACGATTTCACTTTCCTTCAACTACACTTAATTACTCTATAAAAGAAAAGATGGAAGTGGTGAATAACGTCGCATGTTGCACACAAGTGCAGTTCTTATGAGACAAGGAGATTTTGTTTCAAAGAAGTTTTCTACACTTTTTTATTTCTGTGGTACCAAAGTAAATAACCGGTCTCCCGGTTATTGGATTTTAGAAAAAACACCGGTTTTAACCGAGATAAAAAAATCTCCCGTAAAAACCGGGTAAATTGAAACAAAATAACCGGTTTCGGTTTTAACCGTCCGGTTTTTCCCATCCCTAACTTATATTATCCATAACGGTATTGAAAACCTGCGTTTTTTTTCACCCAAACTCGCCGTTTTTCGTTGACCAAATTTCGCAGATATTCTTTCTTGATACCAAGCAAAAATACTTCGTCCCTAAAGAAAATTTGTATAGAAAAAAGAAATCGTTTTTGCTCAAAACCGTGAAACTAAAGCATTAATTGTGCTGGTTGTGGGTGATTGTGGGTGCCAAGATAAAGTTTTTCTAAAAGCTGACTATTCACTCTATATAACACAAGGACTGTTACCGCTATGTGTGGCTAATTACTATATTAAAACTTTATTTAAACATTGAACAAAATGACAAAAAACACTAAAATGGTACACGGTCTTACTAACATTAATTATAAACCAAACATCCAAATATTGACAACGAATTAATAAAATACTCTAAATATCTTACTTTTGTAGTTCCATTGCGAAAAAATTGCAATAATATAACTTTTATTTAAAAAAAAATCACTTCAAACTACTCAAAATTATTTAAATTTATTTTCACAAAAAATTAAATATTTGGCTCACTTTGAAAGCGAAAATAAAACAGATAACACGTGACATGTATGTCAAAATACTTGCAACGGTAAATATTGAACTGTAATCTATTAGAAAAATACACTTGAAACAAAAAACAATTGCTTTCATTTTTTTATTTTTGTCGTATGGGCGAAACCACTGTGCATTGTCTAAACATACCAGATCCTGGGCCCGTATCGCGTAAGAGTAAAGTGATCACTAAATTAAATGATTGTCGTTTTGACAATTGCTCTCTCTTTATTTTTTTATTTATATGATAGAGACAGCTATTTTCAAAATGACAATCAAAAAATTGACAATCAACCCCTGATACCTCAAATAACACCAAATCGAATCGAGTAAATCATGGTTAATCGAGTTAACTGATATTAAAGAATGAGACTCATTGAAATTATTGAGATTGAAATAGAAAATCGAGAAACGAGAATCATCTAAATTATTGAGAATGGGATCGATTAAAATGAAAATTTGGGATTTCGATCACCAATGCTTTTCGATGATCGGATCGAAAAAATCGAATCGATCCTGATTGACACAGCTCTACTGCAGTGACGAATTGTAGTGCAGACAGATCTTTTTCCGTATTGAAACGAATAAAAACGTATTTAAGGACTCGCATTAGCGCCTTAATAGTTTATCTTTATTAAATATAGAAGCTGAACTAACAAAAAAATTTAGATAACGAATCTATTGTTAATGAATTTTGTAATGAATATACACACAAAAAAAAATTGAAAACATCAAATATTATGCATTTTGTGTTTTTTATTATTATTTTTTATTACTTTATTTTCATTGTTATAAAGGGCGGCAAAATTTATCAGCCCGGGGCGCCAAATCCCTAAATACGCCTCTGGGCATAACAGATTTTAGTGAAATTTTTTACAGAGAAGCTTCCAAAAAGTTTAAAAAACATTGCATTTTCAGACTTAAAAAGAAAATATTTTTTGAGTTTCTAATAAAATTTTCAAAGTTCATTAAAAAATATTCAACTATATTTTTTTTTTTTTTGTATTTTTTTTTTAAATTTTAGCCTTTAGATCATAATCCATCCAAGCTCTCTTATTTTTGAGTGAAATCAGTTTTATAATTGAATATTTAATTAAAGAGCCCCTACTACCTTTTCCGTTAGGCTTTTTTTTAGAGAAGGATAATGCTAAATAAAATAATTCACCCCAACTAATTAGGTAGGCTATCAGTTTGTTCCTTCAGAAACTTAGTATCAAGTGTCATTTGAAGTGGAAATATTGATTCAAAACATCTTTAGCATATAAATTCAGAAAAACAAGTTAAAAAATAAAATATCAGTTGGCCAGTGATTCATATTTTCGAAACGGAATATTTTGTTTTATTAAAGTTTTTCTTACATCGTTGAGATTCAGAAGCTGTTAAAACCTATTTGAAATCAATAATTCACCAAGCTCAATTTAAAAATTTGCTAATTGGTCCCTACTTGGGAGGTTTTATAAGCAAACCTTACATAGAACTTTTTTCAATAAGACTTTGGTTTAATTATAAATAATTATATACATATATGTATGATGTAATATAACACCCAACAGAAAGAGAAAATAATTTATTCAAAGCTAGCTGGTTCAATTTATAAGGCTCTATTTTGCGATAAGTTGTCTTTCTTGTTATAATTATCGTTATAAATGACATTACCGTCTGAAAAAACTATATTTTAAAGGTAATTCAAACTGGTTTCGAAATGTGTGTTACAACGGTTGCCTTTTTAAAATTTAAATTCCATAAAATATCGCATTTAACAATAAAATTTCAAACGGCTTAAACTTAACTTTCTTAATTGTTTCAATATAACAATATAAACCTAAGTTTGTTTTGTAGATTAAGACAATATTATTTTAATCCAATTTGTGGGAGACAGACCAAAAACATTTACACACCATTAACATTAATTTAAACGCTTTAATACCTTTTTATATTTCTACTCAACTTTAAAAAACAGGTTTCTTACAACATTTGAAAATGAGAGTGGTTTTTCAAAAATTTTGTAAATGTTTTTCAAAATAGCATAGCGGTTTTAAAAAGTGTTCGTTTATTTCAGTACCTTTCAAAACCCTCATTTCCTTTCCCGTTTCCTTAAAAGTTCTCAAAAAGAGTTTGGGTTTGGGTTTGGGTTATGAGGCCTATTTGGAAAATTCACGTAACAGAAATGGTATAAAAGATTATAAAACGAAACTAATTCATCAGTTCAGTTTTTAACGCCAAGACAACAGTCCATTAGAAACGCTGATTGAAATGTCTACATTTACAAACCAAGAATACGCTGACAAATTTTTTAGTTTATGGACTGGGCAATGGAACTTCAACTAGAAGGCGGCAAAGATACCACGAACTTTATCCAAACCGACAACTTCGTAGTTAATGAGTATTTGGAAATGCATGTCGAAGGCTTCGAGAAACGAGAGCAGTTTCAAATACACGACCTAACGTGGGCAGGCGTAATTGGAAACAAATTAATCGGCCCTTCAAACTCCCCGTAAGCTGAATTCTACAAACTATCTGAATTTTGTGCGTAATGACTCACCAGAACTATTGGAGGACATTCCACTTATGCAACTATTTTCATCATATTTTCAACAAGATGGCGCTCCAGCCCACTATGGTCGATAAGTTAAGAATAAGTTAGATAAAGAGTACGGTAGGAAGTTGGATAGGAAGAAATGGACGGGTTCACTTACCTGCAAGATCACCTGACCTTACAGTATTGGATTTCTTTGTATGGGGAAGAATGAAACAACTTGGTTATTCAAACCAATTAAAAGACCGTATTCTCAAAGCGTCATCAAAAGTGAAGCAGCAGTTATCATCAAGAAATACTCGCATTGAAATCTAAAAACGGGCTCTAGCATGTATCCAAAAGCAAAAAGGACTTTGAACACATTTTATAATTGTTTTACTACACACAAAAAATAAAAAATATCGAAACCCATACAAAATAACTTTTTACTCATATATCGTTTGGAGTTTAAATAGATGTGCTCCACTCACCCAACACCAATTCAGAGAAAGTGGGCGGACACCACGCCCTACTGTTCTACCAAATTTCATTATTCTACTGCAATCGGAAGTGTACCATATATAATTTACATCACTTCAGAGGAAGTGGGCGGATACCACGCCCCTGAATGGAAAACCTCAAATTTTTTCCTCTACTTGCATAGCAAGGCCTACCGTTGTGCAAAATTGCAAGATTCTACGATGCCGGGAAGTGCTCCATAATTTTGATGATCTGTCGGTCAGTCAGTCAGTCAGTTACGGTTTTTGTGATTTTTGAGGCCTAATATATTAGGAACCACTTATGCTAGAAAATTAAAATTTGGTGAGGCGCCTGTGCCTGACTAGCTTACTGACTTGGTACTGAAGATAGGGAGCGGTCAAAAATCGCCTGAGTTTGTTCCTGTAAAAAGGGTGTAGTGCCAGAACTTGCCTGGGCACTACCGTGCCCTTTGATCGCATCGCTTTGTCGCACCACTATACACGCAGCCTAACACTCGATACAGCACATCGTCTTACCAGTAAACAGTTTTGAACCCATTTGTTTTGCCAAACTGAAGTAGTAGCGGTTTCCTAGGGTTATTCTTCGTCTGATCTCTACTAAAGTGTCGTTAGTGAAGTTAATATTAGCTTCGAGTTAGATAATTTTCTTAACAAAAAAAAAATTTGGTTATAAATTATGACGTTATGTCCTAATCGGTGGACAGATGCTTGTTTGTTAATAGTTCGTACTTGGTCTTGTCCTCCATTAAGACCAACAAGTTTCGCCTGATTTTCAATCTCCGTTAATGATTATATTACAGAACGTTGGAAACGACCGATGATGTCGATATCGGGCACATACCGCAATAGATAGACAGAATGTTGAATAGTTCCCTCCATATCTAAGCCTGCCCTGTGCACCATCTGTACTAGAACGGGATTAAAGAAGTCACATGTATTTGCCGTAACTCTGTGCATGTTAAAAATAGTTCTAATAGTAGACCTGTTCCCTAGCTGAACATTTCATCCCGTATTTCCTAACGTCACGTGACAGAGTTCGATCAGTTTTCCCGGGATCCCGATTCCCGAGTGAGGCTATCGCCATATAAAACTCCTGACGATGAATGCTATCAATCATATTAAAGAACGGTTAAAGACCCTCTAACCGCACATTAGATATGCCTCGATAGTTCTTGCAAGATAAGGCATCACCTTTTATTTAAATGGGCCAAACACAGATGATCAGGCATACTCCATTCCAGCCATATTTTTTTGATGATTTGATGCATGCACCCTACCAAACCATCACCTCCGTATTTAAAAAGCTCAGCGGATAAGTCATCAGATCCTGCGGTCTTGTTGATCTTAACATTTTTTGTAGTTTAACCCATCTCTTCTATACTGGGCAGTGGAAATGGTTTTTCAATGATTGGAAATGGGTTGTCACTTTGCCCTATTACGCGCTCAGGATGATTCCAATTTTCAAGTTCAGGGACTAGGTTTCCTTCGTTGTTTTAAAGAGCCTCCATTCTGATCTTAAAACCAGTTGCCAGTTGCTTGACTTTCCGGGTGTGGTTACGATTGGAAGACTCTTCAATCTGATTGAGCTGCGAGGCTGCGTAAACTCTGTTCTTCCCCTTTTCTATTTGCTCGATACTTCTTTTCGTTCGTTGCTCTTAGTTTGCTCTCAAAGACAATCGCATGTACATCTTCTGTCACTAGTTGAACGCAACCACGGGTTCTTTCTCTCGGTTAGTTCTTATCCCTCCGCTAGCCTATTTTGGAGAGTGCCTTGTTGAACAAACTCTTTCGTTGCAGTGTAATTAGGTGTCATATGCTACTCCACTTCGACCTGTCGACCATGAAAGCGTAGCTCTAGGTATCATTTTATTAGGCATCGTAAATCTCTCCGCTACGTCAAAGATTACCCCAATGGAGGGCAGAATGGTCTAAATATTTTGTATAATTAGTGTTTGTATAATTAATAATCTCTTTTCTCGAAATTTCAATAGATATATTTTTTTAGAAGAAAAAATCAAATATCAATAAATGTGTCTTGTGTGTAAGCTGCTTAGAAGATCTTGACTTTACACTCCATATTGAAAAAAAAAAAATCTAAATAAGGCCAACAAAATTCAATTTTTAAAATTGTGATAGATTGTGTTGGGCCCACATCGCTATGTATTTTGAATTTTGAGTTTCGGTAGTTGTGATATTCAAAGTTCTAGATTATACTATTCGCATCCCTGACGCAAATCCAAGCCAATTTTTAAAAACATCCCTTAAACATATGAAAGTCAAAAACTTTAGTGTTTTACGAAATTTCCAGCATCAAAAGAAACAAACCATTTCTCAACCGATGCATGAAAAACTTTTTAATTATGTATTACAAAAGTTCCGAATCTCAATTGAAAAATTTAAAGTTTAAAAACTGGATCAACTCCACATACCACTTTCAATTTGGTTGAATGCGAAATTGGCTTAAAGTATTAAGCATATGCAGTGATTAAAATGTAAAACCTGACATCACTGTCGTTAATCAAATTTATTTGACAGACCACACAGACCCAAATGGCAAGGTTAAGTGGTAAGTGCCATCAAATGCCGAACTTAATAGGTCGTAAGAGATTATTAATGGACAGATAAATTCGAGATTTGTTATCGGTATTTATTTGCTTTTAATTACTTTTTCGATTCAATAAATTCCACCATGAATAGAATACCTGCGAATAGACTCTGTCTCTTTATGAATTCACTGATATCTACAATATTTTAATTTTGTAATAAAACATTTCTGCGGATATCTGCGATAAAACTTCGAAGGATATTTCTAATAACTTGATTTCCTATTAACATTTCCTGTTAAACAAAAAAAAAATAAAATTAATTTAAAACGAAAGTCAGATATAAGATTACTCAAACCTAATAAAAATCCCTTCGGATGAAAAACTTTTTAAAATAGCTAACATTTTGCCCTTTGAATTTTTCAATAATATTAAGGTTTAAATATAAATTCCGGGAAAAAGATACGAAGCTAAAAAAAGGATACTTTCTCATTAAATAGAAAGGCAACAGACAAAAATCTTATTAAACATTCATTAAACTTTTTCTGCTCGTTGTTGGTTGTTGGTTGTATAATAATATGGAAAGTCCTAGGGTCAACGAATTCCAAGCAAATGAACACGGAGCTAAAAAAATTGCTTCTGGCGAGTGAACTTTTATTTCTAATCGACAGAAAGGTACCTATATACCTTTGCTTTGAAAGTTCTGAGTTCTTCCGATAAAAGTTGCAAACAAACATTATATTATTAAGGCAAACAGCAAAACGTCAACGCACAACATGAGGGATGTGGTATAGAAAGATTTTTCTCTTCATTTTAAATTCTTGAGGCAGAATAAATTATTGCTGAGAATTGAGAAACATCATAAAGGACTCATTATCTTAAGTATTTACTTTCTAATTATATTTTAATTATTTTTAGAGGGCCTTTTTCGGTTTAAACATTTAATATGCACTGTGTTTTGGATCTCAATTAAGGTTTTATATTATTTATTCTGTATTTGCATAGCGATTATTTTTCAAAAAGGATTTGGGATTGATAAGCTCATAATTTTTTTGAGGTTTTGAGAATGGCAAAAGTTGTTACGGTTTAAATGAGAATGTAGCAAACTTTTTTGATTTTTAAATTTGTCAAACTTTCAAAGTGTGAAATATTTATTTCGTTTTAAAATGTCTTAAGAAGTCAACTGGATTGACTTATCAACGTCATGGCTTTCAACTTGATGTTGCGAGGCTTACGTTTGACCCTCGAGAAACCTAGCTGCAGGATCGAACAACCAAGAAAATACATAATGAATTATGCAAAAAAGTAAATTTAGGGGAAAAAGGAGAAGAGTGGAGATATACACTTAAATAATAATAAACTTCGATAAAAGCTAAGTCGCTATTGACAACAAAAAAGACTGCATTCCTGCCGCCTCAAGCATCGATGTTGTTAAAGTTGATGAGGTGCCCTCTGAATACCTCATGGATTTTACTGAATTTTAATTCTATAAACTGTGCTGGGTTACTCGTAACTTGCGTTGGAGAGATGGCAGTTTCCAAGAGGAAAACCATATCCTCAATGAATGCTCAAACAGCTCGAACGTAGACGTATGTAACTGTATTCAAAAACCATTTAGAAGACGAAGAGAAGAATCTTCTCAAGGTGGGTCTCTACCAAAATCTTGGCACTGCAGTGAGTGAAGACTGTACTTCGAAAGGATCTGGTGTAAGTGAACCAACCAAAGTCTGTGTGGATGACTCAGGGATCTATGAAACCGTGATGGCAACCTCTTGCAAAGATTTAATCCGGACTAAAACCAATCAAAGAAAAACTGGTGCATCCGAAAAATCAGAACAAGGTAGGGGATCTGAATCCAGATCTCAACATGATGGAAAACGCTAAGAGGGTTATGTGCAATAGCAAAAATCTTTGTCTCGGTGTCTGTAAGGGTTATAGCTGTGCATAGAACCTTCTTGCCAAGAGGCAGAAATCAAGATCAACTTAGAAGTTGAAAATCGTCTAACCCAACATAAGACAAAATTGTTAAACAGGAGGGCTGTTTCTCCGAAGTGACTGGCAGTAAATCTAGAGTAAGATCCAATGTTTTCGAGGGTCGAGCAAACTTCTGGTCAAAGAAACGGAATGAGGAATAACGACCAATGGTCCATAGCGCAGGTACGCTAGCAGACGTGGTCACACAGTGCCGCTAGGTGGCTGTTATTAATGTGGGGGCTGAAAGATTCTTGTTTATTAAGTTTTTATGTTGTAACGAAGTCACTTACTTCAGCCGCTGCGGCACGCCGACGCTCCTACTCGTCTTCTGTCTGTTCTGCCGCACGACGCAACAACATCACATATACATAGAGGATTCATCTGGAGACATAAAGAAAATATTGCATACCTTGAGTCAACAATGGTACAACAACAAAATACAGTGAGCAGATTTTGTTTAATGTTCAGTATTCTGTTTACCACAAATATGATAAGTCAAGGAGCAAAATCAGGAAAAATCGAATTTTCTTCTCGGCTACTGTTGTGTGTGTACCAATAAGGAGTACCGAAGCAAAAGACTATCCCGTGAAACAAGCTGCTTGAGTACGTAGTGTACTAGTAAGAAGTTTTTAGATTTGTTTGGCTTTGGCCATAAAGTGTTTTTTGTTTTGCCTTTTTGGCACCTTCTCCTTATTTTGTCTCGAACTTCGTTTGATCAATCGTTCAGTCAATCATTTTTTATCCATCCGTTTCGTTCCGAACGAGATATAGACCGACACGAAATGTTTTCAATCATTCAATCAACTAAAATATTTTTTTTCCAATCGTTTCGTTGAGACCGAGACCGAAACAATGTGAAAATGAAAGCAAGTTTGGTTTTTTTCTACTTCGTTGCTTCGTTCACGCCATCTTCTATTGTATATAAAATGAGGAATATAAATTCTGTTTCATATCCATTCATATTTGGTATTGTGAAATGATTGAGAACAAGTTGAATGAACGAAACACAACTTTTTTTCGTTCGTTTCGTTCATCGGTTTCAGTAGCAAGGATTGATTGATTTGGCAATTCGAGTCTGCTCGTCACTTGGAAGAGTTGTCGTGTGCGAAATTATAAATTAACTTACCACGGTCAATAAAACAAAATTACTCAGAAGCGAGCGCGTAGTGATTCTGGCGATGGCGGCGATCGCCCTCCCAGAAAACATTTAATTATCAATAGTACCAATCACTCCTTAAACATGAACTCAAATCAAAATTATTTTCAACCGTTACAAAGCCTTATGGCTGACGATGATGAAATCGATGAAGATATCGAAAATGAACGTTCTAACGTCATTAAAGAAGTTATTCCACCCATTGTAGTGCTAAAATCCACTAATGAACAAGTGCGTGAATTTTTAAATAATATGAAAATAGAAAACTATTTGATCCAAAATATGTGTATCGCTTGGAATAAGAATTAAATCCCTATCTCTTGATACTTATGATCACATCAAAACTGAATTGACAAATCACAAATACGAGTTCTATACACACTCGCGAAAATCCGTGAGACCATTCAAGGTAATCTTGTCAGGCTTGAGCCTTAAAGAAGATGATATCAAACAAGAACTAATACAATCTGGTGTAAAGTGTATTGATGTTAAAACAATCACAATAAATTCAAAATCTAAGTCACAATATAAAAACTATTTATACGTTATTTACATAGAACGTGGATCAATAAAATTAAACGAACTTCGCCTTAAATTCCCTAGTTTATTCAAAACCTTAATCCGCTGGGAATACAAGAGACATAACCCCGGCAAAGTTACTCAGTGCCACAACTGCCAGTTATATGGTCATGGATCCATGCACTGCAATGTTAAAAGCTTTTGTGCCAACTGCTCTGGTAGACACAAAACCACAGACTGTACTTCTCCCGATAATAACCTTTGTGCCAATTGCAACGGTTCTCATTAATCTTTCGATCTTAGCTGCATCAGCCGACAACAATACTTGGATATTCGTCAGAAATTCTCTTCTCGGCGCTCATCACAGAAGAACCAAAACAGATCATCGTCATCATCAACGATAGAAAAACACGTCTCTTTTGACCGTTTCTCCCTTAATCATTTCCCTCCATTACCATCACGAGCTGGTCCCCCTCCTCGATTTTCCGCCCCGCTTTCCACAGCACCCAATTTTGTTCCGGCCCCACCTGTTCCTCGTAGACATTTGCCAACTTCTACTAGCAACCCAAAACCCAATAACTTGTTCTCTTTCGAAGAGATAAATTCTCTCTTAAATGAAGTTTTAACAAAACTTCGCTCTTGTAATTCCAAATCAGATCAATTTAATGTTATCACTTCTCTAGCTATTAAATATGTATACTCAAATGAACATGCAAACTAACTCTCTCAATATAATAACATGGAATGCAAGAGGCATTCAAAGAAAACAACTCGAATTTTTCAATTTTATTATAGACAAAAAAGTTGATATTGTGCTTGTTACAGAAACCTGGCTTAAGATCAATAAATCATTCTATCATCCAAACTTTTTTTGCTATCGCCTAGACAGGGAGCCTAACAGAGGTGGTGGTGTCGCAATTTTAATTCGGAAAGGTATTGAACACTCCGTTCATCCTAACTTAAATCTGCATTGTATTGAGATTATAGGTATAGACATTACATTAGATGGCAACTCTAAAATGAGTATTTTTTGTGCCTATTTCCCTGGTGGAAATAGAAATGCAGAAATTATTAATCTGTTCAAAAGAGATTTGCAAAGATTATTCAGATATCGACACAAAATAATTATTGGAGGTGATTTAAACTGCCGACATCAGTTATGGAACTGCCTTCGCGCTAATTGTTGGGGCAATGTTTTATATGACATTAACGATAGTCACCCAAATTTCTCTATACTTTATCCTCCAAACCACACTTATATTCCATCTTCACTAAATAAATCCCCCTCCACTCTTGATTTTTTTATCACTAACTCTCCAAGTTACTGCAGTACACCTTTCACGCACAATAAACTCGGATCAGATCACTTACCTGTTGATATTTGTTTGAATAATGTTGCAAATCCTAGACAAAGCAGTCATTACTATAAGTATTCTGCAGCTAACTGGAATCTATACAAATCATACATAAACAGAAATTGTCCGAATACTAATTTAGAGGATATACATGATCCTCTAATCATTGATTCAATGTGTTCCAGCTTTACTTCGATTATAAAAGGAGCGGCCGACCACGCAATCCCTAAGCGACCCATCAAAGATATTCAACCGGTACGTCTACCTTCTAACATTTTATATCTAATTCGATTGAGAAACTCGGAAAGAAGGAAATGGGTTAGACACCGCTATGATTTCTTTTTAAATAGTGTAAAATTTGTTGCGAGGCAAGAGGAAATGAAGGATCGTTGGTATTATGGATTGGTAGGAAAAAGGAAGGGATAGGAAAATGGAAAAGGAAGCGGTCAGAAAAAGGATCGGAATGTCAAGTTCCGGGAGCGTGGCCTGCTTGCGTCGCGCGGCATTAGCTCGCCGAAATGGGGGGGATCTTGCCCCCGAAACCTAACCTCACCTGCAAGCAAAACATTAATCAGGCCAGAGGAAGCAAACGAAAAAGACAGCGGACGGACTCTCCTCACTTCAAGGGCACTGTTGGTGTTATTACAGTGTGGCCTAATCCCTCCCAACCTGGAAGTTCGGCGGCCTTGTTTGAACCTCCCCAAAGATGTCGATGTCCAGTTTCCGGTCATATCATCTTCACTGGTTACCTTCCGCACCCCTGAAAATTTTTACTTCAAAACATTCTGATTTCGAAGTCGAAATCAAACAAACACAAAAGTTTCATCCAAAACAGGCGTTAAATGAAGTTTTATTTAGCGAATTAACAAGAAACATCAAAGCAAGAAGTCTAATATGAAGTTTAAATGTATAAAATTAATCGGAAAAATACTTAAAGAATTAAATTTTAAATTATCAAATTTACTATAAAGGTATAAATTAGAAAACTTATACTTAATGAAACACTAAAAAAAATAAAGTTCAAAATCACCACTAAAATGTGACTCAGATAAGTTTCTTTCTGGCCTTGAAAAATTACACGAAACCAGCGTCAAAATTACCAGTTTTATTACTTTTTCCTTTTTAGACTACCTGGACCTACCCCTATAGAGCTCTCTGGAGGTGGCTTAAGGAATAACCCTAAAATTAAAATGAATAGACAATCCTAGAAACACTATCCTTATCACTTACAAACGAAAATCGTGGCGAGAATAGAAAAAATTATTAGAAGTAATATGATATTATTGTAAAAAGTAATTTAATCAAAAGAAATATAAATCAAAATCAACACAAAAACTTCACCGCCTTATTAAACACAAAAAAACATGAACAACGTCAAAAGGTATGTACATTATGCACAAATTAACACGTCCCAAAATCCGGAAATCCTTTAGTAGAAAATAAGCTGCAGTATTCTATATATCTTCTTTTTTTTCTGTTTTACTTCTCGTACTAATTATACTTTATACTTGTTCGCTTTTGATTAATTGGAGCAATTTTATTTTCTCACTTGTTAGAACTCACTGCGATACTGACAAATTTTCTGCTGGGTACCATGCAGCTGCTTTGAACATCGATCAGACTTCAACATCCAGTATCCGGCCTTGCGGAGCGCCTGAGGAAGTGTGGCTTGCTACCGGGGGACAAGGGTCCCTGGAATCTTACACGGTCTAAGCTCTAGCTTAAATCTGGTTCGGATTAAATGGTCCAAAACGTACCGTCCAGATGATGCGTATTCAGCTGATGATTTAGTCTCCACCTAAAAAAGCAAATGACGGCCCAGATCTTCACTAACAATCTGGAGCCGCCAGAAATTCAAATCGCAGTGTAACCTATATAAATTTTCTCACATTTAGCACCAATCTTCTATAAAACACTTTCTGTGATAAACTCACCCTATTGTCTTTGTAATTCAGCTTACTATATTTGTTTTCCGGTTATAAGTAAATCTAACACGTAAGTAGATCAAATGTAATCTTTAATACCCAACAGGTGCAACAAAAAATGTAAAATTAACCACAGGAAAACTGAAAATTTTCAGAAAATACTATTTTTAATAAATACTATGTTAATAAAACACTTCTGATTTATTCCTTTTTTTTTTTCTCACTTTTTTGGTTATAACTTTTAGGTGTTCCTGTCGTTTGGGTAGAAATCCGAATGAATGGTTTTCCTTCCACCCATAAGTAAATGTCACACGAAGGTAGCTGACGTATAAGACTTGGTGGTTCGATGAACACACCACTTTTTTTTCATTTTAGAATTTTCTCCCTCCTACATGATTTACATCATCCGATCTCCAGTACGACCCAATCAGCGTTTCTCTTTTCTCGGACTGTCAATGTATTGGTTATACCTAATTCTCTCCCCCCTTTCGTTTAGACTTTTCAGTAGATGGCATTTTCCCAAACCCTCTTGACAGAAACGTCAGAACGATTTTATCTCTATTGACTAATAGAGGGCGTTGATTCGGACCGCGAATCTAGTACTGGTTTTCCCTACAGGGTACTCTATGGCTATAGACTAAAAGCCAAGCTCTCCAAACAAAAGGATTGGAGACTTGTGGCTAAATACGGGAGAGAGGTAGGTATATTTAGATGGTATGGAGACCTTTTGCCCTAGTGTCATGTTTTACCATATGAGGTGAGTTTCAAGTTCTCTCCATCGTATCGTGATCAATGGTTTGATTACTTTGATTGAACTCAACTTTTTATCAGCTGCACTTACATGGTTGATATTCCACAAAGAGTTCATGATCGATGATTTTCTTAATCTAGGGTATGTGGTCTCTTGTATGCATCCTTACTAATCATTTATTTTCATTTCCAATTCAACCGTCATCCACTTCAGCACTTGCACTGCGGTAGTGACAACAAAAATTTTATATTCTCGCTTGGTAAGTTTATCTTTTTTTGCTTTTGTCTATTTTATTTTGATTTTAACCATTTCTCTTCTTTTTTTTCTACAGATGCAGTTTTCAGGCGCACATAACAAATTTCTAAACAAAGTAATTGACAAAGAAATTTCAGAATTCAGAAACTATCAGTGGGGAAAACTACTTTCCTCTTTTGATAAAGCAAGTAAACCCTTCTGGAAAGTTTCAAAATTGATAAAAAAGAGAGGTTGCAGTATTCCACCTCTTAAAGTTCAAAACCAATTGTATATTACACCGTTAGAAAAAGCAAATCTTCTAGCAACACATTTTTCTAATAACAATACTATTTCAGGTCACTTAAGTGATCCTGATACTATTTGTGAAGTTAATAATTCACTCACAACCATCTCACAATCAGAAATAATTTTAACTCCCTCTTATTTTGTGAGCCACACTAAAACAAGCACTCTTATAAAAAGTTTAAAAATGAAAAAGTCGCCTGGCCTTGACGGTATTAACAACAAGTTACTTAAATTTCTGCCGTTAAGTGGTATAAAATATTTAACAACTATTTTTAATGCGTGCCTCAAACTGTGCTATTTCCCAGAATGTTGGAAAATAGCGTCAATCATACCAATTCACAAACCCGGAAAATGTAAAAATGAAATTAATAGCTATAGGCCTATAAGTTTGCTTTGCAGTGTTAGCAAACTTTTAGAAAAGATAATCAAAGAAAAAATTGATGATCACATTGATACGAATAATATTCTTCCTAGCTTTCAGTTTGGATTCAGGCAAAGCCACAACACCATACAACAAATTGCAAGAGTTAAAAAATATGTAAAAGATAATTTAAATTCGAAAAAGTCAACTGGTCTCATAATGTTAGACATCGAAAAGGCATTCGATACGGTCTGGCATGAGGGATTGCTTCATAAACTCAAGTCCTTAAATTTTTCAATGCCCATAATAAAAATTATTCAAAGTTTTTTATCTGATAGAAAGTTTATGGTATTATTGAACAAAGAGTCGTCCTCTACACAAGGTATAGTATCCGGTGTACCACAAGGTTCAGTACTCGGCCCCATACTTTTTAATATATTTGTATCTGACCTTCCTTATCTTGGGGATAACGTCAAAACTTCAATGTTTGCTGATGATACAGCCATTTACGCATCAGGAGTAATGTATAAGGATGTTCAGCATACCCTGCAGGATTCTCTCAATAAACTAAAATATTATTTTAATAAATGGAAAATCAAAATAAATGCTGAAAAAACCCAAGCAATTTGGTTTTCACGTCGTCGTAAGCCATGTTTCTTGCCAGGAAATGTTAATCTTCAATTAGGATCAGTCAACATTGACTGGTCTGAGCATTGCAGATACCTCGGCATTATGTTGGATAAAAAAATGAGCTTTAACAAACATATATCCACAACCATAAATAAAATAAATATGTACATAAAAATTCTCTATCCTATGATATCCAGAAAATCAGAACTAAGTAAAGAAAACAAAATTATTTTGTTCAAGTCAATTTTTCAATCCATCCTTCTTTATGGTGCACCTGTTTGGGGCGACTGCGCCAAAACTCATAAATTAAAACTACAAAGATGTCAAAATAAAGTGCTTAAAATTATGTTAGATCTCCCAAGGTCTTACTCAACGCGCAGATTACATGAACTTGCAAATATCAACTTTTTAAACACAAATATTGAAATTTATAAACAAAAATTTTATCATAATTGTTCGTTATCCGAAAATGAACTTGTTCTTCAATTACTAGAATAACAATTATATCATACTATAAGTTTTTACTTAAATATTGTTTTAATTTTTTAATTGTGTGCAATATTAGCTTGTAAGTTTTGTATAAGGGTTTTGGTTGTAGTTTTTTCCCTTAAAAATAATAAATTTAAAATATTATCCATTTTCTTTGTATAAAATTAAATCATAGCTGTAAAGGATTAAAATGTCCTAAATCTCTATAATAATTATAACTGATGTAAACTAGTCTAAGTCGATACTACTGTACAATAAATGAATTGAATTGAAAAAAAAATTGATTGATTTGGTCTACGTTAATTGCAATCGATCAATCTTTTTGGTGAACGGGTCACAAAGACCGAATCAATCGCGATTGACAGGGATCTAATCCCACTTACGTTTTGCCTTTAACCTCAGTCAGGGCTAGGGAAATTTATCCCACTTTCTGCCGCTGCCGCTCCTTTGTTTTGCCCCCAACGCGTTGCAACGTATGTTCGAGGCTAGCGATTTAATTCCACATTTGAACCGTGCTGCGATTTGAGCTGAGGCTAGAAAGAGATTTAATCTCACTAAAAGTTTTTGCCCGGCATTTAATCAAAGCTAACCCATCCGTGCCCTGTCGTTGTTTAAGGCTAGGGATATAATCCCAATTAGCGTTTGCCCAAACGTCAGTCAAGGCTAGGAATCTAATCCCACCGTCTGCCCCTTATATGAAATACCGTGTTAATTATTTAGGTAAATGAAAGGTTTGTCAATTATATGCAATACCGTGTTAGTTATTTAAGAACATGATAAATGTATAAGTATATGAAATGACTTGTTATATTAGATTAAGTTAAATTGAATAAAGTCGGACATTATATGGAGTTCTGAATTTTCTAAAACCGAGTTTTGTGCTTTCTTCGGACTGGCCCTGTGACACGTTGAGGCTACCTCAGCCTTTGATTTAAAAAGCATCACAATTAACACCGAAATACTTGCCTCCACCGGTTTTGTTGCCGAATTCGGGCATTTGTCGACAATCAAGGGGTTCCTTACATGCAGAGACGAACCCACACTGCTATACTTAATATCCAAGATGAAAGATATTAGTAGGTTACATCAAAAGCTGTCTACAAAAGTTCACTTCCTACCGAACCCAAAGTCCGCCTTAATGTGCCGGGCCCTCGCATAACAAAGAGATATACTGTATAACTTCCTCCGAGGTCGAAATCCCGGCTTTCCCAGTGACTACTGGCAGAGGTTATGTTGATGGAAGCGCCTACCAAAACAGGCCAAAAAGCCATATTACACTTTTACACTCTTTTATTAATATTGTGTATTCAAATTTTCAAAAAATAACAGTTTGGATTGAAAAAAAAAATTCTTTTTTTGAAAACTCTATATGATTTTTTTTAATTAACAGTAACCACTATATAAAAGTGAGGTTAGGTTAGAATCTCAATAGATCCATTGTGCTCAGGGATGGGGGTAATCTAGTAGTGGGAAGGGAAAGAGGAAAGATTTAGTGGAAGTCATAGGTATGGGGTGGCTCCCTGACCATCCTGATTTCTGAATGAAGTTAAGGATGCTTTTGAGTGTCAAAAATGAGACTTGGCTCAGTTTGTCGAAAAATTATTTCCCAAGGGTATCTTTTCTAGTTCTGGCTAGGCTGGGGCATACACAAAGGAGGTGAGATGAGCACTCTTCTACCTCTTTGTCGTGACACCCTCTGTATAAGTCAGATGTATTGGTGCCCATTCAGCTCATGTGAGTTTCCACTAAGTTTTGACCCGTAATATGGAGAAACAATTGAGGTCTGCTAAACTTTAGTATAAACTCTGTTTTTTCTTTGATATATTTGACCAAAGATTCCTTCAAACCTGACATGTGTTAATTGTTGACCATCTGTCATTTGAAGTCTTAATGAAAATTTGGTGAATTCTATTTATTTTTCCTGCTCCAGTGGCATAAGTACCCAGGGTACAATTTGGCTCAGTTCAAATGATGAACTGTTTTTGGCCCTTTCATCAGCCATTTCATTTCCACCCATCGAAGGGTGACTGAATTTGTTTTGCCAAGCAATCTTAATTCACTACGGCAGATGCCTGACCCTTCCCCAGCGTCCACTTTGGAACCGTCTATATTGACCGATTCATGATTTGCGCCTATGACCCGGCACTGGTTTTCTATCCATATCTCCCTTGTTGTTACATTTGTTAGTGTTAACACCTATGTACGGTGAAATTCTTTTTTCCTTTTTTTTTATTCTGTTTGAGTTCCTATGTCAATGAAGTTTACGATAATTTTGTGACCACAATGGCGTTTTTTTTCAATTGGTACACGCTTTAAGTCGTAAATCACTTTTGGCCGCCAACTGAAAGTGTCTCGGGCTGTGGTTAGCGTAGTTCTCATGGCACTTGTTGTGCCGATACCTTCCAGTTTCTGAATTTTTGTCATGACCTTAAGATTGGTTCCCTTATCCAAGGATAGCTACCAAACCAAATAGGCGTACGTCCAAAAGTTAAAAAATATTTTTCAAAAATCGCATTTTTCTCGAAAACGACGCTAGAATTTTGATACAATTTTTTTTTCTTTCGCTTAATTTTTACGATGCATAATTTGATAAAACAAATTTTGATATTAAGAAATTACTGATTGTACCCATAGGAGCATTTTTTCGAGTTTTGACTTTCTTACTATCGGCAAAGCGGATTTTGATAAAATTTTCTATAAAATGCTTTCTACAAATTGAAGATCATTGCATATACAAATTTAAAAAAATATTATTTTTTTTAATTTTTGAAAAAAAAATTGATTTTTCTTATTTCAATATCTCAAAAATGGTTTTTTTTTTTAATTCAAATTTTATTAGTTATAAAATATTAAAGTTGAAGTACTAAGTTTTGTTTCTAAATGTTTTTAAAAATTTCAATATTTTTAAGGACTTATTTTTTTTAATAAACTATGCAACGCTTTATAAATGTTGTTCATGCATAAATTCATATTCATGGTACTCTGTTTTTATCTTCAACCCAGTGGCGTAGCGTAGAGGGGCGGGGGTGTGGCCCGCCCCGGGCGGCAGAAAGCTGGGGCGGCAAAATGTCGCCGGTGAAGCGTTTAGAGTAGAGATCATTTATGTTTCATGACAGAACGTTTGACTAGTCAACAAACAACAATGACGTACATTTGAAATTTGCCACCCTGCCTGTGATTCGTCCTTGACGCTCTCGGCTGATTTCCGTGAATTCATAAATGGTGAGTAAGGCCGTAAGAGTGCATTCCGTTATTGTCGCGCTACTTGCGAAACTAAAACGAAACGTTCCAAAACTCTCGTGAAACTGAAAGGGAGCGTTCCGAAACATATGTGTGCGAGACCGCTGGCGGGGGCGCTGCAAACGGGCAGAATTTTGACCACGTACATATATATAGGTATAAAGTATGTACAGTAGGTAAAGTAGGTAACTGCCAGCACCGCCAGCGCAGCGGTCTCGCATATCATATGTTTCGGAACGCTCCCTTTCAGTTTCGCGAGAGTTTCGGAACGTTCCGTTTTAGTTTCGCGAGTCGGGCGACAATAACGGAACGTACCCTAAGATTCGAGGGAAACGTTATTCTAGTCTCAGCCAGCTCAATATTTTTGCTCATTTCATTTCGGTTTTGTTGTTTATCGTTTAAATACTTTTGAATCTTCTAAAACTCAACACTTTTTGAAAATGAAAAGAGTCAAAGAAAGCGGTGCGGAATACCGCAAGAAAAAGAAAGAAGCAGATGCGAAGAAGTCTCAAGGTGCAATACTGAAATATTTCAGTTTTAGTTCTAGTTCGAAAGCCACGTTAAGGTGTTTGGCGGCATCCAGCAGCAGCGGAATTGATTCCAATGTAAGTATATGATTCCTCCATCTAGAATCGTGCGTGGCCTAGAATTGTCCTCCGTCCAATATTCATGGGAATACATAACTTATTTTACAGGCAGAAGGAGAAGACGTACCTGTCGTCGAAGTTAGAAGTCGTTCTGGTCCCACCATAGAGCAGGGCCAAGAAGAAGTCGACTCACCAGAAGTACCTCAAGCATCTAGTCGCAAGCATGCCGAAGAAGTGAACCTCGATGTTGCCAAAGAAGATATAATTGAAATCGAGCCTTCTGCTCCTGCCGAAGCCAAAGATGTGAATCTCGACGTTGTAGGTTGCTGACCTTCTACTATGACCGACGAAGTCAGATCGCTTCTAGTACGTTGCGGATCTGACTCAGTACAGCACATCGATTTCAAATTTGCGGATGTTGTTCGCTCAGGGACTTCAACGAAAGGCGGTACCCGAAAACTAACTAGAGAGTGGTTCTACAAACCGTTATCTAACGGTAAAAAGGTTCTCCGAACATGGATTGTGTACTCGCCTTTGAAGTAATCCTTGTATTGTTTCTGTTGCAAGCTGGTTGGCAATTTCGGCTCGAACTTCGCATCTGAAGAAGGATTCAACAAATGGTGGAAGCTAAATCCAAGAATCGGAGACCATGAGAACAGCCTGGACCGTGAGCAGAGCTTCTTGAAATGGAAGGAGTTGGAAGTTCGCCTGAACCGTAAAGCAGCCATCGATCAGAAACAACAAGAAATTTTCGAAAGTGAGGAGAAGAAGTGGAGGGATGTATAGTACCGGTTGTTGAATATTATCCAGTTCTTAGCCAAAAAGAATCTGGCCTTCAGAGGACATCGAGGAGATGATAGTTGCAACCGCGGGAATTTTCTGGAGTTAGTGCACCTCCTAGCTAAATACGACCCTCTTCTAATGGAACATCTGAAAAAGATAAAGCTGAACGCAAGAGTCCCAGTTTCGTTTCTATCTCCAGAAACCCAGAATGAATTGATAAACTTACTGAGACAGCAAGTTCGATCCACCATCATTCGTCGCACTCAAGAAGCAAAATATTATTGCGTAATCTTCGACAGTACACCAGACATCTCCCACAAAGACCAAATGAGCCAGGTTCTGCGATACATACATATCGAAGGAGAAAAGGAGAAAAAATGCAGGAGATCTCAGCAACGATACGATGCAGATGCAGCTTTGTCTCACGAGCATGACCTCCGTCGAGAGGTGTTCGCATCATTTGAGAAGATCAGTCAAGAAATGACGACTCGATTCCAGCAAGTTCAAGAAAAAGCGGACAAGTTCGGATTTTTGATGCGAGCGAAACTTTTGGACAGCAAGTACGAGTGTGATCTTTCCCATGTATTAGAAGACATCGACAAGGACGAGTTTCAGATGGAGCGGAAGCGTCTGCAGCAGTTTGTCGCCAGTTCTGATGTTCTGAATCAGAGGAAGATATAAGGGGCAAAGGACCGCTGGAGCTCCTCCAGTTCATTCAAAAACATTATCTGAGGATTTCGGTTCCAAATATAGTCATCTTGATTCGTATATATTTGACTTGGGCAATTAGTGTCACTAGTTGTGAGAGAAGTTTTTCGAAGTTGAAGCTAATCAAAAATTATCTCAGATCCACTATGAGCTCCACTAGACTATCAAACTTGGCTATATTGTAGATTAAACAAGTATTGGCTGCAAATATTGATTTTGACAAAGTTATTTCTGACTTCGCTGCTTGTAAGGCTTGTAAGGAAATGATGTCTCGAAATTTAATTTTAATTAAGTATTGAATGGGGCGGCAAAATGGGTCTCCCGCCCCGGGCGCCGAGATGGCACGCTACGCCACTGCTTCAACCACTGAAAAAGTTGTTTCGCCCTTAAAAAAATGAACGAAAAATTTAAATAAGCATTAATTTTTCTAAAATAACATTAATTTTAAAATTCCAAATGGTAAAACCTTCAAGATCAGCCTCCATAAGAACGTGGTCATAGGTACCATTTTTGGTCATATCATCTGCTAATTTCTAGTGAATGGGCGCAGATCGGGGCTAGTTGTAACATTCAAATTGTAACGTCTAAGAATGACAATATTTTGTATTGAAATAATTCCCCTAAAAACCTAAATAAGATGCCTTAAGGCTTCGTTCCAAAAATAAGGGGCTTATATTTACGAAATCAAATTTCTAGATGGAAAGACAATATTGTAGATAAACATTGATATTATTGCCTTCATCTGATTTCATAACTGCCGCTTCTATATACTTTTACAAATAGTAGTGTACCTATGTATATTTTCGACGAATGGCTCGGTATTATTGCTTCTTTTTGATTCATAAGCTTCCATGGCCATGTCCGATTTCAAATAGGATAACTTTTGTAGTACTTGCTGCAACATAAAGTGTGTTCTACGTAGTAAGCAACAAACCAGAAACTTAATTACTTTTCCTTAGATTTCTCATTTAACATTTTACAAAGCCAAAAGGACATACGCACACGGTTGAATGTGAGTGTTTATTCCCATCACTATCAGGATCTCAGGAAATAAACTTTTTAAATAAAATTCTATACAAATCTCTGTGGAAACCAGAACATGGACCGGGCTATGGGATTAGTTGCAATTGCACACACTACTCATTCGGCATGTCCCCTCTCATTTAATGCCAAAAGCAAAAGGGAGGAGGAAAAGGGCAATGACTTTTGAGGTTTCTCTGGAGAAAAGTTATTAGCTTGACTTAAAGTTCACGGAACATTCATTTCAAAAGGTCAAAAGAGTGGGTAATTAATTTTATAGCTTACTGTGACACATCCGGAATGTGAGTGCGCTTTCTGTGGTTTCACTATGCTTCTTGAAGTATGACAAGTGTGGCAGCTTGTCAAATGCAGACATTTACAATAATCATAGAAATTATTGAAAGCATTGACTTAAGAATAGAGCCAAAAAAATGTTATTTAAACCACTTTTGGCACTTTCTAAGCAAGAAAGTCTAATCAAGTGACACTTAATTTTAAATGTTAAGGTATCATTGTTAAAATAATTAAACTTACAGGAGAAATAATAGAATAAGCTGATTAAATGTCAGATGATTAGGTGTCGGAAATGATGTCCAGTGCCACAATAGTAAATACATTTTACTTGCAACTTTTAGGTACTATAAGGGAAGTTATGCATTCATAAAAAAATCGATCTGGAGATTTTGATCAAAATTTAACCTTGAGCCAAAATTCAGACGTATTGCAAATGTGTATGTGGAATGATTTATATGATTATTTTAAATCCACTACACCTTTGAAACAGTTTTGAAAACGAATGCTATTAGAGAAAACTAAGAATAAAATTCATTTTTTAAACTCTTTTAGTAGTAAGAGATAAAAACAGAATACTATGCAAATATGATTTTATGCAAGTTTCATAAAAAATAAGCTTTTATATAATATTTTTTTTAAAACATTTTTAAGAAAAAAAAATCGGTACGCCAACTTAAAGTTTTTATTATAGTACGAATAAAAATTAAATTATCAAAAAATATTAAGCCGTTTTTGAGATATCGGATTTTCTAAAAAAAATTTTTTTTTTTCAATATTTTTTTTTTTAAGTTTTGAAATGCAATGTTTTTCAAACTTTTTAGAAACTTCTCTATAAAAAATTTGATTAAGATCCGTTATGTCAATAATGAGAAATTCAAAATTTTTATATCAACACTGCACAGTTTTCATCGCTACCTAAATATGCTGCTCCGGCTTTCTTAGACGTTATCCTTGATTCACCGATTACAGTCCTGGAAGTTCGGGCTGCTTTAGAAATAAAATGCACGACTGGGTCGCACGAACTTGCTCCTATGTAATAGACTAGGAATTTTAAAAACGAATGTTATTAGAGAAAACTGTTCATAAGGATAAAATGAATTTTTTAAATTCTTTTAGTAGGTAGTAAGAGATAAAAACAAAATGCTATGCAAATATGAATTTATGCAGGAACAAAAATTATAAGTCGTTGTAGTGATTCCTTAAAAAAATAAGCTTCTATATACAAAATTTTTAAAACATTTTTAAGAAAAAATTTATTACTGTACGAATAAGAGTCCAATTTCCAACAAAAAAAAAATACTAAGCCGTTCTTGAGATATCGAATTTTTCAAAAAAAAAAAAAAGACTTTTTTTTTCTAAAAATTGAAAAAATATTTTTTCTTAAGTTTTTAAATGCAATGTTTTTTAAACTTTTTAAGAGCTTTTTTATAAAAAATTTCATTAAAATCCGTTATGTCGATAATGAGAAATTCAAAATTCGAAAAAATCGTTCTATGGTAGGTACAGTCAGTAATATCTAGATTTAAATTTTTTTTATTAAATTATAGATCGTAAAGATTAATCAAAAGAAAAAAAAAATTAGCAAAATTCTCGGAACTGTTTTCGAGAAAAATACGATTTTCGATAACCATTTTTTAAAATTTGTATGGAAGGTACCGTTAGTTTTAGATGAAACAAAATTTTTTTTCTCAAATCTTGTAGATTATGTTAAGAAACTTTTATTTGCCAAGTTTGAAAAAAATCGAGCATGGGGTTTTCGAAATATTGAGTTTCCAAAAAAAAATTTTGAATTTTTTTTTTAAAATTCAAAACACTAAAAATTGAAAATTTGAATATGTAATAATATTCAAACTTTGGAGGAGCTTTGGCATAAAAAAAATTATTTAAATCGGCTGTACCGTTTTCGAAAAAATCAAAAACGAAAAAAAATGGACGCAGGGGGCTACCAAAAATAACAATTTTTTGTAAAATTTTTTTCAACCATTACCTAGTTTTAACCAAATGAAATTTTTCAATTTTGTTTAAAAAAATTCTGTGGGACAGTTTTTGAGAAAAAAAAATATTTATAAAATTTCGAAAAAAATCGTATGGCAGGTACCGTTATTTTTGGTCTAAAAAAAAAAAAAAACAGAAGAAAACGTCCGGGGGGAAAATTAAAACCCATATCTACCAAGTTTGAAGAAAATCGGCAGAGCCGTTTAGGCTGTAGTCGAACCGACAGAGTGGGTTAACGATAAAAACACACTCAACATGTTCCAAGCTGGCTTTAGGAAAAACCACTCGACTGTATATCAGATTTTCACCTTGTTCCACATTGCCGATTACTTTAAAAGCAAAAAGAAGAAGCTATATGCTTTCTTCGTAGATTTCCAAGCTGCCTTTGACCCCATTGTCCGTGCATAGTTATTTTATAAGCTTTATACTTTGAATATGCTGAAAGCAATGTAAGGAAACAATGTGTCTTATGTTTGAGACGGAAAATTTACGTCGGATGAATTTGAAACGTGGATGGGAGTAACGCAAGGATGTGTGTTGCTCTTCATTTTGTTTATAAATGACACTGTCGAGGAAGTTGGCAGGGGTATTGAGTTCGGAGGTTTACGAATACAGTGCCTCATTTTCGCCTATGAAATTGTTTTTCTGGCGGAATCAGTTGAAGGAATCAGAGCATGTTCAAACGGCTGTAGCGCTACTGTGATCTTTGGAACCTGTCTGTTAACCTTGGAAAGTCTAAAATGATGATCTTCAGGAGGTAGGTACTCGAGAAACGAAAGGTGGAACCATACAAAGGACAGAATTTGGAAATTGTTCGAGAGTATAAATACCTTGGTGTATTGACCTGTTCTAACCTTAACTTTAAAAAAACATTTTGAGAGTAAATTAGCTGAGGCGAAAAGAGCTATTTCTTCAATCTGGAAACGTTGTATAGAGATTAGGTTAGTGGACTATAGCGCAAAGATCCAGATATTTAGTGCCACTGCTTCTTTCATCTTGCTGTATGGTGCTCAAATGTGGGGTTGCTGGCAGTTTGATGTGGTTGAAAAGTTTTAAAGATACTTTCCTAAACGCATTTTTCGGTTGCCGGCCTGTACTCCAAATTACATGGTTCATCTTGAAACCACTATAGCACCGTTATTCTTAAATACGCTAAAACTACACTTCGAATATATATTGAAGCTGCTGGAGATGGATGAAAGAAGACTACCCAATTTGATCCTCAAGTCGATAATTACTTTGAGAGGCAACCTAGTCAAAAAATGGGAAGAATTAGGGGTTGATTGTGGAGAAAGAGTTCAGATTCAACCAGACATCGGACCCGGTCTTCTTAGAAACATGTTTGTTCGCTTAGCTTACAGTGGTTATGTCCTGGAAGCTCAATCTTCTCAGTATAGGATCATATATAGCCAGCTCGACTACAACTTACAAGGAAGCTCCTACTTCTTAAACCGATTACCACTATCAATGAAAAGTATGATTTTTAAAGTAAGTGGAACGAAAACATGAACAAGTGGTCATCGGGCTGTAACTTTTGAAATAATGGATGGATTTTGAAACGGTTTTCACTATTTTGTACTTGAAAGATTATAGTTTCATAATTTATTTCAAAAAATCTGAAAAAATAAGCAATTTTCAAAGAAAAAAAATTCTTTTGGAACACCACATTTTTTCTATTTTACCGATGAAGGTGATAAAAATGTAAGGTGGGGATCATACTCGTACATATAAATATACATATAATAATAAATTGGTTAGCACGTCTTCATTTGTTACAAATCTGTTCATTTTCCTGGTGGAACTTTCACGAATTCTTCGAAACTCCTTATGCCTTGCTTCTGAAGCTTCTTCAGAAAGATTTCCGATGGGTATCAAAGCGTTTTTTATAATATTAGCCCCATGAACTAGGATCTTACGAGTCGTGGGAGGCCAAGAATAAGTGAAAACATAAATTTGAGCTGTCTCGTTTGCGTAAGTAAGTAAATAAGTACACAATTCATTAAAGACTACCCAAAAACCGAGCATTTTTTTAAAATCATCTTCAAACTTGAAACTAGGATTTTATAAAAATACTCACGAAAAGAGTTTTTTTTAAAGCTAAGACAACTATTTTTCAAGGATTTTTTTTAATTTTTAAGCTTAAGTGAACCAATTTCATACCTATAAAATTTATTTCGAAAAAAAAAAAAACATAAAAAGGGTCTTAGATAAACAAATCACAAAATTGCGTTAAAATTCCATTTTTATTTTCGTTTTAAAAATACTGCATCTTTGAGCCGCCCTTGTTATTTGAAAATAAAAGAGTGTACATAAAAATTTGTTTTATATATAATAGAGGCAACAATTTTCTTTCACAAACAAAAAATATTTCCAAGAATGAAAAAAAAAATCACCAAATGTCCGCAATTTCGTACTAGACGTTCCACTAGGCGCCGTTTTCGAGCAAAATACGATTTTCGAAAACGATTTTTTAAAATTTGTATGGTGGGTACCGTTATTTTTGGTCGTACAAAAAAAGAAAAAAAGGTGTCAAGTGGAAAAAATAAAACTGACTTAAAGGCCACAAAACCTATTTTGAATCAATAATTCAACAAGTCCAATGATAGTGCTAAGTCTTCTACTTGGCTGATTTATTTCAGTAGTACATATATAGAATTTGTATTATAAAAACCTTCATAAAAAGCAATGCCAGTCCATGGGCAAAATCTTCCAGCGTTAATGATTAGAAATTTAATATTGGTTGGATATAGTTCACATTGGATTTTTGTCAAAAAATCGATGTAAGATGAACTGAATCTAGCAAAAATTGCGTATTGACAAGGCCCTCACAGTCAACTGATGAGTCCAATAAAAGATCGCTGGGACGAAACGCCAATTTTTGTGTAGTACTGTTCAGAAAACTTTATAGGTTAAAGTATTTAATTTTAATTATTTTACACCAATGTTTTTTTTATAAAAAAGAAGAAAATATATTTTTAGTATTTCAACTGCTTCACACCTTTTATCTAAATATATATGACATTTTCATTTATTTGTATAAACATTACAAGAAAATTGTGCAGAAATTAATTAGGCTTTCTCTGACCATGGGACATAAGCTCCTCTATTGTCGGCATTTGAGTCAATTGGTTTAGCGATTATGATATTGCGTGTTGGCTTTATAGAGGGCTTGTATGTAGCCAAAGTTGGTTTTTTCTTCAAAGGTTGTGATGGTGCTGGTAAAAGAGCAGGCTTAGGCTTGAGTAACAATGGTGCAGACGTTGATAGAATGGGCTTAACAAGTTTTGGCTTGTATGTTGTCAGTATTGGTTTTGATATCAATAGTAAATTTACTGGCTTCGGCTGTGATGCCTCTGCCACTGCCTCTACCGCTGCTGGCTCTGCTAGCTCTGCTGGCTCTGCTACCTTATTTTCTGGCTCGTCCGCATTAACTGCAACAGCGAACAATACCACCAAGCAATAGACGAACTGTACAAGTGAAAAAAAAATAAAAGTTAAGAAAAACTCTTTCAAAAAAAAAATTATTAAAATAACCAAGACTCACTTTCATATTGAATTTTAATTATTTCGGATGACTTCTAAGTTTAAGAGACAATTTCTTGTGATACCTTACTCTCAATTGCCTTGGTCTTTTATACCGACATTTCTAAATTTCACAAACATGATCAAGTGATCTGAAAACATTATAGCTTCGATAACAAATAAACAAATTTTTGAAATTAATTGCACTTCTTTTAGAAATTTAAAACTTGCACAAGATGTTTGTTTTTAATTGGAAACAAGTTATTTTGCTTTGACGATTTCAATAACAATTAAATTTCCCTTTTTTGTGTTTTGTTGTTAGAACTGTCTGATCTAACTCGAAGGCAGTAAATGATGTTGATATGAAGAGTATATAAACCTGTTTGATTTGAAGGTAAGTACTAAATTTATACTCAAAATAAATTTAGAGCGCAAAAATTGTCAAAATGTATGCAAGAATTAGGTAACTCGAACAAACAATGAACAAAAGAATAAAGATTTATTAATAACTTTAATGTACAGACCACATTTTAAAATAATATTCTGGTCGCGAGTCTTAGTCATTCTTCAAAAATTGATCCAGAAGTCCACAGGACTAAATTTCACAGAAAACTTATGACCTCCAAGGCAACTCTATTAATAGAAGAAAAGAACAATATCTTCTACTTAACACAAGTGTTAGTTATGACCCAGATAGACAACTTGACTGGATGACGGTACTGCCTCTTGCGAGCAAATCACAAAATCCTCCAAGACTGCTGGTAGAGAGTTGTTAGTCACTATAGGCTTAGGCTCTCTACCAGCCGTAATATTATTTATTTTATTCGTTTTATTTTTAAGAAAAAGTGTTAAAAATAAATTATGTTCTAAGAACATTTATATATATATAAATGGACTTAAGACATGATACAAGCGAAATTTAGTCAAAATCCATAGAGCTGTTCTTGAAAAAATTTTAATGAACCAACAATTTTTATGATTTCTGTGTAGAATCTTGAGTTACCACAGGAATTTCGTGAGGAATTATCAACCATCGATTGTGAGCTTATGACTTGCTCGGTTATCCACAACAGTGGTCTCATTTAAAATAAAATACCCGAATGGGTCCCAAGATTTTGCGCTTATGTTTAAGAAGCTTGGGATTTGAAAAATGCTCTATTTATGAAACTTGGCTTCAATGATTTTGAATTTGTTATTTTGCATGGTTTTAATGAGATAAAAATGTTCAAATGTTCTGATTTCAGGAAAAGTATGAATTTATGCAAACAAAGTTTAAAAATCGTTTTATTATTAAAGTAATTTTTTTGGAAAACAAATTTTTTTAAGAGTTTTCGAGAACAAAATTTGGAATACCAATATTAAGTATTTAGTAGTATTGATCTCAGGAAATAATTTCAAAAAATAATCGTACACGTTCTAAAGATATTGATTTTTCAAAAACAAAACTTAATTTTTTTTCAAAAAGCCCAAAAATAATTCTTCGAATATTTTTAAATACAATAGTATTTTAAATTTAAGGGGGCTCCTGCTAAAAATTTTTGGTTAAAATCATTAGAGCCGTTAATAAGAAAGTCGAAACTAAAAATTAAAGGGTTCTATGACAGGTACTGTTAGTAACATTTTGCCCCAAAATTGTTTTTGACTAAAATGCAGTCCATGTCCATAATATTACACCTATTTTTTTTAGCAAAATCGTTACAGCCGTTTTCGAGATAAATAAGATTTTGCATTACGTGTGTATGGAGGGCACCGCTACTTTTGGAGCTAAAAAAATTTTTAATTTCTTCCTTAGGGAATCACCGAAGACTTTTAACTACCGAGATTGAAGAAAATAGGTCTAGTGGTTTAGGCTGTATGGAGAGGTACAGACATACAAACACACTGAAACAAGTTTTTTTTTGTACTAAATTTTCCTTAAAATTTTATAAAAAAAAATTGATATGCAAATTGTTAGTACATATATAATAAAATACATTTTAAAACGTAATTTAAAAATTTGATCGTGTATCCGTTTTCAAGATATTGAACTTTCCAAAAAAAAAATTGTATTATTTTTTTTAAAATCCAAAAACTAGTTTTTCGCAAAAATTTTTAGATTATATTTTTCAAATGCAAAGCAGCTTCTGCATAAAAATTTTGGTTAAAGTCGTTAGAACCTTTCATTAGAAATTCGAAAATCAAAAAAACGGTTCTATCACAGGTACGGTTAATAACATTTTGCCCCAAATTTTTTTTAACCAAAATGTAGTCCATGTATAAAATATCACACATAATTTTTCTTATCAAAATCGTTAGAGCCGTTTTTGAGATAAATAAGATTATGCATCATGGGTGTATGGGGGCTACCGTTAGTTTTAGAGCTAAAAAAAAATTTCAATGTCCCTTCTAGGGAATCACCGAAGACCTTTAAGAACCGAGTTTCAGGAAAATAGCTCCAGTGGCTTAGGCTGCGGATCGAGGTACAAACATGCAGACATACAGACCGATAGACGGAATTGTCGGACCCACTTTATTCGTCTTCGCTATATCTCGAGTTCGACCTATATCGCAATTAAAAGTACATAATATTCCTATTCGAGCTCAAACTACTTAAGGAGTTGTTTTAGTGCCTTAAAATGTTTTTTAACAAGGAAAAACATAAATTTGGAATCGAAGTGAAAACCCTTTCAAGCAGTGGGCAAAGCCATTCAAACATATGGTACGCAAGTTTGGATTTCGGGTTTTTTTTATGAAATGAATAAGCTTCAGAGGTATTTGCTAAAGAAAATTTTAAGACTACCTTCAAGTACACCAAACTATGCTTTGACATAAGAAACCGAAGCTGAAGATAGTCATTTCTGTACCCTAGATCTTCACCTGAAGTATGTCGAAAAAATTATGATTGTTTATAGTGAAGAAGAACTACAATACGAACTTTCTAAAATCCTTCTACAAAAAAAAAACATTTTTGGATGAAAGAACTTAATGAAATTTGCTCCTTTGGAATAAAAGGTATTTTCGAAAGAAGATTGCAAGAATGCAACAGCATAATATTAGTGGAGCAACTGGGAGCAGCTGTCGCATGTATAGATTGTTGGACTATACAAGAGGTCGGAACTACGAGTATTTCACTGACGATTTTGTTGTTAGTAAATTAATATGTATTTTCAAGCAAGATGTAATCTTATTTAACTGAAAAGAAGCAGATTTGCCCATAATGAGTCATCCGCATGTAGTCTCTAAAATATGAGAGAAAAAGAAGATATACATTGCACTTTCCAGATTCAAATTTCAAATTTATTTATTATAAAAGTAAATTACTTAAAACATAAAACATGATGGTTCACTGTATCAAATGTCTTCGAGAAATCTAATCAAACAAGAAAAGTAACAATGTTCTTGTCAAAATCTTGCCTTAAGTCTTGAACAGCATTTATCAGAACGGTAGTGCAGCTTTGTTTTGGGCGAAAACCAGACTGGAAATTTAAAAGTTTCTCAAGCGCCTTGGAAAAGAATGGTAGGATAGCAATCGGCCGAAACTCATTCTGATTCTTAGGAACAGGTACAAAGACTTCAGTCATGATAATGGTAATGAAAAAGTGAGTTATTGATTTAAGGATGTAGGAACGGATAGCTTTAGCGAAAACTGATGAATTTCATCGAACCCAATTGAGTTGGATCTTCTTGAGATACAGTTTTCTAAGACGTCTGCTTTATCAACAACATTAACGCTAAAACTACTCGTAGTAGTAGGATCAGGATTTTGAGGACTACCATGAAACAGTGTGAGCATTTCCGGATGATTTGAAATATTAGGAGGAAGAAAGGTAAAGTGTGTATTGAGTTCATTGGTATCAATGTTATTGAGGTGATTATGTTTATTTTTACCGATATCAATGCTTTTCGAGTTTTTCCAGAGCTTATGTTTGGCCTAGGAGGGATCAAGTCTTGGAGCATCGAAACGAGGTTTTGCTTCGCGTATTTCACAAGTAATTTCAAAAATAAATGTTATTAGAGAAAAACTGTTTAAAAGCACAAAATTCATTTTTAAAATGACTAAAACAACTCGTTCAGTAGTTGGATCTAAACACAGGATGCCATTTGTTTCAAGCAAATATTAGTTTAAGTATGAACAAAAATTATAATTCCTTGTAGTGGTATCTCAAAAAATAAGCTTTTATATACAAAATTTTTAAAACATTTTTTAGAAAAATTTTCGTACGCCAATTTAAAGTTTTTATTATCGTTCGAATAAAAATTCAATTTATAAAAAAAAATATTGAGCCATTTTTAAGATATTGAATTTTCCAAAAAAAAAATAGATTTTTTTTTTACAAAAATTCAAAAAATATTTTTTTTAAGTCTTGAAATTCAATGTTTTTCAAACTTCTTAGAAGTTTCCTATACAAAATTTCACTAAAATCCGTTATGCCGATAATGATAAATTCAAAATTCGAAAATATCGTTCTATGGTAAGTGATGTAGTCAGTAATATCTTGACTTACATTTTTTTATAAAATAATAGATCGTAAAAATTAATCGAAAGAAAAAAAAATTTAGCGAAATTCTCGGAACCGTTTTCGAGAAAAATACGATTCTCGAAAATCATTCTTTAACATTTGTGTGGTGGATACTGCTATTTTTATATAAAACTTTACTTTTTTCCTACATCTTGTAGATATTATCTAAAAACTGTTGATTGTCAAGTTAAACAATCAAGCATTTTCACTTGGAAATATTGACTTAACAAATATAGTTCTATGGGAGATAACATTGATAATTTCTTATTAAAATTTTTTCAAACATTATCTAGCTCTTACTAAATAACATTTTTTGAATTCTTTTTAAATCTATGCAACAGTTTAAAAAAAAAAATATTTTATAAAATTTCGAAAAAAAATTGTTTGGGATGTACCGTCATTTTTGGTAAGAAAAAATGTGTAGGAGAAAAAATTAAAAATACGCTCTTTCAACCGTTTAGGCTGGAGTCAAGCAGACAGATAGACGAAATTGTGAAATCTACTTTTTTCGAATTCGCTATCATCGTCAAGTCTGATAAAAATCTCGAGTACTTTTTTTAACTTGCCTATATAAAGGGTTTTTCAATTGGTGCGGTTAGATTTCGTGGGCTTTTGACGGTCATGTTGTTTTGGTGACATCTGTCAAATCTGTTATTCAGTTAATGATGCCAAATCGCCATGGCAAGTAACTATACGACCCAAACTCAAAATAGTTGGTCTATTCATTTATTAACACATTAATTCTTCATATATCCTAAATTTAGTGGCAGTCAGCTTTTGTTCATTTAAAAAATGTTGTCAATTTAATAAAGTAGTTTCACTGAGAGTAAATTAGACCTAACAAAACAAAATTTGATAGAGCAAATAGCAACAATATTCCTTTCATCTCAGACAAAGATAAGAGCATAAAAGTTGGTCTACTCTTTTTTGGGTGCAAAATAGTTGATCTAAGACTATTTAAATATAGTTTCAGTTAACCGTTATTAAAAAAATGACAGGCACTGGTTTTATTAATGATTATTGTATGATTTTATACAAGCTAGCGAGAGTTTCATGTCAATCCTGGCGCGTGGCGTTGCATTATCAGGAGACCTAAGGAAATCAATGATTAAAGCGTTTGAAACAGGATTGTCTAGCTACGAAATCCCTGAAAATTTTAATTTACCGCTCTCGTCAGTGCAGAACATAATAACAAAGTTTAAAAATTCTGGAAATGTGGATATATGCAACAGAACGGGACGTCCACTAACAGCAAAACCTCGCGATTGCCAAATTTTTAAAGAAAATCGACGATATTTATCTGCTTCAATAACGGTACAGTGGAGAGAACAAATTCAAAAAAGTGTTTCGGTGGACAGTTGTAAGCAGATGATGAAAAAATGGGAAACAAATTTTATAAGGTTTATTTTAAAATATTTAAGTTTTGCATAATTTACGACAACTTAAATCATTAAAAACGCAGGCAAAAGAAATATCACTACTGACACCTAAGCAAAAGAAAAGGCGCATTGAGTGGGCCAAACAACTTAAAAATTTGGACTTTTAGTCTATGGCGGTCCGTTAATTGGAGTGATCAGTACAGATTGGAAGTTTGTGTTGGTGATGAACGAGGACCAGTGATAAAAAATGCTAAAGAAGCCTTTGACAACTCACAAGGACTGCCTTAAACAAACCGTAAAGCTCCCAGTATCTCTAATGGTATGGAGGTGCATGTCGTGATGGGGTATGAGTAATTTGCATTTTGTAATTGGGGTAGCTAATGCTGTCAAGTACCGCAACATTTTGGAACAGGAGCTGCCTCCGTGAATACTACGTCTTCAATATAGCAATGCGGAGTATATTTTCCAACAGAATGGTGCTTCTTGTCATACGGCTAGGTCAACAATGGTATGGTTAACTGCTGAAGCAATTCTTTATTGGAATGGACTTCCAGTAGCCCTAATCTTTCACCAATCGAAACTGTTTGGCACACGAAGAAGCAAAAATTGCGAAAGGAACCGCGTCGGACTCTTCAAGATTTAAGATCCACAATTACAAATAATTGGGAATCTTTTGGTGCCGAAGAGTGTCAACAATTAGTTGACACTATGCCAAGGTGCATTATAGAAGCAGTGATTAAGGCCAAAGGTCGCTTAACAATGTGGTAAAATCAACATAAAGAATCATAGACCAACTATTTTGCATCTAAGAAATGTGTATAAATCGTTATTTAGTTTTGTAAAGAGACTCCATATCAATATTTTATTAAGCCACTTTCTTTTTTTTGTCCACTTTTCTTATTTAAAATGAATAGGACTTTATATGTATATCAAAAAATAGTTTTTGTTTCGAAATAGGTTAAGAATGAACACATATTTGCATTCTATCCTCGGTAGACCAACTATTTTGAGTTTGGGCTCGTAGATTGAACAGCACGCCCAAATGATAAAACATTATTATCAAAATGAGTGTTTTTTAGTGCAAACGTTACTCGCTTTGCGCTAATTTTACGATAGACGTGCTGAGGCATAACAGTCGACTTTTAACATTTGGTGGCAAAACTTGAAACGATTGGTTAGATTTATCAATCAGCCAAGAACATCGCAGCCGTCAGTGAAGGCGTACAGCAAAACCAGAGGCGGTCGATTTCTTGCCTGACACTAGAACTTCGCCTTTCGCAGACTTCTATTGGCGTCGGACTTGGGCCGTACATAAAAAGTTTAAGTACATAAACAACGCTGTTTGTTCGCAAATTTGGCCGAAAAATCATCTTTAGCGACGAGGCGCATTCTTTAATGAATGGCTATTTTAACAAGCAAAATTTCCGTAAATGGGACTACACCAACTCACTCGAGTTTCACAAGTTGTCAATGCATCCTCAAAAAGTTACCGTTTGATGTCAAATTTGGGCCAATGACGTCATTGTTGTTCAGTACTTTTTCGAGAGCTATGTACATACGTTGTCGATTCGGTTACAGTCAAAAGTGAGCGCTACAGAACGATGATGACCAATTTTTTAAGGCCCAAATTGAACTATATGGACCTAAGAGACATGTGCTTCCAGCAGGACGGTGCTACGTGCCACACAGTGGAAGCTAAGATTGACATTCTGCAAGAATGTTGCGGGGGTAAGGTTATTTCTCGCAAAGGTGACGTCGTTTGGCCACCTTGTCTGTGCAATTTGACCCTGCTAGACTTTTTATTATGGGGTTTCCTGAAGTCGCTGGTCTATGCAAATAAACCACATTCAACCTAAAGGTGAACATAAAACAGGTCATCGCTCAAATTCACCACTCCGATCCGTGCCACCGTAACAAGCCGAGCAACCATTTGAACAATGTCATATTCCATACATAAAAGCATTCATAGCACATCTACCCGCCCTTATTAAAAAACCCTTTAGTACCTATTTATCGCAAGTAAAAATCCGTCAAAATTCTCTACATACTCAAAAACTCCATTAAATAACATTTTATTACATAGTCCATGAATATTAAAAATCTAAATATGTAAGAAAAAAAATTGCCTGGCAACACCTAATTCGACGGGCGGACCGTGAAAATCATTAGGCATTTTTCTTTATTAGTTCAGATCAGAGCCTGAGTTGTCAAAAAATAAACTGTGTCTCAGATTTTTCGGAGCCTCGAATATTTGTTTCTTTTTTCGTTCGGGGCATGTTCTGTCTGCGTTTAGAGTCCGTTCCATGAGCTCAGAATAAAATAACTGAGAAGACAGAGTAGGATGCTTAACACAAGCATTTGACAGGTGGAAATTAAAAACAAAAATGATGACAGTTCAGTGTTCAAATGTGTTTCACAAAAAAAAACTCAGAGCGCTCAGAGCACGCTTGGTTTCAGAGGATGTTCAGAACACGCTCGGACTCTGCTCAGAGCTCTATTCTGAACTAAAAAAAAAACACCCTTATAAATAAATCGGAGAGCTTTGATCAAACTCTCCTCAGAGCGTACTGGTTTGCTGTTTTTTTTTGTCGGTTTTTAATCTTCAAGTGAGTTCTTCAATATGTTAATAATTCCTTTGTAATAAAAAACCAAGAAAACTATGTATGAAAAATTATTGGGTACATTCGGACCCTCAGGTTAAGATTTAAGGGTCACGAAGAAATCTTTATTCATTCTACTATGGATTTCCTCTTAATACTAAAGCTTGCAGTAGGTGTACAGTCCAAAAAAGAAACATCGATATTATTAGAAAGAAATTTCATTATTTTTTACCAACTAAATAAAAGTCTAAGAAAAACTTGCTTTAAAAATAAACTTTAGTTTAAATTCTAACAATATGTCTATCATACCTGCCATCCTTCAAAAGACTTCAAAAAATAATTTATTAAAATATCTTAGCTAAACTTTGTCCACAAAACCTGTTAGCTGCAAAAATAGAGACAAAAATAAAGTATTAATTTGCATTGCATCGCATACCTTCAAGGCTCCTTAGTAAGAGCTTTGTTGTAGTATTAGATATGCAAAAACAAACTTGAATAGCAATCTATCATAGTCAAAGATACCCGCCAATGTCATCGTCGGCGGCTGTCGGAGTTTGATGCTAAAGAAATTATAATATCCCAGCCTAGGTAGGTATAACTGTGTATACTGTGACCAAAAAGTACCCATGCATATTAAATAATAGAGAAGAACGGCAACGTAAACGTCCGTTTTTTAATTCATTTTCCTCATGATGATGCTATGCAAAAGAACCTAAAATAATATACCGTATAATTTGTGAGGGATATTGAATTAAACTATCCTTTCTTTGTCCAAAATCTTTCAGAAGAATGTCATTATGAAAATAATTAATAAAAAAATGTACCATTTTGAAAAATCTTGGTGTTTTTTTTTGTTATTTTCAAACATATCAATTCAAAATAAGGATCATATCAATTCAAATTATTTTTCTCAAAAACGACTTTTACGATATTTGTACAACTATGAATGAATTATGCTTAGGTGCAATGCGTCCTATAAGAGATCCTTTTTTCCGAAATGCAATCATTGCGTAGAAAAATAAATTAAAAAAAAGCTTTATCAATAGTAGCTCCCAAAAAATTTAACAAACAGACCAAAAGTCTGCGTAACTACTGTGGAAAATTTAACTTATTTAAATTTAATTTTGTATACAAAAACTTCTAAAAATCTTAAAAAAATCGAAATTTAAAATGAAAATATTTTTTATATCATATGAAACGAATACGTTTTCTATTCAGTTTGGTATTTCAAAAGTAGGTGATTTTATGAAATGAACTTTGTTTCTACACTTTATTTTAAATATTTTAAAAATTTAATATACTAGAAATTAATTTAAAAAAAAACCAACGATTTTCTAATCGAATTCGAGATGTCAATCAAACTTGACAATAAGATTATAAAGAAGACAAAAAAAGGTCTTACAATTATATTTAAACTCAGTAGATAATATTTTTAATTCCCCCCTCCAAAAAAAATAGATTTTTTTTTTAAATTCAAAAAATAGTTTTTTTAAAGTCTTGAAATTTTAAATTTTTTAGAAGCTTCTCTATAAGAAATTTCATTAAAATCCGTTATGCCGGTAGTGAGAAATTCAAAATTCGAAAAAATGGTTATACGGTAGGTACAGTGAGTAATACAGTAGAATCTCGAAAAGATGAACAGATATAAAACAGTCCCCGTTCATCTTTTCGAATTGTTCATCTTTCCAAGCATTGAGAGTTAGTTTAAGAAAAACATATAGCTGTACATAAAAACATTGCATCTAATAAAATAACAATTCATTTTATTTAAATAAAAACATAAAACATAACAAAAATAAAAAGTTGTTCATAAGAGTTAAACAAAATAGACTTATTTAGACCTTTTTCTTAAAAAACTGCTTCATAGTAGACTGTCGCCCGGAAGTAAGAAGTCTAGTTATTGCTTTCTCTCGTAAATTTTTTAAGCTTAAAAGTGTCGATACATCGGCCTCACATGGCTGTGCAAATTTCAGGCTGGTGTTGATAGCTGAAATGGCCTGTGTTGGTTTTATTGCTTCTATAACCTCGAGTACACTATCTTCTGGGGAATGTTCTTCTTCATCAGAAGGCAGCTGAACTACATCTTCATTCCATTCTCTTATATCGTTGGAGAAATATGGAACCTTTAAATAAATTTAAATGTTGACAAATGTTCTTGTAGCATATTCAGTGCTGTGGTGGAAACCTGGTTTATTTTCTCCAGTTGCATTCTTTGTTGTAGTACGGCAAGAGGGACATCTTCTTCCTCGTCACTAGAAATAGCTTCATATGCAAACAGTGTAAGTTTGCCCCAAGCTCCTTGAAGACATGTCAGAGCAGCACGTAAATTAATTTTGTTAACATCTTTTCAACATCTCGCCCTTTAGAGATAACATCTGACAAAAGGCTTGTTCGGTAGTGCAACTTTTTGAGCTGTTTGAGGTTTAAGAATTTAACTATAGCTTTCACGGGAGGCATCTTTTCTCTTCAAAATTCACTTTTAACTGAAGAATTTACACAAACTGTGAGTAAACCACGCCCAAAAGAACCGTTACTAAAATTTTATACAGCTACTAAAAAATGTAACGACGAAATAAAGGGGAAGAAGTAGAAAAAATATCGTATAAGAAATAAAGCGTTCATCTTTTCGAGTACCCAGATTTCAACCGTTCATCTTTTAAAACACCACAATATGGTAAGAAAAAAAGCGTTCATCTTTCCGAATTGTTCATGTTTTAGAACCGTTCCTGTTTTCGAGATTCTACTGTATATTCATTTCAATTTTTTTCTTAATAAATTATAGATCGTTAAAATTAAACGATGTAAAAAAAATTTATGAAAATTTTCTGAACCGTTTTCGAGCAAAATACGATTTGTATGGGGTGGATACCGTTGTTTTTAGGCAAAACAATTTTTTTTTCTCAAATCTTGTAGATTATATTAAAAAATCGAAATACATATTGAGTTTCCAAAACAAAATTTTGAATTTTTTTTTAAAAATCCATAAAACAAAATATTGAAAATTTGAATATCCAATAATATTCAAACCTTGGAGGAGCTTAGCTTTAACTAAATGCAGTTTTATGATTTTTTTTTAAATTCTGTGGGGCAGTTTTTGAGAAAAAAAAAATTATTTATAAAATTTCAAAAAAAATCGTATGGCGGGTACCGTTATTTTTGGTCTTACAAAAAAAGAACTTCTGGGGGGAAAATTGAAAACGATATCTAAAACGTTTAAAGAAAATCGGCCAAGCAGCTCAGGCTGTAGTCGAACAGACAGACAGACAAACATATTTGCTAGACCCACTTTTTTCGTCTTCGCTATCATCGTAATGTCAACTGTGATCAAAATCTCGAGTTCAATTTTTTTACGAATGCATAACTTGCCTTATAGTACCTATAAGTCTCGCAAGTAAAAATAAGTTTTTATTTAAAACTCAATATTTCAAATTTTCTGAAACTGGTTTCTTAAAACTATCTAAATATGTGCTTTTCTTAAAAAATTACGGTACCCACCACACAAATGTTTTCTAAGAATTGTAAACAAAACTTAAAAAAAAAAATATTTTTTGGACATTTGAAAATATAAAATGTAAAGCATGAATTTCCATATCTGAAATAAATAAAAATAAAAAAACCCCTGAAGAAGAAGAAGCCGGAAAAAGAAGATGAATTAGTCTTTTATTAATTGCATCCATTTCAACGATCATTAAAGCCCAAATAAGTACATATGATATTAAGTTTTAATACATGATCAAATTTAACAAAACTTAAGTACTAGGCACTTTTTTAAAGCAAATGTTTTCAAATCTATTGCATCGTATTGTCTGGAATACCTCACGAAAGCTATTTGGCCCCTTTCATCTTTGTTTTGACTATTAATGATCTCACCTTAAGCAGTTTAAAAATCTACTTTGGTGACATGAGGATTTCTATATATATTCCGAATATGTGCTTTCGCTGCAAATTTTTAAGTTTGTTCCTAATTACATTTCTCGATCTTAACATTAAAAAAATCAAGCCATAACTTTTTACAAATCGTCCTGCGCTGTAACAGAAGCAAACTCGATTAATGGTGAATCTGTACTTATTGCTAACAGTATGTCTTTTGTGATACTCATTTACATTTATCGTTTTCACTACGACAGCAAATCCAACTCTGCTCAAGGCTTAGTAAAATGTTGGTCAAAAGATTTTCTCATCTATCCTTATCCTTATAACATACTTACAAAAATCAAAATATCTCTTTAAAGCTTCAATTCACGCCATTCTGTTTGTACACAAATAATATAATGTGGTCACAGATTGCCCTATTCTGAATCCTTGCCTGTTGATATCTCTGCTTTTACTTCTTACCTTAAGCCTAGTACGCAGATCGCGCTAAATTTTATCTCCCATACAAAATTCTCTCCAAAATTTAGGCAAGCTAAAATTATGTCAAGAATTTTAGCTGAGAGGTATGCTGCTCCAGCTAAAAAATCAAAACTTCTCTTCGAACTGTACATAACTTATCTGTCAAAATTTAGCGCACGAAATAATTGAAGGGTTGTAAGTCTAAAGGGTCTAAGTGCCATTTTTATAATTTCGAGATATACGAGAAAAACATAATAAAATCACACTTGGCACCTAGGCTCAACCACAACTTTATTTGTGTGTGTGTACAGTTTTAAAAGAAATAGGCACTTGAATCCATTTTGATATAATAAGGCTTGGCACTTAGATTGTATTTTGATAAAAATATTGATTTTTAATTTTTTGGCACGTAGACCCTTTAGACTTACAACCCTTCAATTGTCCGGCACATTTATTCTCGAGCTAAATTTCAATTTCGGGAGTCAAGACGGGAGTCTTACAAGATTTTCGACAACAAAAATTACTCATAATTCATAATTCTCATTCATAATTCTTAAAAAATCATACTTTAAAACAAATTCTTTTAAATCTTTGAAAAAATTCATTTAGAGAACAGCTGTTTTCTGTGACATATTCTCCACAAAGTGCTTATGTCAAAATTTAGCTTGGATTTTAGCTGATGGTTGGAGAAAAATGTGGGAGATAAAATTTAGCGCGATCTGCGTACTAGGCTTTACCTTACACAATACTGTTATCGGTCTAAAGAAATCATGGACTGGAATGTGGAATGCAAAGCAAAGAAAACAACTTCAACATAAATATCCCGCTTACCTACCCTTAAGTCACCCCTCTCATAGCCCTTTTCTATTCGAATTCAAACTACAGAAGGTCCAGTTTCCATTTACATTCTCTCATAATTAGTTAATTTTAGATTTGCGAAAAGCTTCGTTTGGCCGTAAATAATGAAGTGGGACAAATGGTGGAATTCGACATTTATTCTACATACATAAAGTATACCTATTCAAGATGTTAGTTAACTAGTTTTGTCAATTTTACAAGATATTATAAGCTCTTGGGGGATGTTGCACAAACATTCGAGTAATCCCCATAAAATGGGAGTTTTCTTGTGTGTTTCATACTATTGAATAACATTTTTATTATTTTTTTAAATGTTCGTAATTATTATGTAGAGAGTCCATTATATATTTCATACTTAGTCATTGGCACTCGTCAACTTTAAATGTGAGTTTTAATCTTTTTGATATTTTATCTTTCATAGATTTCCAATCTTTCGAAGACAAAAAGTTCATATCACTCAAGAAGTGAAAGATAAAAATGTCTTATCAATTTTTTTTGTATATGAACTTTGTTTTCGAGTTACCTTGTACGCTTTCTCCAGCACAGCAATAATGGGTAACTGAGGTTTATAGAACGTTCAACATTTAGTCGTATTTGCAAAAGGCTATTGGTGGAACGTTGGTTTTATATTGTCATCTTCATTTAGTATTGTTATTCTAAAAATGGGTGAGAAGTTTGTATTTGATTAAATTTATTACTCGGAATAGAATAAGAAAAGTTTAGAATTTATCTATGTATTTGAATGGTATATATGAAGCTGCCTTATCAGCACGGCTATTAATTGATGTTTATTATTACTGAGTACTGCTTACGGCCTTGTATCAACATTGTTTTTCAATAATTAATGTCAAAAGAAAGTTAAAGCTCTGAAAACACACGAATTTTAATTTTGTACTTTGAAAGTACAGTATTTTACGGATATAAGAAAAACTCACATAAAAAACTCCCTTATAAGAAAGGTGTCTTTCTTCTTTAAAAAAAGCAACGTATTCATATATATGTATGTGAAAAAAGCAAGATAGGAAGAAACTCTTTTTTTATGCAATAATATTAATTCAAACAACATGTGATAAATGTACTTCAGCATTTCGTTCCCATTCTCCGTTAACTACGCAACAACAATGGGACACAATGTTAAAACCTTATATTGTTTATATAAGACATATTCTGTTATATAACTATAAGACAAGTTATGCATTCGTAAAAAAATTCGAACTCGATATTTTGATCAAAGTTGACATTATGATGATAGCGAAGAAAAAAAAAGTGAGTCTCGCAATTCTGCGTAAGCGGTTCCGCCGATTCTCGTCAAACTTCCTATATATTTTTTTTAATTTTCCCCCTACACGTTTTTTCTTATTTTTTTAAGAACAAAAATAACTGTAAAGGAAATTTTAAAAATATTTTTTTTTTTCAAAAACTGCTTCACATATTTTTTTTTTAATTCAAAAAATTTCATTTCAAGGCTAAGTATCTAATGGTTGACAAAAATTTTCCGAAAAATGGTACAACCGATTTCGATATTTGTTTATGCTAAGGCTCCCCAAAAGTTTGAACATAATTGCATATTCAAGTTTTCCACAAACTTTTTTATTATATTTTTAAGAAAATTTTCAATTTTTTTTTTTCAAATCTCAATATCTTCTTACGTTTTTTTTTAAACTTGAAAAATAAAAGTTTCTTAATACAATCTACGAGATGTGAGTAAAAAAAATGTATTTGACCTAAAAATAACGGTACCCACCATGCAAATGTTTAGAAAAGGTTTTCAAAAATTGTATTTTTTTCGAAAATGGCGCATAAAATTTTGATAATTTTTTTTTTCGATTAATTTTGACCATCTATAATTTAATAAAAAAAATTCGAATTTTGAATTTTTGTCTCTAAATGCGTTCATTTTTGAAATTCTTAATCTTTTATATAAGAGCACCTTCTTGCGACCCTTCGTGCATTTTATTTTATTGATCATCTATTAAAGGCTGAAAGACTTTTTATTTTTTGTACATTTCTATAAATAAGCAAACTCATTTTTTTTTTGTCTGAAATTTGTTTCCGTCTCTGATTTATTTATCGAATTGTCTTTAGACATTAATAAAATGCACAACTGGGTCGTACGAACTTGCTATTATGTAATAGACTAAGTATTTTAAAAATGAATTTTATGAGAGAAAACTATTCTAAGCATAATATTAATTTTGGTAAGTGGCCAAAACAACTACTTGATTAGTTGAAGCATAGCTTGTCATTTATCATGCAAATATAAATTAATTTTTCAATACAAAAATTATAAAACGTTGCAGCTGTTTTTTTTTAATATAAGATTTTATGTATAATTTTTTTATAATCGTCTTTAACACACATTTTCTTACGGCAATTTTAAGTTTTTATTATTGTGCAAATTAAAATAAAATTAAAAAAAAAATATTGCTCTTATCTTCAAATTTTAACTTTCAAAATAAATTAAATATTTTTTTTTAAATGCAAAAAATATTAGTTTTTTAAGTTTTGATGTTCAATGTTCTTTAAACTCTATTGAAGCTTATGTATAATAAATTCTATGTATTCAAATCCAAATTTTCGAAAAAAAAAATTATTCCATGGATTACTAAAGCTAAGACCGAACCACCTTTTAGTTTTAAAAAACTTTTTTTATTGTGAAGATTCAAAAAATTGAGCAAGTGTTTCTTAAAAATTGATCAAAATAAGTTGTACCGTTTTTGAGAAATTGAAAACAAAAAAAAAATGATTTTTTGTAAAGTTCATTTAAAGTCTGATTCGATTTTTTTAAGAAAAAGATATCGTTATTTTTACAGTTAAGAAAAAAAATTAATTTCCCCTCCCAGCATTAAGTTAAATACCTCAAGCTTCAAATTTCAACAGTTTCTTTTCATTAAGTTTAATTCAATTTTCTTATGCAACCACTCCTTTAATGTTTAAAAAGTATTGTGTATTCCAATTTTCGAAAAAAAAATTGTTTTGTATTTTTAAGATCAATTTTCAACGTTTGTTTCAATGTTGTTACTTAGATTTAGGACAAGTTTTGCATTTGGAAAAAAAATAGAACTCAATATTTTGATCAAAGCTTACATAACAACAGAGAACACGAGAACAGTGGGTCCCACAATTCCGTCCGTCTGTTTGTTTGCATGTATTCTTGTACCTTGGCCTTACAGCCTAAGCCGCTGAAGCAATTTACTTCAAACTTGATATTTAGGGTTATTTGGTCATTCCCTACAGGTGAAATTGAAATTATTGTTTAGCCCCGAACATAACGGTACCTCCTATACAGTAATCTCAAAAACGGGTCAAATCATTTTGATTAGAAAAATTAAGGTGTAATGCTATAGGCATTTACTAAATTTTGATCAAAAAAAATTGTAAGAAAAAATTTTATCAAATGTTGGTACCTGTTGTAGGAAACTGTTTGTTTCATTTTCGACTTTCTCATTAACGGATCGAAAAATTTTTTCCAAAAAATATTTTTCGCATTCTTAGAAAAAAAAATCAGAAACTTTTTTTGGAATATAATTATTGCTTACTTAAAATTGACATACTAATTTTTTTCTGAAACCTCAAAGGCATTTTATATAGAAGAACTTTTTTAAATTTTTGCTTGCATTATATTCATACTTTTCTAGAAGTCAGGGGTGGAATCGCGTAAGGAGATAGGTAGTTGATTATCAATTTTTACTTGTGATATGTACTATAGGGCAGGTTCTGCATTTGGAAAAAAAATCGAACTTGAGATTTTGATCAAAGTTGACATAACGATGATAGCGAAGACGAATAAAGTGGGTCCGACAATTCCGTCTGTCTGCCTGTATGTCCGTATGTATGTCTGTATGTCTGTACCTCGATCTAGAGCCTAAGCCGCTGGACCTATTTTCTTCAAACTCGGTACTTAAGGGTCTTCGGTGATTCCCTAGAGGAAAAATTGAAATCTTTTTTAGCTCTAAAACTAACAGTACCCCCCATACACCCGTAATGCATAAACCTATTTATCTCGATAACGGCTCTAACGATTTTGACAACAAAAATTAGATGTAATATTATGGACATGAACTACATTTTGGTAAAAAAATGTTTGGGGGGAAATGATAATAACGGTACCTATCATATAACGGTTTATTTGATTTTCGAATTTCTTATTAACGGCTCTAATTATTTTAACCAAGATTTTTATTCAGAAGCTCCTATGCATTTGAAGACATATAATTTATAAAAATTTAAGAATAAATAGTTTTTGGATTTTTAAAAAAATAATAAGATTTTTTTTTTGAAAAGTCAATATCTTGAAAACTGATAAAGAAATAAATTTTTAAATTACGTTATAAAATGTTTTTTTTTTTTAAATACTAATAATTTGCATATCAATTTCTTTATAAAAAATTTAAGGAACATTTAGTATCTACACAAAAACATGTTGCAGGGTGTCTGTATGTCTGTACCTCTCCTAAACTACTAGGCCTATGTTCTTCAATCTGGGTTGTTAAGGGTCTTCGGTGATTCCCTAGAGGAGAAATTGAAATTTTCTAGCTCCAACACTGACACTACCCCCCATACACCCGCGTATTGCAAAATCTTATTTATCTCGAAAACGGCTCTTACGATTTTAATTTAAAAAAAATTAGGTGTGATATTATGGACATGGACCAGGGTTGCGAATTTTTGAATTAAAAAATCCTTAACTCATAAGTCTATAGATGACTTGTGAATTAAAAAAATTTAATTCATAAGATATTTGGTGACTTTTGAATTAAAAAAAAATAATTCACAACCCCCAAAGTGACTTATGAATTAAAAAAAAATTTAAATCCTAAGCTACTAAGTGACTTATGAATTAAAAAGAATTAAGTCATCAGGGAGTAAGTGACTTATGAATTAAAAAAAATTTAAGTCATGAGCAACAAAGTGACTTATGAATTAAAAAAAATTTAATTCACCACCTACTAAGTGACTTGTGAATTAAAAAAAATCAAGTCATCAGGGAGTAAGTGACTTATGAATTAAAAAAAATTTAATTCACAAGTCAGTTGGTGACTTGTGAATTAAAAAAAATTTAATTCATAAGTTAGTTGGTAGATTGGAAATTTTTAAGCTTGTTTTGACTACATAATTATTTAATTATTAACGAAAGCTTTCCAATCTAGTTTTTAAATCATAAGATTATCACGCTAGCTTATAAATTATCCATTTCATAATTTTTCTAATAAGCATTTATCCATTAACTTATGAATTAAATTTTTTTTAATTCATAAGTCACTTACTTGCTGATGATTTGAATTTTTTTAATTCATAAGTCACTTACTTACTCATGACTTGAATTTTTTTAATTCATAAGTCACTTAGTAGGTTGGGAATTAAAATTTTTTAATTCATAAGTCACTTACTTGCCCATGACTTCAATTTTTTTAATTCATAAGTCCTGAATTAATTTTTTTTAATTTATAAGTCACTAAGAAGCTTATGATTTAGTTTTTTTTAATTCACAAGTCACCAACTGACTTGTGAATTAAATGTTTTTTAATTCATAAGTCAGTTCCTAGCTGCTGAATTATATTTATTTTAATTCATAAGTCACTCACTAGCTTGTGAATTAAAGCCAAGCTTAAGCTAACAAGTGACTTAAGCTTTTGCAACCCTGACATGGACTACATTTTGGTGAAAAAAAATTTTGGAGCAAAATGTTACTAACGGTACCCGTCATAGAACCGTTTTTTGATTTTTTGACTTTCTCATCAACGGCTATAACGATTTTAACCAAAAATTTTCAGCAGGAGCCCCCTTAAGTTTAAAATAATATTACATAAAAAAATATTCGAATTTTTTTTTCTGTGATTTTTGAAAAAAAAAATCCAAGTTTTTTTTGAAAAACCAATATCTTTAAAACGTGTGAACGATTATTTTTTTAAACTATTTCTTAAATATATTATGATTTTTGTATTGCTGAATTACATATGTATATTATATTTTATTTTACCTTTTTGTTTTAATTTCAATTAATTTTTTAATTAATTAAAAATTTTAATTAATTTTAAACAAAAAGGTAAAATAAAATATTTCTAAAATCTATGCTACTAAATACTTAAAATTTGGCATCCCAAATTTTGTTCTCGAAAAATTTAAAAAAAATTTTTATATAAAAATTTCTTTAATATTAACAAGATTAATCAGACGGCAATTCCATACATTTGAACATTTTTATATCATTGAATCTATGTTTTATATTATAAAATGTATTTTAAATTCCAAAGTACTTTTACATAAGAGCAAGTTCGTGCGATCCAGTCGTGTATTTTATTTGATTGTCATTTTGACTATAGCTGTCTCTATCATATCAATAAAGAAATAAAGAGAAAGCGATTGTTAAAACGACAATCAATTAATTTAGTGATCACTTAACTCTTACGCGATACGTTCCCAGGTTTCACCATTGTATATAAATTCTTATAGTAGTCTCATGACGAGGAACGCCACGTAATTTACCAAGCGGCAGAGAAAACAACCAAACCCAATACCCAAACCGTATATTAGCAAATTAATTTAACATTTTCTCATATGCTATCCTTTTCTCGGCAGAGAGAGACATAAACAACAAACATGCTATATTGCTATAGCTATTCAGAGCACACCGACTTGCACCAGCCAGTCAGCGCAGGCGCACACAAGCATGCATACATTATATTTATATGCAGAAAACCTACTGAGAAGGACAGCCTACGCTCGATTAAAGGCGGCGGCGGCGCGGTGGCGACGGCACTTTGCGAATGAAATTTTGTGTATAAGTTATTTTACAACGTTGCTTTGTTTTTTGATACCTCTATTAGAAATGAAAATATGCATTAGGTATATGAATGAGCGAATAAGGTAGCAATATATTGCCAGAGAGGGGTTTGCGATTGATGGCGGTCCATTGTATTTAGTTTTTGCATATAACGGGTGATTTTTTAAGAGCTTGAGAACTTTTTTTAAAAAAAAAACGCATAAAATTTGCAAAATCTCATCGATTCTTTATTTGAAACGTTAGATTGGTCCATGACATTTACTTTTTGAAGATAATTTCATTTAAATGTTGACCGCGGCTGCGTCTTAGGTGGTCCATTCGGAAAGTCCAATTTTGGGTAACTTTTTCGAGCATTTCGGCCGGAATAGCCCGAATTTCTTCGGAAATGTTGTCTTCCAAAGCTGGAATAGTTGCTGGCTTATTTGTGTAGACTTTAGACTTGACGTAGCCCCACAAAAAATAGTCTAAAGGCGTCAAATCGCATGATCTTGGTGGCCAACTTGCCGGTCCATTCCTTGAGATGAATTGTTCTCCGAAGTTTTCCCTCAAAATGGCCATAGAATCGCGAGCTGTGTGGCATGTAGCGCCATCTTGTTGAAACCACATGTCAACCAAGTTCAGTTCTTCCATTTTTGGCAACAAAAAGTTTGTTAGCATTGAACGATAGCGATCGCCATTCACCGTAACGTTGCGTCCAACAGCATCTTTGAAAAAATACGGTCCAATGATTCCACCAGCGTACAAACCACACCAAACAGTGCATTTTTCGGGATGCATGGGCAGTTCTTGAACGGCTTCTGGTTGCTCTTCACTCCAAATGTGGCAATTTTGCTTATTTACGTAGCCATTCAACCAGAAATGAGCCTCATCGCTGAACAAAATTTGTCGATAAAAAAGCGGATTTTCTGCCAACTTTTCTAGGGCCCATTCACTGAAAATTCGACGTTGTGGCAGATCGTTCGGCTTCAGTTCTTGCACGAGCTGTATTTTATACGGTTTTACACCAAGATCTTTGCGTAAAATCTTCCATATGGTCGAATAACACAAACCCAATTGCTGCGAACGGCGACGAATCGACATTTCACGGTCTTCAGCAACACTCTCAGAAACAGACGCAATATTCTCTTCTGTACGCACTGTACGCATTCGTGTGGTTGGTTTAATGTCCAATAAAGTAAACTGAGTGCGAAACTTGGTCACAATCGCATTAATTGTTTGCTCACTTGGTCGATTATGTAGACCATAAATCGGACGTAAAGCGCGAAACACATTTCGAACCGAACACTGATTTTGGTAATAAAATTCAATGATTTGCAAGCGTTGCTCGTTAGTAAGTCTATTCATGATGAAATGTCAAAGCATACTGAGCATCTTTCTCTTTGACACCATGTCTGAAATCCCGCGTGATCTGTCAAATACTAATGCATGAAAATCCTAACCTCAAAAAAATCACCCGTTACATGTATGTACTTATATAAAGAAAGACATGCATTCGTAAAAACAATCGAACTCGAGATTTTGATCAAAGTTGATACAATAACGATAGCGAAGACTAAAAAAGTGGGTTTCGCAATTTTGTCTGCCTGTCTGTCTGTTTGACTACCTACAGCCTAAATTGCTCGGCCGATTTTCTTTAAACTTAGTGGATATCACTTTGAATATTTCCTCCCCACGTTTTGTTTTTTTTTTTTATGACCAAAAATAACGGTACATGCCATACGAATTTTTTCGAAATTTTATAAATATTTTTTTTTCTCAAAAACTGTTCGACAGATTTTAAAAATAAAAATACAAAAAAATTTCATTTAGTTAAAGCTAGATAGTATAGTTGAAAAAAAAATGTGCGAAAAATGGTTATTGAGGGTATCTATATACTCCCCATGGAACCTTTTTTTTCGTTTTTGATTTTCTCAAAAACGGTACAACCGAATTTGATAATTTTTTTTTGCTAAAGCTCCCGAAAAACTTTAATAGAATTGTGTAAGTATTCAAATTTTCAAAAAATTTTTTTTTGGATTTTTAAAAAAAACTTCAATTTTTTTTTTCAAAACTCAATATTTTGAAAACCCAATGCTATTTTTTTTTAAACTTGATAAATGAGAGTTTCTCAATATAATCTACAAGATGTGAGATTTTTTTTTATTTTACCTAAAAATAACGGTACCCACCATAAAAATGTTAAAATATTGTTTTCGAAAATCGTATTTTTCTTGAAAACGGCGCCTAGAATTTTGATATTTTTTTTTCTTTCAATTAATTTTTATGATCTTTGATTTAATAAAAAAAAATTAAAATTAAGATATCACAGCTTGTACTTACCATATAACTATTTTGTCTAATTTTCAATTTCTCACACATCGGCATTACGAATTTTAATGAAATTTTTTATAGAGATGCTTCTAAAAAGTTTTAAATAAAAGTTTAAATATCAAAGAATAGAAAAGCTATGAAGCTGCTTACGAACAAGAATGCTAGCAACTTTGACATCGCTTTTTGATGATTTAAAAAAAGGGTAACTTTGGTGTACCCTGACCCATGTTAAAATAAATTTCTCTGTCAGTACTCACAGTAGGGACCTCATTCTGCACTTTTTCTTAGTATAATACTAACCTTTAAAACTACGTTTAAATTGAGCTGATATGTTTTTAGGGTTGCCAGATATTCGATTTTAAATGGTGTTCAATTTTTCTTGCCCGAGCAAAATTTTGACTTTGAGGTCAATTTTTTTTTTAATGCGTCAAACACAAAGTTTTCTTATTTTTACCTGATGAAGAAAACAATAATAAAAAAACTCATTAAGTGCACCCAAACACCCATACATCTTTTGATACATGGGAAAATCTTAAACAGGTAAAAATTTTGGGTTTTTTACCTACTTTTATTGCAGCACTTGGCAATCGGAGTGGTTTTTCAAAAATTGATAGTTTTTACCTAATTTTTAATACTGTGCAATCATGAAGAGGGTTAAAAGTATACTTATAGAGCAAGAGCCCGTGAACCCCAAAATTTCTTTATTTTATAAAAGCTGAAAGTTTGTCAGTGCATGCTCCCAACAAAGTTAAGAACAATGAACTATTATGAAGTTTGTATTTTACTTGTATTAAAAAACAGTTGAAATATGAAATAAAATGCACGACTGGATCGCACTAACTTGCTCTTATGTAAACAAATTTTGAATTTTAAATACATTTTACAAATTTAAAACATGGATTTAATGAGATAAAAATTTTCAAATGCATGGAATTACCGTCTGATTTCCAAAAAAAGTATAAAATTCTGCAAACGAAGTTTGTAAATCGTTTTATTATAAAAGCTATTTTTTTATATAAGAAATATTGACTATTTCACGCGTATACAAATTTTCTTTTTTCCAAGAAATGTTCATACTTTTTTGAAACCCAATATTATAATATAAGTTTTTTTTATTTTAATAAAATAATAATTCGCAAATCGCGACCTTAGAACAATAGGGTTCTTACTGACTTTTTTTTTCAAAACTGAGTTATACATGTGGTCGTAGCAAATCGAGTATGCTCTTTCGATCTGTTTCATCCATATTTGTCTCCATATTTTTTGTCTCCTTTAGTTTCCTACTAAGTCAATAAAATGCAGGAAGCAGAGTTCTATGTACATCAATTTATTAAAAACTAAGTTCACAAAGTTCTAATTGGTAAATAGAACCTAGTGTAGTTAGAAAAATTTAAAAAAAAATGCACATAAAACTTTGTTACACAACAGGATGTAGATTGAACTTTGTTGCTTCAAAAGGCTATGAATTTTGTGTTAAAGTTGAATTTTATCTGTGCTGTGTGATTTTCAAAATGTTTGTTCTAAATATGCATACATTTTAATAAGTAAAGGTGAGTATTTCTATTTCAAAAGAAAATAGGAAATCAAAAGATGTACTGTATTAAATATACCACTCATTTAAAATGTCCTGTTAAAGATAGCTTTTACAGGAATGTTTTCAGTACGAACTTTAACCTTGATTTTCACCATCCCAAGTTTGATAAATGTGTTTGATACATTAAGTAAAAAATTTACGATGGAACATGAGGTCCACTTAAACTTAAAAAAGATTTTATTATATCATGTAAAGGTGAAAAAACTTGCCATATTTGCCAGGCTTGGATGCATCACAAAGCCCGTGTAGGGCTTACTAGAACGGAATATCAAAAGATAAGCAAGCTAGATTCCAATGAAATTGTGCCAGATACTCTAGTTGTTATAATGCCACCTCGTTAAGAAGGATTCAAGGCTGTTAGCTTTGCCAAACGTATTATAACTTTCAATGAAAGTTTTGCGCCTCTTGGAACGAAAAGCAAAGAAATACCTTTTACTACAATTTGGCATGAGGGTACTTCCAGTCGACACTGAGTTCATAGTACTTAACTTTTAAAAAAGTCAATATATAAAGTCAACTTTTGTTGAACCATCATCATTTGTTCGCTCCCAGCCAATAGAAATATCAATCGACAGAATAAATGTTATTGAAAAAAATGTCTCCCAACTGTTTCCTGAAAATAGAAAACAATTCATCAATCTTCCTGTAATCGAGCTTAAAAATGGTGCAAAAACAATTTTTTCTTAATAAATGATTAAGTTTTGTTGACATAAATTTATGTTTTCTTTTTTTATTTACAGTTCAGTTTAAAAAAAGAAGGAATTTTAATAGAAATAGTTTACAAATCGGTGTATAATGTACATAGGGCTTTTTAAATATATCTCTATAATTAATTTCTATATTCGGGTTGCTGTAAAAGATTTAGTATTTTCCTTTATAACTCGAAGTATCAAAAATGTAGTTAGGACCTTCACGATATTATGGGCAGTGTGAGCTTTACTATTAATTAACTTTTCTTTAATAATGTTTATTTGTTTTCCTTTATAAGAAATTCAAAAAAAAAAAACAGGAATAAAAACTTCGTTCAACAAAAATTCTTATTTCTTTCACATAACAGGATTCTATCTGAACAATTAAAATTCTTATCATGTTACTTAGTATCAGGTAATTTGAACCTTATTGTTCTATGCTCAAATGACTTAGCGTTGAGTAACAAGGTTCTATCCATTTTTTCAACCACCAGTTACTGCAAAATTATGAATTTAATATGTTGTAGATTTTTAAATTCAGATCAACATAACTTAGTACAAAATTTGTGTTTTCAAAAAATCTTGTACATATATAGATCCGAACCAAAATATAAAAGTTATTGACAAACAAAATTCAATCTCTGTGACTTGAGTGTAGTTAGAACCCTATTGTTCTAAGGTCGCGAAATTTGCTCAAAATTCGTAGATAAACATGAAAAGAAATATTTGTTAGTAATTTGAAATTGGAACGCCAAATATCTCCTTTTTTATTTCTTTTTAACAAAATGTTCTAGGTTATGCATACAAAATATTTTTTGCAAAAGAAGTTATCTTATTTTATTTTCTAAATATTAGTTATGTGTATATCAATAAATTTCTAAAAGTGGTAGGTATACTACATTTTTTCTAATTTTATTTTTTTTTAATTAATTTAAATTTTCCATACTACATTATGTTATGTTTGTATGCCGAAACGAGTATAGCCAAATGAATTTGCACCTTGCAACAACAAAATTGAGTTTTTATGCTGTGAATTAGCGATATATACTTCATTTCCAAACTATTATAAAAACAGTGATGGATTGGTGATATAAATTGAAGCAGTTCAATTTAGTCTTTCTTTTGTTATAGTTTATTTTAGGTTGTTCAAGCTGGTTGAGTTTTTTTTTTAATATAAACCCATGTCCGGCGGCTACCAGTTCAGGTGTGGTAGGAACTTGAAATTTCACACACTGTCTATTTTTGGTCTAATTAGAGAAAATCTGAAAAAAAATTTTTTGGAAAAGCTTTTAGTTTTCCGGAAAATTCACGTTGCGTTTTCGCAACATCCGCATTTATAGGTATAGAGTTCAAGTCAAATTTAATCAAATATTTGTTTGATAAAGCGTATTAAAACAGAAAATAAATTAATAATGCATTATAATTTAAAAAAAATTAACATTATAGTTATGTACATATATAGCTATGTATGCTCATGAAATATTAATTTTTGTATGGTAATCGCATTTAAAGATAAACATTTGTTTTTCGTTACATGCGATACGTGAATTGAAAGGTGGCACTCCCTTCACGAATAACAATTTTTAACTCGCTGAGATGCCTAGTTTAGCCAGAAATCACGTTTAAAAGTACATTGGGTGGCAAATTTTTGTCAAAAAATATTTTTGAAAAAAGATGTATGAAAAATCAAAATTTCTTAAAAAACAATTGAAAAAAAAAAATTTATTGGAAAAAAGTTTTTTGAAAAAATGTTTTTGATAAAATGTCCAAAAATATTTTTGGCAAAAGTTCAAAAGCCGAACCATTGAAATTCATCTTATCTCTCTAAAGATGGAGGAGGTTTACCTCCTCGGAGTTCTAACATTTCTTTCCATTTGTTAAAAAATAAATCAAAATAAAATATTCTGAATTCGGTTTTATTACCAAATTCTGTTTGGCACTATTTCGGTTACCATAACGAAATAAAGCCAATTTGAAATTATTTTGTTTTCAAAAACGAAATAAAACCGAATTTAGAATTTGGTTCGTATCAAAATGTAAGCAAACCAGATTGCATGAGTAATGAAACAAAATTCACAAAGCTCTCATACACTCTCAATACTATTTGCTTGTATTCATCTCGCACCTGGCATATACAACTTTATATACCTACCTACAATTGATTCTGACAGCAAAAAGAAACGCAGATAGGATTTTCTCCCTTACCCTCTTTTAAAAATATATCACTACCGCATCTCTTCTTTTATTTTCTTATATTTTTCCCTTCCACGTAGTGTATCTTATATCACAACCGCATCTCACTGGCGATATTAATATTTCTGCGGCAGAGATAAGAAACTTTTAATTCAGTTCCATGAGACTACTATAGAGTTAATATACAAAGGTTTCACATCTAAAAATACTTTAAACACTATCTAAAATATTTCGACAAAATTTTACTTTTATTCAAAAATACATATTATAGAAAAATATGCTTCGAAAATATAATATTACGATCGATCATTCAATAAAACACAATTTTAAATTAAATGTTTTACAGTACGAACATAACATAAATAAATTTATTTTTAATTTTTGGCTTTCACATTATCGACATTACGGACCTAAATTTAATTTCTTAAACAGAAACTTTTAATAATTAAAAGAACCGTTATATATATAAAAACATAGATCAAAATTATTTATGCATTTACATAATTATGTATTTATGGACTTATTGTATTTCATTATAAGCCACAGCTTTTGTACTTTATATATAAATTTTTAAATCTTTAGTTTAGACACCACTTTGAAAAGAAATTATTTTATTGTGTTTTTATTGATTTTTGGTTTTGAAAATTTCTCAGTTTTCTTGATTCCCTTAATTAAAAGTTCATAATTCATTATTCAAAAAAACATTTATAATATTGTTGTGAACAGAGCTTTATACTACTACAGCGCCATCTGTTGGAAAACTGCATATCAAATTTATGGAAGAAACGAAAAGCTCTTTTCCAATGTCAAATGTATTTCCCCTTATTCCAAACATCTAGAACATTCCAAGACAAGAACTTTCGAGAACAACTAATTTGAGTATATAAGGGAGTGTTCACGGTGAGCGAGACACAGTTGATTTTTGATTACGGAAGTGTGCAAAACTCTGCTTATTGGATTGTGTAAAACAAGTGTGATTTAAGTATTTGAGTTAAAGTATTTGAGTTGTTTATAAATTGAGATTTACTGTTTTGAATTGGAAAGTGTGAATAAAGAAGAAATACTAAAAAGAGTAATAAGTTTTATTTAACGAACCTAGTAAAAATATTACATTGGTGTCAGAAAAGTGGAATAAAACTTATTGTGAAGTGAAGTGTGCGAAAAAAAAAAAAAAAAAAAAAAAAAAAATGAGCAAGTTACTGAAAGAGCTCAATTGTAATGAGCTGAAAAGTGAATTAGGCAAGCGAGAACTTTCTAGAGCAGGATCGAAAAATGAGCTTGTTCTGCGTTTGGCCGAATATTTGAAACAACAAAATGAAGACCCGGACATTTTCGTCTTTGAAGCTGACGCTGAACAAGAAGACGTAAGTAAAAATGTAGATGTTTCAAATATGATTAGTCTTCTGCTTCAACGTTTCGAAGAGCAACGAAATGAGCAGAAAAACGAACAAAAGAATGTTCTCGAACGTCTCGAAGAGCAACGAAATGAGCAGAAAAACGAACAAAAGAATATTCTCGAACGCCTGGAGAAACAAAAAGACCTTCTGGAAGAGCAGAGGAACATGCTAGAAGGCAAGCTTGTTAATATCGAGAATAGTGTATCTGTACTTGGTGAACGTGTTTCATTGTTGGAGAATCAAGTGGACAACATAATGGAGACGTTTTCAAAAGAGTTAGATGAACGTGTTTCATTGCTAGGGAATCAAGTCGAAAACAAAATGGAGACGTTTTCAAAAGTGTTAGATGAACGTGTTTCATTGCTAGTCGACAACAAAATGGAGACGTTTTCAAAAGAGTTAGACCGTGTTCGAAACATAAAGATTCGGGAAAGTTCTGGGGAAACTTTGAGAAAAAAAGAGATGCAACCTCCAACCTTTGATGGACAAACTTCTTGGTCTATATACAAGAAGCAATTCGAGGCAGCTTCCACAACAAATGGCTGGGATGAGGCTGACAAGTATATAGCCTTAACTCTTGCTCTTAGAGGAGCAGCTGCTGAGTTGTTGCAAACCATACCAACAGATAAGAACGGCGACTTCAATTCCTTGGTTTTGGCTATAGACAAACGCTTTGGTAACAGCCACATGAAAGAAGTCTTCAAAGTGCAACTTAATTCCAGAGTTCAGAAGAGGGGAGAAACTCTACAACAACTGCAAGCGGACATTGAAAGGCTTGTTCATCTTGCATATCCAGATGTTGGAGAGGAAATTTGTAACCAGTTCGCAGTTGAGGCATTTGTTCGCGCCATTTCCGACATACATCTTCAAAGGGCCGTGCGAACTGCTGGAAAACGAACGCTTTCTGAAACATTAGCGTTTGCCTTGACAATGGAAGCAGCTGAGCAAGCTTCTCACGGAGTACATCGACTTAGAGAAGCCATCGTCGAAGAATGCTCATGCCGAAGAACTGATGTCCAAAGAAACCAACGAAACGGACTTGCAAAGTGCTGGAATTGCAACAAGACCGGACATTTACAGCGTCAATGTCGATTACCACCAAGAAGAGCTTGTCAACATTGTGGACACGGAGTTTCAAACCCAGAACAAGGTAACAATAACATCAGTGTTACTTCCCGAACAGTTTCCCAACAGGGAAACGAGTAAGAACCAACTTCGAGGGGCAGAAGCTGGTTTCTGATATCGATGGCCCCAGAAACACCATCCAGGTCTCTCAGACTAAGCGAGATAATAAAAGTCTGACTGTCGAGGCAACTTTAAATGGCAACAAACGTGTGGTCACAATCGACACCGGTGCCACAGCCTCCATTGTGCGTCAAGACCTAGTACACCTGAATTGGCTACATAACACGAATAGCTACCGTCTTAGAACTGCCACAGGAGAAGCAGCTAGGGTTTATGGTGAAGTCCGACTTGGAATTCGAATTGCAGGTCTAGAATTCTCACACAAATTTTTGGTGGCAGATATATGTGACGAGTGCATTATCGGAATGGACTTCATGAAAGAACATCGTGTAGTTTTGGATATCGGCAACCAGGTACTCAAATACCAGAATACAGAGATTCCAATGATCTATGGGCACGAAGGAACAACAACCCTAAGGACTTTCATCAAAGAAGATGTTGTTATTCCTACTTCTTCTGAGGTATTTGTTTGGACAAAAGTAGAAGGTGAGTGTGGACGCCATCGATACCTAATGGTGGAACCAGGCCCAGATTGTTCTTCCCAAAACGTCATCATTGGGAAGACACTTGTGGCTCCGAAGAACAACATGGTCCCCGTACGGATACTCAACACCAAACCGTACGATGTAAAGTTAGTGAAAGGAGAAGTTATCGGTAAGTGCGAATCTGTCGCAGCCATAACACGAATTGACGCTGAAACACCGAGAAAGACATTCGATCCTGAGGAGCTCAATAACATCAAGGCAAAAATACTCAGTTCAGCTAACCTAGACCAACATCAGGTTAAAATGGCAGAAAGCCTTCTGAATGAGTATGCTGACATTTTTGCTTCACCAAACGGGAAATATGGAAGGACACAAATGGTGCAGCATCGAATAAATACAGGAGATGCAAGACCCATTCGTCAGCCCGCAAGACGTCTGCCACTCGCCAAACAAGGTGAAGCTGAGGAAATGATTACCACCATGAAGAAGGATGGTTTGATTGAGAACTCCAAGAGTCCTTGGGCGTCACCAGTAGTCCTAGTCAAAAAGAAGGACGGAAGTACACGGTTTTGTGTTGACTACCGAAGGTTGAATGATGTAACCAAGAAAGACAGCTACCCCCTGCCAAGAATTAGTGACACCTTAGATGCGATGGAAGGTGCACATTGGTTTTCAACGCTGGACTTGAAAAGTGGATATTGGCAAGTTGAAATTCACCCTGAAGATCGAGAAAAGACAGCGTTCTCCACAGGCAATGGGCTGTGGCAGTTCAATGTGATGCCATTTGGTCTTTGCAACGCTCCGGCAACATTTGAGCGTTTGATGGAGTGCGTCCTTCAAGGCCTGACGTGGAAAACTTGTCTTGTCTACTTGGATGATGTTATCGTTTATGGAAAAACATACGACCAACACTGCAAGAACCTAAGGGGTGTGTTCCAGAGACTTCGAGAGGCTAACCTTAAACTAAACCCAGAAAAATGTGCACTGTTCCAGACTGAAGTAAAGTATTTGGGACATATCATCTCGTCCCAAGGAGTCAAGACCGATCCTGAAAAAGTTGACACCGTCAAAAATTGGCCAACACCACAGGACAAACATCAACTACGAAGTTTTCTTGGTCTTGCTACTTATTACAGACGTTTTGTAAAGAACTTTGCCGGAATTGCGAAGAGTTTGCATCAGCTTACGGAAAAGAATAAGCAGTTTAGATGGTCAGGTGAGTGTGAAAAAGCCTTCCAAGAACTGAAATACCGTCTATGCAATGCTCCGGTGCTGATCTATCCGACTCCAGGCAAGCCTTTTATCATCGATGCTGATGCAAGCAACGTGGGAGTCGGCGCTGTTCTATCACAAGTGCACAATGGCGAAGAAAAGGTTGTCGCCTATTTCAGCAAAGTACTGTCGAAGACCGAAAGGAACTACTGTGTGACCAGAAGAGAACTCTTGGCACTCATCTTGGCAACGAAACACTTCCACAAATACATCTATGGACAGAAGTTTCTTCTACGAACCGATCATGGTGCTCTTAACTGGTTGTTGAACTTCAAGAACCCAGAAGGACAAGTCGCAAGGTGGATAGAAAGACTGCAGACTTACGATTACGAAATTCAACACCGAAGGGGAAAGCTGCACTCAAATGCCGACGCACTATCCCGAAGACCTTGTAAAATAGATTGCAAGCATTGCAGGCGACAAGAAGAAAAGGAATCCATCAACATTCTGCGAATAAGGGCTGACCCCATTTGTGGATGGAGCAATGAAGAAATAAGATCTGCTCAACAAGAAGACCCCGACATTGAACCTCTTCTCGCATGGAAGGAACATGAAGAAAAACCCGCATGGAATGACATTTCCGATAGGAGTCCAGTTTTAAAGGCCTATTGGGCACAATGGGACTCACTTCATGTGCAAGAAGGTGTTCTTCGGCGAAAATGGGAGTCCGCTGATGGTAAATCCTATGTGATGCAGCTTGTGTTACCTCAATCGAAAATCAAAGAGGTTCTTCGAGAGATGCATGATGGACCTTCAGGAGGCCATTTGGGAGTCAATAAGACTTTTGAAAAGGTGAGGCAACGATTCTACTGGTTGCATGCAAGAGACGACGTTGAAAAGTGGTGCCGAAATTGTGACGCTTGTGCTGCAACCAAAGGACCTGGTAGAAAACTGCAAGGAAAAATGATGCAATATAATGTCGGCTCACCGTTTGAAAGGATTGCTGTTGATGTGGCTGGCCCATTTCCGGAAACGAATGCTGGAAACAAATACATTCTGGTGGTAATGGATTACTTCAGCAAATGGCCTGAGGCATACGCTATTCCGAACCAAGAAGCCAAGACCGTGGCCGACCAGATTGTGTCTAACTGGGTAAGCAGGTTTGGTGTGCCTATGGAACTTCATTCCGACCAAGGAAGGAACTTCGAGTCGAACATATTCCAAGAGGTCTGCGCGTTCCTTGGCATTAAGAAAACGAGAACCACACCACTTCACCCGCAATCTGATGGAATGGTCGAGAGATTCAACAGGACCTTAAAAGAACACCTCACTAAAGTCGTAGGCGACTACCAAAGAAACTGGGATAGGCACATACCACTATTTTTGATGGCCTACCGAAGTGCAATACATAGCTCAACAGGACAAACGCCATCTGAAATCCTGTTTGGAAGAAGCATACGGCTGCCTAGTGAGATAAGGTTTGGACATCCATCACAAGAGTCTAAGGAAACAAGGGATTACGTGAGTGACCTACAAGAGAGGCTAATCGACATCCACGAAAGGACCAGGACTAGAATGAGCGCTTACAGCGATCGAATGAAGACAAGGTACGACACAAGAGCAAACACGACAGGATTCCAAGTAGGAGATCGTGTATGGCTGTATAATCCACCAAGGGCGTACGCAGGATTTCGATCAGGGGGGGGCAAACTCATTCGAGAACTAAATAAGTTGAATTTTTGTTAATTTTTTATATACTATGTATATACAGATTAACAATAATGAATCATTATATTCAAATGAAAGCCAAGCGGCGTGGGTCCTCAGCAAATCTGTTGAGTACACCTTCTATGATTTCCTCCTCTCTTTCTGAAACCATTTTTCGGTGTACACTCAGCATACATAATCCTGCAAATTAAAACATTCAAACAGTTATCTACAAACTATGATTTTGGGATTATTCAGTTATACCATTCAAACGATCTTCGATCATGGTTGATCTTAGCCATGTTTTGACTCTCCTCAACGTGCTAAAGGTTCTTTCAACCGAGCTAGTAGTGCACGGTAAAGAAAGGGCAATATGAAGAGCAAGTTTCGTTGTCGGGAAAAAATCGTCTGCTTCATGTACGATATCGCATAAGTCCAGTTTTTGGAGATCTTCTGGAGATAATTTTTTATCTTTCCAAAGATTGTACCACAACTCAGCCTCCTCAACAAAATTTTGCAATCCGGGGTAAAATTCGACAAAAATTTTTGATTTTAACTTAAAATCATTTAAGTTAAACTTCAACATATTTACTGGATGCAAAATAAAAAGGGAATATGCTGGTAAGTTTTCATCTGGAAATCTTCGTTCAAGTGAAGAAATCAAGGAATCTAAATATGGAATTAGGAGCGATCTCTTCCAAAACTCAACTGCGTTCGATGAAGGAGGGTTTGAGCGATGTGCTTGACGTTTGACTATTCTTGGTGTTTGCAGTTCTACTTCAACTTCTTCAGCCACCAGTTTCGAATCAGTCATGAGTTCTTCCACTCCTGAGTCCACATTTCTTCGATGATCCTTTGCCATATTAATAATTTTGTGAATATGTTTGGTGCATGCGAGGAGGTCTAATTTTTTTGACTGCAGAATATTTACAACTGGTTCCAAATAAGCTGAATATTTTGCTATAAGGACAAGGCATATAATAAATGACGATTGTGTAATAGCACAATGGAGTTGAAAAGCTGTTGTTTTTGTTGAAGAGTTTCCTACAACAGAAAGCTCTTTAAGTCCATTCACTATACCGCAAAAGTGTTCCTTGAAGATGGCTATACTTTTGTATTTTTCAGACCATCGAGTTTCGCAGAACCCTGGAATGCTTGTAACATATTTCTTTCTTGAAAGCGAATTTCGGTAGAAAGTAATCACGTCTTTTATTGTCCCTATTGTATTTCGAATTTCCGGAACTTCATTTAGGTCATTTACTACCAAATTTAACTTATGGCTTGCACAATGAAAATACAAAGCATAAGGATACTTTTTTCTCAAAATTGCCTGCACACCGTTATCTTTTCCCGACATGGTTGAACAACCATCATATCCTTGCCCATTAAGTTTCAGTGGATCAAGTCCTGCTTCTTCAACGAATCGATCTAATGCAGAGGCGATGGTCTGTCCATCCATAGCATCCAATTCAATGAATCCAACAAACTCTTCGCAAACCACTTTAATATTTTGATTGTAGAACCGAATTCCAATCGACAGTTGTTCTTTTCCGGATATATCACGACTTTCATCGCCCATCAGAGAATAAGAAGAAGCATTTTTTCCGTTTTTAATTACTTCATCCCTAATTACTTGCCCACACAAATTAATAATTTCGTTTTGAATTCTCGGAGAAGAGTAAGTTGCATTCTTCTGTCTTCTTTCAAAATGCTGCTTGAGACTTTGATCGCCGGCTTTTACTTGAAGGCGAAGTAAATCTTGAAATACACCTAAGGACAGGGAATCTTAAGAAATGAATTGAAATTGGACACAAATTACCTTCATTTTGGTTTTTCCCCCTTAGAGGCAAATCATGGGTCCCGCAAAATATAATTGTTGAGATGACAGCAGATATAATTTTTTTATTTTCTTCTACTAATTTGTTGTGTCCAATTTCCAAAGAAAGGCTAATAGGTTTTCCTTCCAAAAAAGTCTTTGCTGCTGCGACTGCTTCCAAGTGCCACTTACTAGCAGAGTGACTTCGACAATGTTCATGCATATTCTTGTAACGATTGAATGATGATTTGATAAATGAACCCAAAACACCATGAACATTCAGAGGCGGGAAAAGAACACAGTACAAACAGAGCGCCCCTTTCAATTTTGATGAGTATTGAAGCCAAGGAGAATACTTTTTTAACCATTCAAACTTAAATTTTCTAGTAGTATTTTGAGCATCATTGCTGAAATTGTAATTTTCAGCTGGTACCCAACATCGCTTCAAAATTTCCATTTTTTCAGAGGATGACATAAACGGTAATTTTTCAATACATTCTCCTATGTCGAGCAATGGATATTCTTTTGGACGCAATGCATCTACACATGAAGACGTCGAAGCGACTGATACACTTGCCTGAAAATCATCCGAAGTAGTTTCGAGATCATGATTTGAATTTCGGATTGGGATTATACTTTGACTTATTTCACATTCATCGGTTTCATCAGTCTCAGCACGTTTTCTTTTTTGAGCAGCTAAACAATTAGTAGAAAGTCAGTTTTATGGGTCAAAATCATTGAGGTGGAAAAAAATTCACTTTCAATCTACATGGGATTTTCACAAAAAATTAGTGCAAACTAGTAAAAGCAAAAACTTTACTTTAAATGCCATAAATGAATAAAATTTTATAAATTAAGAAAGACAGATTTTTTTTAGAAAAACGCATTTATCGGTGACTCCATTCTTTACTTTAGTTTAATCAAAAAATTGTTAACATCACCCTAATTCAAAAATTTGTTTCCTTCGATAATTTGTTTGAAATATTAACCACTTTAATTTTTTTATTTAATTTCACAGTTTAAGGAATAAAATAGAATTTTTTAAGCCGCCCTAATGTGAAAATATTTAATTAAAAAAAACATTATGTGTAATAAAACATCAATTTTTTCATAATCTGTAAAAAAAGATTTTTTTTGTACCACCTTAATTGAAAATATATTTATGCATAATTGTTTTGAAACATTTAAATTATTTCAAACACTAACAACATCAAATCTAATTGAACTCCATCATCAAGAGCTATAATGAATTATTCCTGTTTATTATTATTACGAATCTTAGGACTATGACTATAAAATAAAAATCAGCTTCATTGGATTCTAATCTAATAGGAGGTCAGTCATTTTTCTAAGAGATGCCCAGAACAGAACGAAATTGAAATTTTTCTTGTCCCTTTTTCCAGTTTTCATTCACAAAATGTTCGCACGTCATTTACGATTACGTTCATTTACATTTAATTTCTTACTCTACAAATCACATCAATGTATCCAATTGGATAGGTGTGAATATATTTAGGTAGGTAGGTACTCACGTGTAAAAAAATTTCTTATATCCATTATTATATTTCTAAGTTCTTCAATTTTGTTCTTGTCTTGACTATCACTTAATTCTTTAATTTATTATGCACTAAAAACACTTATAATAAACAACAATCTGGCGACAAACGCAAAACAAATTCTTTGACTATGAGCAAAATAAAATGGCATAAAATTATATTATGATGATGTAGAAGTGCGTTGCATTTACTATTCAAACCTAAAAACTTTTTTCTTTGATTGCATCTTTTTTGTTTCCAATTTACGGAAGGTACGGCGCGCCGATTTCATGAAATTTCTGTATGTATCCTCTTTTTTACTCTATTCACTGACTTTGACACCTCTCACGCTTTCTTATAGAAAATAAGAAAATAACGGTTTTCTTTCCACTTATTTAGTGAATTTTTATGTGTATCTCTCATCGCTCTGCGCAGTGCGCATGCGCATGTCGTGCGGTAGATTTCTGTTTGAAAAAAATCAGTTCGTATGAAAGATGGTGCGTGTATGTATTTGTGTGTATCTCACAATTGCTGGGTTGATGAACTGTGCTGTCGTTTTAGAATAGACCAGTAATAAAATAGTAATAGTAGTAATAAAATATTTTGTTTCTAATTATACTGAATTTTGAGAAACTCTGCCTAAAAATCATACATAATTACAATCATTATCTAGGTACCTAATCATTATTATTTTTTTTCATTATATCCAAAATTTCTAGGGGGGGGCAACTGCCCCCCCCTGCCCACCCCTGCGTACGCCCTTGTAATCCACATCGTCAAAAGGGATTGTCTCCGAAGCTTCAACAAAACTGGGAAGGCCCTTATACTGTCGTCACGAAAATCAATGATGTCGTTTACCGAATTCAAAGAGGGTCAAGAGGAAAGTTAAAAGTTGTGCATAGCGATCGGCTGCACCGATACAGTGGCGAATCTGGAGATGGAATTGTTCGGGACGAACAATCTTAAGAAGGGGGCAATGTTGTGAACAGAGCTTTATACTACTACAGCGCCATCTGTTGGAAAACTGCATATCAAATTTATGGAAGAAACGAAAAGCTCTTTTCCAATGTCAAATGTATTTCCCCTTATTCCAAACATCTAGAACATTCCAAGACAAGAACTTTCGAGAACAACTAATTTTAGTATATAAGGGAGTGTTCACGGTGAGCGAGACACAGTTGATTTTTGATTACGGAAGTGTGCAAAACTCTGCTTATTGGATTGTGTAAAACAAGTGTGATTTAAGTATTTGAGTTAAAGTATTTGAGTTGTTTATAAATTGAGATTTACTGTTTTGAATTGGAAAGTGTGAATAAAGAAGAAATACTAAAAAGAGTAATAAGTTTTATTTAACGAACCTAGTAAAAATATTACAATATTTTGAATGCTTAAGTGAAATTCACCACTCCCGTATTCACTCACGACTATTTGTATACCTTGAGTCGAACGTGTGCTCTGATAAGTGTGTGCACAAACATACCCATAGCAAAGTCAATAACTTTTATCTTATCGAGGCTTAAATCAGATCGCCATCAGAAAAGTTGAACTTCTCTCACGTGCGGTTTTTTATAGTTCATATTTTTAAAAGGCTTTTGTTCTTTTATTTTATTGGATAAGAAGAAAATAAAAACAAAATATTAACATAAATTAAGTTAAGAACTTTTTAATTTATCCGTGGGAGCATCTCGCAAAAAATTCATTCAATCATTCTTTTTTGCCATGTCGGAAATGAAATTTAACTTATCTTTTTTTTTTTATTAAATTTCAGATCACAAATGGATTTCCGAATCAAATGGAAGAATTCCCAGCGAAGCAGTTGTAGCTGGCATTGATTCTGATGGAGATACCATTTGCATTGGCCGGGCAATCTTCAACAATGACTTGTTGCCCGCCAAGGTGATTCCCAACAAGGGTAAAGCGTACGTCAGCCACGGAGGGCAGGAGCACGAAGTGTCCAACTATGATGTCCTTTGCGGTCCCTACTACGACTGGGCCACTGACAGTAATGGTGATGTTCCGCCCACAGCCGTTAAATCGGGTTTAACTTGTGACGGCGAGACCCTCTACGTTGGACGAGGATCTCATGAGGGCAGCTTGACCGTTGGCAAAATTCATCCCTCACATGGTTGTCTGTACATTCCGTACGGAGATTCGGAGGTGAAGCTTACAACGTACGAAGTGCTTGTGCAACCCGAACAGTGGGTTGAAGCAACGCCTGATTGCATACCCCGAGGTGCAATCGTTGCAGGAGCAGATTCGGATGGTGATACAATTTACGTGGGCCGTCTTAAACACGGTGGTGATTTGTTGCCAGCAAAAGTTATTCCAGATAAAGGTGGGGCTTACGTCTGCTTTGGCGGTGAAGAGGTCAAGAGTGACAATTTCCAAATACTTGTGGGAGCCGGTTTCGCCTGGGCTGCTTGCGAAGGAGGAAATATTTTACCAAATGCAGTCCCCTCTGGAAATACCAGTGACGGTGAAACCCTGTACATAGGACGTGGTCATCACAATGGCAGCTTGAGTGTGGGTAAAGTTCATCCATCCCACGGATGTCTTTATCTGCCCTACGGCGGAGAGGAGATAAAGCTGCAGCATTACGAAGTATTGGTTCGCTTATAGGAAAATGCTGGATGTGTAACGGGATGATTAAATAAAGGAAAATGGATATTTTCTCCATATGTGAGTGTGTGTTTAATTATTTTTATAAATCGCTGCGCACTTGGCAAAGTTTCAAAAAGTTTGTCTGTGTGTTATCACACAAGGCAGCTTCTCTCGAAGCACAGAGAGGTGTCGCTCTTGTGGCGACTAAATTATAACATACTTGGTCTTTTGTACTTTTGTATGAAGACATACAGATGAACGTATATGAGTCAAGAATTTCTTAGATTTCCAATTTGGATTTTGACAATATAGGTAGCTATGTAGTAGACACTATCATTTCGAAGTTCTGCAAATGCTATGTTTTCAACCCATTCGGAATGCACAAGCACATGCACACAAAGGAAGCAATGAACCGTGAATGTGCTAAAAGTTTGAAAGTTTTTGAAGATTAAGCGAAATGCTTTAGGAAGTTTCAATTTCAAAGTTTAAATTAAATAATAATTAAAGACCTAGTAGGAGAAAGTATGTAAAAGTAAGTTTTTTTTTTCAAGAAAATGTTCAAAAATATTCAAACTTTAGACTGAGTGTGTTCAGTGAGAATGTAATGAATTATGTGTTCTCTTTTGGAACTTCTTACTGGAACTCTTAAGATTTTTCTCTTTGAACTATCGTCTTGGTGTTTTGATGGGAAACTGTGGTGGAGTCATAGAATCATCGCGATTCCCTAGCTGGGAAAATTATTTTTTTTAGCTATTGCTATAATGGATCAAACTTAAATGTTTTATTCCTGTCCGTGGTACTGACTCTTCCCGGGAATGGATAAATTTTTAATTGAATCTATCTTTGTCATGATGAATTATTTCTTATTTTGGCCGTTTGGATTTAGCAGAAAATTTTAGATCTCTTCCGTCCCGGTTCTCCACGAGTTGCCGGGCTAACAAGTCATTTTTGTTTATGAATTTAAATAACGTTTTCTGTCATGTAAATCTGATCAAAAACATCTCTAACTACTTACCGTAAAACATACGTGACACTGAATTGCATCTTCGTTCGTCAAAATGGTGGTGAAACCTGAAGAAATACAAGTAAGCAAGATCTTATAGCCGTATTTTAAAGAGGTTATGAGTAATGAAATTGAAATTTCGAGTTTTATCCAAGTGTAACGTACAAATTTACAAGTTTTCCATGTCTGAAGCCGTATTCACAAAAAGTGATTCTATTATCAGTAATTTGTGAACAATAAAGCAGTAAAGGCAGATCTAGTAGACAATAAAATCGATAATTCGATAATAGGTATAATAACTCGGAACTGGCAGGAATACAGATGAGAGTATCCACATCCAGGGATGAGTTCTCTAACCATTCCTTTGGGTGCTGGTAATGAACACAGTTCTCCTTAATCTGAAACATTGTGTAGTAAAGGTAGTAGCCTACGCTGACGATCTTGCGTTATTAGCGACAGGTACATTCTTACCCACTATCAGCGAACAGATCGAATACGAAAGGGCGTAGGTTAGTAGATGGACTAGAAAGTGCGGCCTGATGGTTAACCCGTCAAGAACAGAATTAGTCCTTTTTACAAACAAAAGGAAAATACCACGCTCCAGAATACCTTCAATTGAAGGCACCCCGCTGAAGATTTCAGATCATGAAAAGTATCTTGGTGCGATTCTAGATAGGAAATTAAACTGGAGTCTTAACACTAAGGAGAGAGCGAAAAAAAGGAATGATTGCATTCTACTCCTGTAACAGAATCTTTGGGAAATCCTGGGGCCTTAGCCCAAAAATTATCAGGTGGATGTATTTGGCGATAATCAGGCCAATACTTACTTATGGTAATTTGGTCTGGTGGAGTGCAAAAAGCAGGAAGCTCAAAACTCTGAAAAAAGTACAGACACTTGCGTGCATTGGAATTACGGATACCATGAGATCCACACCAACTGCAGGGTTAGAAGCGATACTCAACCTGAAATCCCTAGACTTTTCCGTACAAGAATCCGCAGCATATAGCGCCTTAAGGCTAAGCCAGACTAATAGCTGGAAAAACAGCTCAATAGGACATGCTCAAATTCTTCAGAAATATTTGGGTGATAGTGATTATACAACACCCGAACTTGTCTTTTATAAACCATTCCAAACTGCCTTTCCAAGCAGAGAAGAATGGCTTAAAAAGCAATCCTAAACCAATGAATCAGCAATAGCAATCTATACTGATGGCTCCAAAATGGACACGGATATTGGTGCAGGCTTTTTCTCAGAACCTCTTGAGCTAAACAACTCACTTAGGCTGCCAGATTATAGTAGTGTCTTCCAAGTGGAGGTCCTGGCAGTGACAAACAGCTGATAGACAGGTATCAATGATGGCGATACCACGGACTGATATCACCTTTTACATTGATAGCCAAGCGGCAATAAAAGTGATTTCCGTCACTGTCATAAAATCGAAGCTTGTCTCTTGCTGCCGCGAATAGTTTAAGGTTCTTGGCACGCAACACAATATTAGACTTTGCTGGGTCCCGGGACACAACGGCATACCAGGTAATGAAAATGCCGATGAGTTGGCAAGACAGGGATCAGCGCTTGACGCTAGTCAAGCAGAGATGGTAAGCATCCCACTCTGGAACATTAAACAGAAAACTTCAGATTAACTCTAATGTACTTGGTCTCACGACTAACAAATTTCGCATGTTCTTCTATCCACAGGAAGGACTCTTTTACGGATCTTTGGCATCGATCGTTGATGCTAATGTGGTCTATTAACACCTTTAGACTTATTGCGCTCAGGCAGTACGTGGTATAATATATTGAATGTGAAGTTTAGAATGTATAGTATATAATGCACTTTCGCACTATCTCGATGGTTCATTTTATATACTGAATAGTTAGAACTCAATGATATATAATATTATAAATTTCAAAACCTGAATATTTAATAATAATATCTATATATTTCGATGCATGGCAAAAGTTAAAATTTACACGGATAAGCCCATATGCTTTAAAAATTCTTGACATTTTTCTAAAACTTTTCATAGCCTACCTCTTCTATACCCGGGGTTTAAACTACCTGTCTACTGACTGAAAGTGGGTTATGTTCTTGTGCTAGTACTCCCACTAAATAATGCACATTTAATAGCTGATTGATACTGCTTAAATACTCCTACTATGTATTTCCTGAGCTTGAATGTTAATCACTTTTTCAAATAACCTGTTTTCGAGTTAAAACCAGTAGCCAATTGCTTGGGTTGTTGATAAAATCTCCAGATGTTGTTTTTATCGCAAGACTCATTGATCTCCTTTGCCGCATATGGCAAGAATTTATGAATTCGTAAAAAAATCTAAGTCGAGATTTCTATCAGTCTTGGTAGATACCATTTTTAAATTTTCCGTGGGACGTGTTTTTCTTTTTTTTGTAAGACCTCAAATAACGGTTCGAGATACTAGAAATTTTTTTTTGTTCTCAAAAAGGGTTTCACAGAGTTTTTGGAAACTGCTGCTCTTTAGCCGTTCGGAATAGGCAGAAAATTAGAGTATTCTCCCGTTCATGGTAACACGCACAGCACACATAAATGGTTGAGAGTTGTAAGTCACTAGGTCCTGGTTCACGCCTACTGTGGCGTGATTTCAGCTGCCTCTTTGATGATATCGTAATACAGACGACTCGAATTATTGGCGTGTGTGGGTTTTGCAGGGATATCGGATAGCTTCTCGGTAAGGTGATCTCTGTAAAAACACTGACAACTTCAGGTATGCTAAGCCATCCAACGTTGAATTTCTTCTTTTGGGCATCGATTAGCACATGGTCAGTTTGGTTGATAGTCCGACCGGAAACCTATTGCTTCTTATCCCTGCACTTTGAGCTGCTGGCAATGGTGAAAAAATTTATTTGAAAATTAATAGTGCAATACAGAAATCCACTGGGTTAATGTACGATCTCCATTTCCGATCAGAATAATCAAAGGACAGTTGACTCACTCCAGCGTTCATCCGATTTCGTCCAAGAATTTGCAGGTGTGAAAAACCTGAACAAAAATGTTCCTTAAAATTCTACCACACCCATTTCAAGTAATCAGTTTTGGAGAGACTACAGAATATTGAAACTGATGTGACCCTGAAGCAGGGTTGTAATCGTCTGTGAATACAATGTTTAATCAATTCCATATATAGACTTACATTCACGGACTTCACTTCAAATATCTAATGAAATCACCATTCATTTAATATTTGTCTACCTGTATTATACAATAATCAAATGAATCCAATCTTCTGAGAATTCAGGCATTCTTGGTATTCTTTGGATTTGAGAAATCATCCAATACGTTTTTTTTACCAAAAATATAAAATACTCGTATTTCCCTTATCACGATATTTACCCAACTCTTATGTGCGTACGAAAGTCAAAGACGAGTATGGTCGACAACATCACTCAAAACGTGAAGGCCTTCGACTTTATCCTTCAATCCAACAACCATGATATATCGACATTCAATCATAAATAAATGAGTTTTTAACCTCCAACAATCCTTGTCGTTGTCATGGTCTTCCAAACATAATTTTTTATGTCTTCCTTATTTTTCATTCCAAGGTGAGTTATTACTCAATTTCATCTCAGAAGTTTCATAAGAAACCCTAGAAGGGAAAAGATGTCTAAAGCAATCGTATACTCGTACCATATCTAAGTTTTGATCTTTAAGTTTTATTTTTAAAGAGACAGCTAAATTTACGAAATTCCTTCTTCATTATTGAATCAGACTTTAAATGGAACTTATCTTGCTCGTTTCATGCTTGTCATGCATTGCCCTATAATTAAAACACTAAGATTTGTTTGTGTGCAGAAAAACACCACCAACCAACGTCAAACAGCTTCCGATATGATGTCAGAATGAAAAAAACTAACAACATGCAAGAAGCAAGACCCAAGTGGTCCAGTGTGCTTTACCAGACACGAGACATTCATCATCTCTTTTTCTTTTAAAGGAAGTTTCGCACTATAAACTTAAATTAACTGGAAAACTTGTCGTAGGTATTGGCTCAAATGTGTTTTTATTTTTATGTCTAAAGTATCTTCTGACCTTTCGGACCTGGACTAAATTTCCCCAAACATATATATTTTTTAATAGTTCGCCTAATTATAGTGTTGCACATAAACAAAGAACGAGTGAAAGGGGGAGAGAAAGGAACATTGATCTTGAATAATTGCAAATTGAAATGGCAGGGGGAAACCGTGCCGGGTAAATTATTCCATAATCAAATTGGGCGACTAAAAAACAAATCTCTGTATTTGACAGTACGTCCAAAATAATATTCAATGCTACGATCGGAGCAATACAAGAAGTAGTGCACGCCGCCCAAATCGCCCAACAAGGAAAGCACTACTCGAAAAAGATCGTTTTGCTAGCAACGCTGGACGTACGAAGTGCGAGAATCCACATTCCAGCATATCTCCTGTGGATGGTGAAGGCCTAACTCAAAGATCGAGAGCTGTTTTACGAGACCATAGAAGGCCCGCGAAGGAGGGAAGTCACATCTGGCGCAGCGCAGGAATCGATCTTAGGACCAGACCTCTGGAACAACTCCAACGACGATATCCTTCGCATAGAGATGCCTTTCTGGTCAGGAACGCTGACGACATCGCCGCGGTGATTATGGTACGAGACACCGTTAACGCGCAAAGATAGTTAAATCAGGTCATGCGACGAGCAAACTCGTGGATGGAAGAGCACGGGCTCAGCCTGTCAGCCTAGCAGCAGAGAAAACTAAGATAGTCCTTCTGACAAGGAAAAGGATTCCGACACAAATAGACTTCCAAATTGGGTCAGAAGTGATGAGAAGCAGCGTGGTGGTGAAGTACCTGGGATTGAGACTCGACACAAAGCTTACCTTCTGGCAACAAATAAAGGCAGCAACAGAAAGAGCCTCAAAAACAACGGCATAGCTGAGCAGACTGATGGCGAACGTGGGGGGGCCAACGGCTAGTAAGCGAAGGTTACTAATGGCGACAATACATTCCATAGCGAATTCGGTAGCGAAATCTGGTCATTTAAGCAGGACAAGTACCGGAAACAGATGACGGCAGTGCAAAGACGCGGAACTCTATGTGTGGCCAGCTCTTATCAAACGGTGTCGGAACCAGCCGTCCTTGTAGTCGCTGAAGTTACCCCTATCGATATCCTAGCGACGGAAAGGAAGTACGTCTACGACAAAAAGGCGGAAATGGGAGTGGAAGCGGTATCCTAGGAAGCTAAACAGCTGACGAAACAGAAGAGGCAAGAGTGTTGGAACTCGGAGGACGATGGATGGCGAGGCTGATCAGGAACGTGGATGAGTGGAAGGACCGGAAACACGGTGAGGTTAACTATTACGTCACCAAGTTACTCACCGGACACGGATACTTTAACGCCTTCCTCTACAGGATCGGCAAAACGAGCAGCCCGGCCTGCCAGTACGGGGACTCTCAAGAAGATGACGCGCAACATATCTTCTTTGCCTGAAGCAGATGGGAATTTGAAAGAGAAGAACTGGAGGGAAACATCGGCATCATCACTCCAGACAACATTGTCGAAATTGTCGAAATGATGCTGGCCAGCCAACAGAACTGGAACAAGATCTGCACCTACGCCAACCACCTTCTCAGAAGGAAGAAAAAAGAGGAAGAGCAGTTACGCGAGACAGCGTGAGCCCACAATGGGTACTAAAACGGGACCCTCCCTTGAAGTAGTATGAAAGTGGTTCCGAGGAGGTGATCGTCGAGACACTTTTGGAGGTTTAGCCGGCAGGCCGTAATAAGGTTGAAATCCCTTGAAAAGGGAATGATTGAATGATAGTTCTGTTTCCAGTTTTAAAGCTCTTTTCTGTATCATATCCAATCAATGAACAGAAGTTTGGCCTGCACCTGCTGAAAGATGTAAGTTGTGCTCGAGTTTTGGACTTTTCAATTTGATGTTAAAAAATTTCAAAGTACTTTTTAAGAAATGCTTAATACGAAAACGGTGGGCCATGTAGTGGTTTCTTTTTAAAGCATAGGTTATTTTGATACTGACAGCTGTTTCCAGTGTTGCCGTAAGCCAAAAAAAAGAGTCGCTAGATCGACCTTAAAAATCCGCTAAATATGCTAAAATTTTGAAAAAAGTCACTAGAAAAAATGTTCAGTACACATATCAAAAAAAAATATTCAATTATAACAAAAAAATTAATTTTGTATAGTAAAGAAAAACTTATAAGCATTAAGTTAACATAAAAATCCTAAGAAAAAACAAAAACAAATTATGTCTAGAAAATATTACTATTTTTCATTTTTTATAAAAAGTAAAGAAGTTTCAATAATAACTTCAAATACTTATTATAAAAATAATCAATCACAAATTATTATAGCCATTATAGCATCTTCATCAATTTCATTGACTTCAATATCTAAAGCATTATTGAAGTTATTTTTTGAAAACAAGTACATAAATCGCACCCTTAGAATGAAAGTGACCTAACTCAAAATTCCCGTAACTTCTGATTTCGAAATAAATTGACCTTAAAATGGGATCTCTAAATCCCTGTGGTGAAAAAGATACGGAAACATGAGTAAGAAAGGGTCAGTCTATACATCGGTCACTTGAAATATGTGAGCGATACATTCAAACTTACTCAAAACTATACTTTCTTGAAGACTTTATTGCTCATTTCCCACAAATTGCTATTTTTCAGTTAGGTCACTTTCATTCTAAGGGTGCGATATATACATGCTTACAAAAAAAGTTAAGTTTACTTCCGAAATCTCCACTGCGGCCGACTCGACAAAACCAAACTTACAGTTAAAATTGTAGGCCATAAAATAAATCATAGAAACGAAATGTATAGGTAGTCTAGTTTCTAAAATATATACCCGCTCACTCGCAATCACACTCGTTTCGGTCTTCTTTTGTGTGGTGAAGTTCCAAATTCAGTTCAGTGGTCGTGGTAAAAAAAGAGTCAATCGAATATCATTTCATAAGTGACAAACTCTAATGCCAGGGATGTAACATCACCAGGGGCGTAATATTTACAAAAAATATGTTCTTGTAAAAAGTCGCTGGAAAAGTAACTAGAATTATCTAGTGACAAAAAATAATATTTTGTGGCTAAACTTTTGAAAATTCCGCTAAATATAGTGACAAAGTCACTAAAACGGCAGCACTGGCTGTTTCCCATTTGAAATCTTGACAGGATGTCAGTATCATTCCTTAGAGGAACGAAATGAGACGCTTTATAATTGAACAACGTTGCCAAATATTGAAAACTTATTTCCAAAATGAGTGCTGTGTAGTCCAAACAGTGCGTTTTTTGAAAAGAAGTTTTGGCCGAAATGAAGCACTTACCGCGCCTACTGTAGGCAAAAAGTTCTTGAGACTGGTATGCTAGTGGACAACACTCATGGTCCCCGTCGTCGTAAAGTGCGCATAGTACAGCAACTAGCCATTGATCTTAACAGCTAAATATTTCACGCACTAGCTTGAGAAGAATTCTGCACAAAGATCTCGGATTATTTGCTTACAAGGTCTAAGTGACTCAGCAATCGAAGGTGCACGACCATCCGTTTCGTTATCGTTTCGCAGTTTGGGTCTTAGAGCAGCTAGAATTGACTAAAGATTTTGGGCTAGAAATTATCTTTTCCGACGAAGCACATTTTCATATCGTCGGCTAGTTAGTTATTGTCCAGAAGCCAATGCATCCACAGAGAGTGACAGTTTGGTGCGTATTGTGGAGTGATGGCATCGTTGGACCTTTTATCTTCGGAATTGAGGCTGGGAACAATGTTTCGGTCAACAGTGGGCTGTAAAGTTGGTCTCGTCTGTCTGGAATCCCTCTTCTTAGTGGAGGTTCTTTGGCGGTTTAACTCTTCTAGTATGATAGACTTGGTCCGGCGAGTAGCCAAATAAACCTTTACCCAAAAGCAGTACTGCTCTGTAGGGCGTCTAAAATACTGAATAGGAAAAACTAAGTGGAACCTCCAGCGAGTTGCTATATAAAGGAAAGACCCGTTTTGCTTCAGTAATAGAAGTGAAGAATTATCTTTTTATTTTCTCTTTTTATACAAAATAATTTGCCTTCGTTCGTATCCAACCATACTTCGATAATCGATAACGTTCTATCGATTTTTCCTACAAAATGCACAATCAGCATTTGACCATGCCATGCACTTTAATTGTTTTTGGGCTAGCTTGCTTATGATGCACAATATACATAATTCATAAGCCGATGACCCGTGGAAATGTTTTTAATTTGTACACAAAAATACTCCTTAAGCACTAGAAGTGTCATATGAGTATTTTTGTGTATCTTGTTTTTTATTCTATAGTTCGTGCACTGAAGGTGCCGATTGAACTATATATATATATGAATATTTATAGACATAATATGTATCTTTTGCACAGATTGTGCCAAAGGAAATATGAATGAACATTAAGAATCGGCTCTGCTATGGCCGGCAAAGTGAGTGCATGCGATAGATATGAATGGGAAACAGAGTATCAAGTATCGAAGCAGGTTGAATGTATTTTTAATTGGTTTGCGGCAAGTAATTAAGTGATCGCTGGTGCGATCCCTTCACAGGGCGTTACAGAGCTTAACATGGCCGACCTTTTTTTTACTGAAATTGAAGACATGGATTTGGACGAACTCTAGTTCACTCAGAATGTTGTGCCATGTCACAATCGATTTTTTGCGCACCAAATTGCCAAATTGTGTTATCAGCCGTCTTAGCGATGTCAATTGACCACCTCAGAGCTGCGATTTGACCCTTTGGACTTTTTTTGTGGGGAGCCGTGATGGGCCGGTATTATACCAACAATCTGAAAGCGATTCAAGCACTTAAGGCCAATATCATTTAACCAATTTGTAAGCTACAGCCCCAAATCATCAACAAGGTCTTGGAAAATTGAAGTGACAGAATGTGCTTCTGCGAAGCATGCCGAGGGAGCCACTTGAACGACGTTGTATTCCATAAATAATTGCAATGTTTACTCTTGCTCATAAAGACATAAAGCATGGACAAAATTAATTTTGTTAATTTTATTGTATTTTTAAAAAGAAACTTGTATTTGGTCCACCCTTTATATGTATGTAGATCAAGATCAGCAGATTTATAAGTCGTGTGTCTCTTGACGTTAACATCATAGCAGGTGGTATGTTTACAGTTTCTATCCCAAATTCATATAAAAGCGGGAAAAAAACACACCAAAAAATAACAACAACCTAAATTAGGGGAGCGGGCTGGCCATTCCAAATCGCCCTTCTTGTGATGATACTCTCCGGGAAGTTTTCCCGCAAAACAGCAATCGATTCTAAGTTTCTCATTTTCATGCTCATTCTGTTGGAACCAAATGTCCCCTTCAAATAAAATGTTCAATTAGAAAATATGTTCCTTCAATAAAAAAAAAACAGGAAACAACAATTTCAGCTGAGTGAGAGGCTCTTTGATACAATATTCGAGGATTGGTGTCAGCCCAGTAGCGCATGTTCTGCTTATCGAGCATCCAATGAGCAAACCTATTTACGTTTTCTGGGACTATTTCGAGAAGCAGCTCACATGCATTCCTCCGTGAATTTTTGGCATGCTCGGAGAATTCATGCCCATTTTTTAGAATGTTAATGAAGATCGTCGTTCAAAAATCGATTTATCTATTGACCGGTCAAGAACTGAAAGGCAGACGCATGCTTGTGCGCAAAGTGTTGAAAGAAAAAAGAAGCTTTCGCTATCAATGTTTGCATATTGTCTGATGGGCCGAAGGAATTTATACCTTTGGGTTTATTTTAACGTAACGTAACATTGCGATCAAAGAACATCCCTACGACCGTGAATGCACACTCCTCACTGCTGCAAAGCATGATGGCTGCTGCACTGGAAGAACTAAGACTTTTTAAGTTAATATTTTATTTATTAATAAATTATAAATTCTAGTTACATTCCAGTTAACCAACCAAGACATACCATGAAGACCTACAATATTACCAACCCATAAAGGTTATATAACGGAGAAAAAAAAGTAATTTTAACTGGAAATTTTTCAGTAGAAGGTCTTACATGTGTTTTCTTTTTGGGAGAGGCTTTATTTATTATTTATTAGTCCGATTTGACAATTTCTTTATCACCAAACATTTTGGTCCTTCGAGCCGGATCTCCCATTGTGTTAGTGGTGGGCAGCGCTACCCATATACTTCTGGACATGGCAGGAGATTTGATTAGTAGACCCGGAATAATAACAATGATTCATATTTTGGGGTTGAAATATTCATACATGTGGTAGTGTTTATGTAGATTAAAAAGCCTAGCTGCTGAGACTTTTTGTTGAAAAATGAACTTGAGAAATGCGCCTGTTGAATCAGATCACTACGACACACAGCCTCAATGGTTTGAATGTCAAAAACCATATATTGCTCCAACTTATAGTGATGAAGATGACAAGCAGGGCCCCTGTATTATGTTGAGCAAATTGTTCAAAAATTTTCCGATTACAATACTTGTCCCTTAAATCCAAGTACAAATTGCTTGTGTCATGATGGCATGCAATTTAATATGAGAAGGTATGGTTTTTGTCTAAGTATGACACAAGATTAGAAAGTCTTTAATTGATAGTTGTGATTTAGACTTTGTCATCGCAGACTATACACTTGGCCTGTGATTTGTTTGATCGAGAAGGGAAATATAGAGGATGATTATCAAATAACGAGTTTTTTTCCAAAAGGATTCTAAGAGAAGGATGTGGTTTTGTTCGCAATTGAACGGCTAGTCGAAAAGGGAATATTTTTAACGCCTTTGGCGAGGGCTTCATGCAAGGAAATGTAATGTCAACAATAATTGAGCGAACTCTTACACTTTTTAGTCTTCTTTTGAAAAGGAAAACCAACAAGAATAATAAAAATGGATTTATGAACATGCCTTGCCAATTCAATTCAATGAATAGCAAAAATTTAGCTTCGCCCTTTTACATAATACAACTTTCTATTTGTATTATACAATCGGGAATAATTGTTTGATGAATGTAACTTCTAAGAGGATTAAATGCAACCAAGTTAAACTTAGATCTTTTCTATAGGACTTGCCGTTTGCCTAAAAGAGCGGAATAAATTTTTAGTAATTAAGCATTTTCCATAGAAATGTCCTTTGTTGCCTTTAAAAGTCGTATTTTAACTCGTTTTTTTATAAAAAAAAATAACTATGAATGTAATCCAGATTATCAGTTTCATTTTTGGTTTTTAAAGGGTCGAAATTATCTTATAAGGTTAAGAGATAACCTTAAAAGATAATTACCATATTATATGGTATATATTTAATCTTTCAACAAATTCTTCAAAACGTTTTAAAAAAGTTTTACTTACAGTGGATCGGCAGCATCGAAAATACTTAATACAAGTAGGTATATCTCGAAGAGTGTTCTCATAAGTTGAGATAATATGAAATTGATCCTATTTTCATTGCTTTTTAAAGTTAAATCTCACTTTATAGGTATTTTTAAATTTATCTTAAATTGGTTTGATGTTTAATATCAACAAAAATTAAAAGCAGTGATATTATAGCTCTCAAAATGACAATGAAATTCGAAAATCATTAGAATTCATTCCAAGAATTTCCTAATTGTTATAAACGTAAATTCACCCGAATCCATCAGTAAACTCCCCGGGAGAAAAATATTGCAGAGTCAGCCAGATTAAATGTTCATCCAACTTGCCTTAAACTATACAATACAACAACCAAAAAAAGCGTAGTTTACATTGACAATAGATAATTTGTTGCATACCGAAAAGGCGAAAATCTTTATATCTAAGTTGTAATAAGATTTGTATGAGGCGGTAAAATTTATCGGAACAGTATTTGTATACCTTAACACACTGGGTCGCACGATCGAGCTCTTATATTAAGGAGACTTGGCATTTTAAAATTGAATGTTATTGGAGAAAAACGCCCATAAACATAAAATCAATTTTTGCAATGGCTAAAACAAGAAGTTAAGAACAGAATGGCAAGAGATTTCTTAAAAATACAGAATTTGTTCTAGAACAATAATTTTAAATAATTTAAAGAACAAACAAAAGTTTAATTTATAAAATTTTTAAATCATTCTTAAAAAAAATGTATGTACTCCAATTTAAAGTTTTTATTATTGTGGAAATTCCAAATCAATTACACTGAAAATAAAATCTAGGTATATATGATAAAAATGTAGGTTGAGCTGATAAAAATACTGTCAATATACGTCCAACAAAACGTTTTATCAAATTGATAAGAATTACAGAAATTTGTTGATGTAACAAAAAATATTTTGTTGTATCCACAAAATGCTTTTGTTAAGCTAACAGATTGATTTGTTGAAATAACATAAATATTTTGTCAATATGACAAAATTTCGTAGAATTTACAAAATTAATTTGTCATATTAACAATTCTCTTGTTGTATCAACAATGTTTTTTTGTTAATGTTACAAATTTGTTTTTTTTTTTTCATTATCGGATTAACAAAATTATTTTGTTAAATCAACAAAAAATTCTGTCAATTTAACAAATTCATTTTGTTGAATCCACAAAATTTTTTATCTGTCAGCTTAATAAAAATGTTTACTTTCAATTTAAAAATGTTTCATGTTGCAAAATAGCTTTTTTGACCTTTAAGTCCACAAAAATTGCATTTTCGTCCCTGCGAATTCACATGGAATCATCTGTGAGGGTGTATTGACAATACACAATTTTTGTTAAATTCAGTTAAACTTATATCGATTTTGTGACAAAAACCAAATGTGAACTATATCATTCACAAAAGACTTGTCATGATCAAAAAAATATTCGCATTTTTCTTTTCCTTACAAGTTAGTTTTATCTATTTCATAATTTTATTTAATCAATATTACAAAATAACTCAACCTCAAAATGAAAATATTTGTCATCTTAACAAAAATGTTTTCGTTTTTTGTTAAATTGACAAAAAAAAATTAACAAAAACTTTGTGATATTGACGAACATTAACAAAACAGATTTTTGTAGAAACAACAAACATTTTGTTTTTATCACAAAAAAATTTGTGAATGTGACAAAAATCTCTGTTTTATTAACAAATGTTGGTTTGTCAAACTGACAATATTATTTGTAATACATATTTTGTTAAACTGACAAAAAATCATGCAGAATTATACAAATTTTGTGAAATCAACAAAATCATTCTACCGTATTGATAAAATTTAATCAAAACGATAAAGTTGTTTTGTTGAAGGTCACCAAAAACTTTTTATCAATATTACCTAGGAATTTATTTTCAGTGTACTGTCTAGATTTTGTTTTCTTCTGTGTTTTGTATATTATAATGGCGGGTATGTTTTGTGTCGAGTATAGTAACATTCGGGTTTCGGGGGCTTTGAAAAAATGTCTGTGCTGTGTACGTTCAAACTGTTTTAAACAGGCAAGCAGTTTTGGCACTAAGTGAAATCCAGTTTGCTGAAAACACCGATCATATGGAATTTAACCTACATGGTTATATTTTTTAGTGTCATTATACTTTGCTGATCATGGCCTAGATGTAAACGTACGTTATGATGTTGCCTATCAGCTCCTACGGCAGTATGACCCCTGGCAAAATTATTTGCACAACGTAAAATTTAGACAACATCTCTTCATTGAATCTTTATAACTTTCAAAATAAAAATGATTTTTTCTATATTTATTTTTATTAATAATGAATACATATTCTCAATACGGTACATAAAATAACAAAATCGAACTTCCAATGGTTCGTTTTAAAAACATAAAAACAAAAGTGGCAAAATTATTTGCACATCATATTAAACCGGCAAAATTAAAATTATTTGTGCACAAGTTTGAATTACTGCATTTAACACCACTGGAAGCCAAAAAGTAATTTTTTTTTTTAAATAAAACGAAACGTTGTTATGAAAATAGCTTTACCTAGTAAATTGTGCTTCCTCCTTTTGCCGCAATAACAGCAGCGAGGCGCCTTGGCATTGAGTCTATCAAATTTTGAATCTATTCTGACGGAACTGTACTCCGAGCTGTTATACAAATCTGGCAACCCTAACCCTGCCATACTAGTGCAACATCATTTTGTATTTCCAAATAATGCTACTTTGTCATAGGGTTTGGGCACCTTACAATTGGTCCCACGCCACAATATGATACGCATCCCCATATCATTATTTTACCTCTTTTGGAATGCCTTGTGAGTTATGTAACGGGTCGTTTGTTTTTTGATTTGCGATCGGAGTAATAAAATTTTCGGCCATAGTTACCATCTAACGAACAAGTAGTCTCATCAGTCCAAAGTACACTTCTCCAAAAAGCCGGCGGCGGTTTATTGATACGCTCCCTAGCGAATTCTAGTCTGAGGATTTTAGGTATATGGGGCTTTTTTTTGAATGACGTAGGCATTTCTTTTATTTTCTTTCAACCTCCGTCGTTTTGTCCTTTCACTAACAGCGTTTTCACTATCTTTGTTCAAATTATTAAGCACATTTCGAACTTTTGGACAGCGGTTACTTTTAAAGGAACGGATAATTTTTGTGTCCTCCCTTTTGGTTGTGGCCCTTTTTCTTCCTCTACCAGTAAGATTTTTTACACTTCCATGAGTTTTTTGTTTTTCTATAAGATAATAAACTGTCCTCCGGGCGCCGCGATATTTAGCTGAAATTTTTGCTACCGGAACACCAGATCGGAACTCGGAAACAATAGCCGCGCGTTTTTCAGTTGAAAGTTCATTCGTTTTAGCCATTTGAAAAACTCCCGATGACAGTATCACAATAAACGAAAAAAATAACTAATTGCACCGCTCACTATGATTATTCGGATAAATAAACTACCTGTAGTCAGTCTAAGCAGTTCATTGCACTTTTAGAGAAGTAAGTTTTAGTAGTTTTAAAGCCTAGGGAAAACTGGAATAAGTACAAACATGACCAAAAACTAAGGCAAGGACTACTATTGTGTCCCAAAGGTAGTCAAATTTTTTGGTCATATGTAAAAAACGTACGAAACACTACGAAATCCTCAATTCCAACGTTCGTCTTCAATGACACTACTGGTGTAAGCGCCATATAGATAAAGCGAATTTGCTTGAAGCACAGTTTGCTGTTAATTCGACGCTACCATGAGTGACATAACTCCTCCTTTACTTGAGAGCGTAAACGGTCTTATGGGACGAACAACAGAACTTAACATTCACAAATCCGCTGGCCCGGATAGTATTCCTGCTATTGTTCTGAAGCTCTGTTCTTCAACGCTGCCAAAACCACTGCGTAAGCTTTTCCATCTCTCCTACTCTACAGGTTTCTTACCGAATGGATGGAAAACAGCATTTGTCCAGCCTGTCCCAAAAAAAGGCGAATCCTCATCCCCCTCTAACTATCCTCACATTGCAATTACGTTCCTTTAATCCAAGGTCATGGACCTTGATTAACGAAAGCTTCTTAAGGACTGACAGTAGGGCTTTCGTAGCAAAAGATCTACTGGTGATCTGATGGTATATCTTACCAAACAGTGCAACAAATCCTTACATGGTTTTGGAGAAAGTAAGATTATTGCACTTGATAATTCAAAAGCATTTGATAGAGTTCGGCATCAAGCTCTCTTATCGAAAATGCGTGCACTTGGTATTGATGAATATCTTCTTCGTTGGATTAGAAATTAATTTTCGGACCGTTCACTACAAGTAGTTTTGGACGGTTTCAAAACTGATATCCATAAGATCAACGCTGGTGTGCCCCAGGGCTCCGTTTTGTCTCCGACACTCTTCTTTATGTTCATAAATGATCTTTTGTAAGAAACTTCTAATCCACTAAATTGTTTCGCTGACGACAGTACCCTCAGCTTTTCATATTCGTTTTTAGATTCCACCGTTGTCCATCAAATTTGGACATCCAACGACAGCTCATAAATTCTGAGCTTGACAGCATGCCAGCATTGTTAAATGGGGAATCAAAAACCGTGTAGAATGTAATGCCTCGAAAACTCATACTGTTTACTGTCGCTGAAGCATAATCCTCTTTCAATGACACTATCCATAGATGGCACTTGCATCGAAACTGGACAGCTTTCAGTTGTAGGTGTTCACACGATTTGATTGAATTCCCTGAACTCTTTTTGCACTAATTGGCTCACAGGTGGCGGTGGTGATTCAACATGAGTTTTATTATGATATTTATGTTGGCTAAACTGAATTAAATTAACTACTGAATATAGTTACTGAATAAAAGATGAATTTGAAGAAGTATACGGAAGAGTCGAGTCGTTTCTTTTCTTAATTAAATCCTTAAATATCACGTTAATCTTAAGAGATAGTAAAAAAGCTTACTATATAATAAATTCATGGTGACCCCGACGTGATATTCGAAAAAGTATTTCTTAATTTTTTAAATAAACTAATAAGTAATCTTAAATTAAGAAATTGAACCGAGAACATGCCGCCGGGAACAGACTCGAAAGAGGTTAAAAGGTTAGAGAGGTTAGAAACCCTCAAGAACCGCCGTTCAGTAATTTGCGGCCAACTCGATCGTGTACAAATATTCTTGGAATCAATCGATGAAAACGTAACTTCTCAACAAATGGAGTTGCGAATTTCTTCTCTGGACACTTTCTACACATCATTTGATGATGTCCAGGGAAAAATAGAAGACCTTGATGCAGATGAATCAAAGGACCCCGAAGGTATTCGTTCCAAATATGAAGAGCTTTATTACAACGTGCGTCCTAAGTTGAGCGTGCTTTTCAAGGATCTAAAACCAGTCTCCGATAAGGTTGAATCGTTTCAAAACTCTCCTCAAAAATATATGAAATTGCCTACACCACAACTTCCTATCTTTTCAGGTGAGATCACAAAATGGTTGGATTTCTATGAAACCTTCAAATCCCTTATCCATTCCAATCCCTCACTGAGTAACACTGCTAAGTTTCAATATCTTAAATCGACACTCAGTAGCAATGCATTACGTGCTATTGAAACTATTGAAATCAGTGACGAAAATTATAGTATTGCTTTGGAAATCCTTATTAATCGCTACCAAAATAAGAGGATCATCTGTTCCGAGCATCTACAAAAAATCTTCGATGCTCCAACCCTGCAAAAACCGTCAGCAAGCGCTCTAAGAGAACTCCTCGACGACTTCAATAGCCACGTGCGTGCGCTTTCGTCACTCGGACGACCCGTTGACAAGTGGGACGATGTTTTAATACACCTCATGTCATCAAAACTGGATCCAATAACTCGCAACAAGTGGCTAGAAGAGTGCCCTGTCGATAAACTCCCAACCTTACTAGAATTCACAAAATTCATAGTCAAACGATGTCAAATACTGGAATGTTCTACAACAGCATCAAATTCGCAGGCAAGTAAAAACACTTTCATGCATGTTGGTAAAAAATCAAACCCTAAGGCTCTAACAGTGATCAAAGGCAACGACAAATCTGATAAAATTTGTTTGTATTGCTCAGGTTCAGGTCATTTTATAACCAGATGTTACAAATTTATTCGACTTCCTATTGCTGATAGGTATTCTGTGGCTCAAAGTAAACATTTATGTATTAACTGTCTCAGAGGAGACCACGAGGTTAAGAATTGTAAGCTGCAGACTTGTCGTAAATGCACCGGCTCGCATCATTTTCTTCTCCACTCCAACGAAGATACTGCAAATTCTCAAAATCACAAACAGCTTAATCCCAATGCAAATGAGTTCAGCACTAAGACAGCTCAAAACAGTACAGTACTGCAGATTACTAATGATGCCTGCGCCGCGTCTCAAAGGTTTGCCGAAAATAAGACAACACTGCTCGCTACAGCTGTCGTACACGTATTAGACAAACACAACACACGTGTTCCGTGCCGCATTCTTTTAGATTCGGGTTCTCAGCTCAATTTAATTACGGAGAAGCTTGCTCAAATGCTAGGAATTGAAAAACAAAAGGCTACGACTTCAATCTGTGGAATCGGAGCAAGTACTGCTGTCTGCAAATTCAAAACAAGCCTCATGATCAAATCCCGATTCAACGAATTTAGTTATAGCCTAGAAGCAAACATTATCAAAAAGATAACTCAGCAACTACCGGAATGTGACATCGATACAACCAAATGGTCTATTCCAGAAAATATAAATCTCGCTGATCCGTTCTTCCAACGATCACGACACATTGACATTTTATTAGGTGCAAGTCATTTTTTTTTCTATTCTTTCAATCGGTCAAATAAGGCTTAGCGATACTCTACCTCTACTTCAAAATACTGTTTTCGGCTGGGTAGTGTCAGGCCTTTTGACTAATAATTCTACGGATAGTAAAAATAAGCTAGCCTTATGTAATGTGTGTGTTCAGGAAGAAGAAAACTTAGATGAAATCCTGCAATCGTTTTCAAGAATAGAAAGCTTCGGTGAAACAACAAGGAATGCTCCTGAAATGTTTTCAGGGCCATGCGAATCTCATTTTCGAGACAATTTCGTTCGTCTTGAGGAAGGCCGTTATCAAGTTCGAATACCGTTTAAAAAAGACCCGAATTCATTAGGAAGTTCATATGAAATTGCTTTAAAAAGATTCCACAGCTTAGAAAAAAAAATACACAAGGACCCACTAGTAACGTCAGAGTACATTAAATTCATGCGCGAGTATGAAAATCTAGGTCATATGCAAGCCGTTGATATTAAAACTATCAACTTTAACAAACCGCACTTCTTTATGCCACATCACTGCATTGTCAAACCGGGGAGCTCTACAACAAAATTGCGTGTTGTATTCGATGCTTCTTGCAAAACGAGTAGCGGTACTTCTCTCAATGATATTATGCATGTTGGACCACTTCTCCAACCGGATCTGTTTTCAACTGTAATTAAATTTCGGTACCACAAATTTGTTCTCACGGCCGACATTACCAAAATGTACCGGCAAGTTGTTATGCATGCTGATGATCGACAGTTTCAACTCATCATAATGGAGAGAATCCCCGTTAGATAAACTAAAAATATTCAAACTGTGTACTGTTACATATGGAACCAGTGCAGCTTCCTATCTCGCTATCAGAGTATTATCTCAGCTCGCCGAAGATGAGAATGAAACCTCTCCGCTTGGCTCGGAAGTCTTACGTAATGACTTCTACGTAGATGACGTTCTCACAGGGTCGGATTCATTCAATGATTTGTTACGTAAAAAAAATGAACTACGGCAGATTTTAATTGCGGGTGGATTTGAACTCAGAAAGTGGTGCTCTAATGATAATCGGATTATAAATGATATTTCGCCAAATGATAGAGAGGAATTTTTTCAATTACGGCAGGACAATGTCATAAAAACCCTTGGGTTAATATGGGAGCCAGTAAATGACCGATTCCAAATTAAGGTAAATCTTCAGCCTCTTAACAGATTCACAAAACGCTCGGTATTATCTGATGTAGCGAAACTTTACGATCCGCTGGGATTAATAAACCCCGTAATAGTCAAGGCGAAAATGTTTATGCAAGTGCTTTGGAAAAGCAAATTAGATTGGGATGAAGCTCTTTCCCAAGAGTTGCACTATTCTTGGCAATCATTCAGACGCGATCTGTTTGACTTGGAGCACATATCTTTTCCTCGGCATGTTTTGGCAGGTGGAACACGAAAGGCTGAATTGCATGCGTTTTCAGATAGTTCCGAAAAGGCGTATGGAGCTTGTGTTTACGTTCGTTCGATAGACGAACATGGTTCTATTTTAGTTAATTTGCTTTGTGCTAAATCAAAGGTCGCTCCAATAGACAAAAATCGCATAACACTGCCACGTCTGGAATTGTGTGCAGCCACAATGATGTGCAATTTGGTAGACAAAATTAAAAATATCGACAGTCAAAAATTCAATAACTGTTTCTACTGGACTGATTCAAGTATAGTGCTTCATTGGATTTCATCCGAAAACCACCAATGGCCAACATTTGTATCAAATCGTATTGCAGTAATCCAGAGTTTATCAAAGGGAGAAATGTGGCGTCATATAAGCAGCAAGCAGAACCCAGCTGACCTAGTTTCAAGAGGATGCACCCCAAGGGAACTCTGTGGCAATATGTTGTGGTTCACTGGGCCTTCGTTTTTGACGAAGGATGAAGGGATGTGGCCTATTGGTGATCCCAATACTAACCTCTCGGATGAAGTACTCGAAGGAAAGGCACCAAAAAATGTGTTTCTACTCAATAAAGAGGATTACATAATCGAAAACATCAAATATAAACACAGTTATATGACAACAATCCGAACAGTGGCTTTCATATTAAGATTTAAGTACAATTCGCTTTCAAAGATGTATAAGAGAGAGAGACGAGAGGGAGTAATTTGTGCAGAAGAGATTAACTGGGCGATTCATTGTATCGTATGGTCTATACAAAGACAATTTTATGATAAAGAAATCGCAACTCTAGAAAAATGTAAGCAACTACCTATAAGGTCTCACATATGTTCATTATCGCCCTTTCTTGATGAAAAGGGCATTCTCCGCGTTGGAGGACGATTGCAATGTTCGAACACTACCTATGAATTTAAACACCCAATTCTTCTACCCGCGGGCAGCTTTTTTACATATGAACTTTTGCGATTTTACCATGAAAGGCATCATCATTTGGGAGCTCAAGCATTATTAGCTAACGTAAGGCAGAAGTATTGGCCTGTTCACGGGAAGGTATTGGCAAAAAAGGTGATACATAAGTGCGTATCTTGCTTCAAGGTAAATCCAAAGCCAATTTATCCACTGATGGCAAATCTTCCACCCGACAGAGTCAATCCATCACGGCCGTTTTCGATTACCGGAACTGATTTCTGTGGTCCCTTTTATGTGCACTATAAAAGAAGAGGAAGCGTAGCAGTTAAATCTTATGTAGCCGTATTTGTTTGTTTTAGTACGAAAGCGGTGCATTTAGAGTTGGTGAGCGACCTTAGCACACCTGCATTTCTGGGAGCCTTACGTAGGTTTTTCAGTAGACGAGGATTGAGCAAAATTATTTACAGCGATAATGCAACAAATTATATTGGAGCAAGAAACGAGTTAAGGGAAATGTATGCAGTTCTCAAGTCTCAGGAATGTGACACGGCTATTCGAAAATTACTGAGTGAAGAAGGCATAGAATGGCGGACGATTCCTCCGCGATCACCACACTTTGGCGGAATCTGGGAGGCTGCTGTCAAGATGGCAAAATTTCATATGAAAAGACTGCTAAATTTGGCTTCCTTAACATATGAAGAACTTAACACGGTAATTATTCAAATCGAAGCAATACTCAATTCCCGTCCTTTGTCCCCCCTTTCCGAAGATCCCTCAGATTTCCAACCGTTGACACCTGGGCATTTTCTAGTGGGTAGTCATTTGCAGATAATACCTGATCATAATCTAAGCGACAAGAATCTCACGTATCTCAGTCGATGGCAAAGAGTTCAATGGATTATGCAGCAGTTCTGGAGCAGGTGGAGAGATGAGTACTTGCAAAGCTTACAACAACGGCAAAAGTGGCGTCGAAAGACCAGAGTATTGCAGGTGGGCGATGTAGTGGTTGTTAGTGACGACAATCTTCCCCCATTAAAATGGCGTTTAGGACGAATATCGGAGCTGCATCACGGAACGGATGGGATTGCTCGTGTTGCCACTATAAAAACGTCGAGTGGAACATTCAAAAGAGCCGTAGCCAAACTATGTCCACTTCCAAAGGTTGAAGACACAAGGTTCCTTCAAGGCGGGGAGGATGTTCACACGATTTGATTGAATTCCCTGAACTCTTTTTGCACTAATTGGCTCACAGGTGGCGGTGGTGATTCAACATGAGTTTTATTATGATATTTATGTTGGCTAAACTGAATTAAATTAACTACTGAATATAGTTACTGAATAAAAGATGAATTTGAAGAAGTATACGGAAGAGTCGAGTCGTTTCTTTTCTTAATTAAATCCTTAAATATCACGTTAATCTTAAGAGATAGTAAAAAAGCTTACTATATAATAAATTCAGTAGGTATGTGGCATCGCAGACCATCTTTTGTGGAGTGATCACATATTCGACGTCCGCTAGGCCAAAAACGCTGCTAAGTGTTAAGGCTTTTTCCGCCGATGCATGCAAGAAGTTTTTTACCTTATCTGATCTGGTTGTAATATACATATAAAGCCTCTATTCTTCTGAAGCTCGAGTAGCCCATATCTGGGGAGGTGCTTCAAAAAGCCACTTGAGTCTCTTGGACAGAATACGAAATAAAGCTCCAAAAATTATAGGGGACCGTTGTCTAACTGAAACATATGAATCTTTCGAGCACCGCCGCAATGTTTCATTTCTATCATTATTTTACCGCTATTTACCGCTCTAGTGAAATAGCCAGTTTCATTCCTCCCCTCAAACAATTCAACCTTAATACCCGTACTTCTAGGAATGCTCATCAGTCTACCCTTGATCCCAATAGAAGACGCACTGACAAGTACAGAGATTATTTGTTTAGCCGCACTTCACGAATGTGGAATGCCTTACTCGGCTCAATATTTCCCAGTCATTGCAATGTGCAGATTTAATATTTGACAATTTTGAGAAACTGGATTTTTGTATTCTAGAAAGCCAGGGAAGGCAAGCTTGCATCAACATCTTATCGAGACGACCGCTTTATTGTAAAAAATATGCTAAGAGATTGCACAAGCAAAGCTACTGAAGCTCGTACTCGTCTCTTCGATATGAGAAATGTAGGAGACTATTTATTTAACAGTTGAAGAACGTATACTGTTCTCAAGAAAAGGCAGAATAGAAGGTCTTATGTGTATATACAGACGACGAAATAAGGATTTCGCTCTATGCACCATAGCGGCTACAGTTGGATATCAGAGAGACTCGTTAATGGTAAAGGGAAGCAGCAGTTACGAGGCTCGTACCGAACTTGTGCTCTTCGATAAAGGAAGTGTAAATGCTCAGAGATACGCGGAGAAAGTTCTCCAAGACCACTTTATAGTGTTTGCACCATTTATTGGATATAATTTATCCTTACACAGGAAAAGGTACGCTATCATGTCGCCAGCTCGATCATAGAATATCTTGAAGAAGCCGGTATTCAAACAATATCATGGCCAGCACGCAGCTCTGGTCTGAATCCCTTAAAGCACATATGGTATAATCTTAAACTTCGGGTTTGGGAAAGGATACCAGCTCCAACTAACATAAAGGAATTAAGGCCAGCCGTAGTAGAAAAATGGTTCAATATTCCTCAATGGATGAACTTCCAAAAAGTCTCCAAGAAGTCATTTAGAGCGCGTGGAGGAAATACGAATTATTCAAAATGAAATTGTGATTAAATAAACGGCCAAATAAAAAAAAATAAATTCTTTATATTTTCAAAAATTTTAAAATTCGTTTTAAAGATTATGATATTGCTGACAATAAACCCTGGATAAAATTTTCTTATTGTGAAACAATTTCTATCTAATGAAATCGTATAACAACTGGCTGTATGGTTAGTTTTGGCTGTGAGTGTATTTCGTTATTTTAAGTGAAGAATTTTAAATTGACGCGCAAAGAATTCCTTTAAAATAATATTTCCTTATCATATAGAAAGAGACTAGTTTTTGAATGTCTCAAAAGTGTATTTTAATCATCACTTTAATAAAATAATAAGAGTATAAAATATCTCCATGAACAAATCCAGCTTCCGGTGCTCTTTGACCTATAAAACGAGAGCAAAAAAGGACAAGGTTCAAGTGTCGGTCATATTTCAACATAAACCTCATAACATTTTCAGGTTACTTTTTCATGTTTGCGGTGTACCGTTAGAATGAAAACGAAGTAATTGAAAAGACTATAAATAGTCTCAGAAAATATAAATGTACTTTAACCTTTGAAAAGAGCTTAGCGCCTGTCAAGAAATGCGCTTGAAGTGATTATAAGATTCGTTAGGTTTTCCCATTGACAGCCTTTGTCATGCCCCTATAATATACCTCATGCCAACTGTTCTTTGAGAGTATTGTTCCTTTAAGCCCTCTCTGAGCTCTGACACTTTTCATTATAGATTTTATAAATACAATGTCCTTTCTACTCCAAGGGTAGGTAACTAAAAGACATAATGTTGAAGGCCAGTCTTCACACTAAACAATCTATGTCATCAAACAAAAAGTAGGTAGGTAGCTTAGGTATACAATACAAGGACTCAGCAACCATTATAGCAAACGCATTGTTATCTTTTTGTCCAACACCACCAGTACCACGCCTTCATGGTCATAATAAACAGTCGGAGAAATTTATCTTCCAGAAAATTTCATCCTTTCACTGGAAACCCATAAAGAATTTTATTTTTTTTTGCCAGCTTACTTCCTTCTATTGTGCAAATTTCTCAAGGAATTACTGAAGAAAGTTTCCTTAAAGCACTTGAAGAAAGTTTTCATCTCGTTTTCGTTTTTTTTTTTTTGGTTTCTTTTTTTTGAAACATATTTTCTATTTTTGTTTGGTTTTTGTTATTGTTGTTCTATATCCACACATTCAAGATTATCGTAGCTTGCTTTACAAAACACGAATTTTACCAAACAACACTTCACAAGAAAGGTCCTTGCATTTGAATTATCCTCTTTGGGTGCTGCCACTAAATTGCTATTGTGTGCATCAGAAGCAAGTAAAAAGCAGAAAGCAAGTCTCTCAGTGCTCAGTTTCTTGAATATTTATGGGTCAATCTTAATTTCAGTGATGGCCCCATTTAACACAAAGTATCCGCCCCACAGAGGGCTTACTATCAACAATGTGCTGAGGTTGGTCGTCTGGTGATGATGATGGGGACACTGCAACTGCATTGCCCTATCACTTTGTCATTCTTTTGCTATGCGTTGCTTTGCTTAAATATGTATGTTAAGGGTTCCGTAGCTGTTTTTCAAATTAATTTCTAAATTTCACTATTTCATACCCAATTTCAGACGTTGTGTTAATGGTATTCTCTTTTAAACCGTACTACACGAATGTGGAATTAATAACCTAGCTGTATTTTTCTACTCAATTGCGACTTTAAGACATTGGAATGGTATCTCATACTTACCATTTACCTATTGGTCGATCTGTGATAAACATGCAAAAACCGAATTGGAGGTTTGAAAAGTTTTTAGGTCAAACAAATTGTGTGAATTCACCTCTCGTTAGACGTTCAAAGCTATGGAGAATCCCATCACACCACCAACTCATTTCCTGAAAGGCCGCTTCCAACAGTATAATAGCAGTCTAGACCTACATTTATATACCCATGAAGGAATTCAGCAACTCTAAGAAACTATATCAATATACGAAACTAAGTCTAAATGGAACCGGGGTGGTCCAGGCCAATCAATGATATCCCACAAATTCTAAAACCTTCTAAAGTTAAGTTAAGTGCTAATTTAGTGATAGTTGACCAAGAAAATCAACATTAAATACAAAAGATTCAAGAGTTTGTGTACTAAATAAGAGACGTTAAACTGCGTGTGAGAGGAGTATTATACCCAAAATTGTTGGCCCTGCAAAAAATGTGTAAGGACTAGGCACAAACAGGAATTGTTCGTGGTCTACCTTACAGCACAGAGAATTGTGACAAGGATAAAGCTCCTATGAGCTCGCGTAGAGAAGCCACAAAAACCTTTGCATCCGATTTTATGATTAAGGAAACAGGAAGTAGAAGGTATATACGCTAGAGTAGACGTAGCCTTATAAACCTTCCTTACTCATTTGTGGATTAAATCAAAAGTTTGAACGAGTTTTTTTTAAGTTTTTATTTTATGGTATCACGTCGAGTTGGAGGTCTGGGTTCGATTCCCAGCCGCTGCCACCTACATTTTTTTTTATTTTCAAGCAAGGAAATGAAATGCTTCCACAGGAAGCAACTCGCTTAATCTATATTACGCCCAAAATATTTTTACTTGCGACATGTACCTATAGAGTGTAGAGTGATTTTTTAAGAGCTATCGGAAATTAAAAAAAAAAAAACACAAATAAAATTCAGAAAAATGCATGAAATCTTTATTTGAATCGATAGTACGGTCGATATAAGTTAATCTTTGAAGATTATTTCATGCAAATGTTGGCCGAGGCTGCGCCTCAAATGGTCCATCCGCTTAGTCCACATACTCCTTCTAACATTTCGACCAGAATCTTACGAATAAATGCTTCAATGTTGACTTCCAGTATGTCAATCGAAACGGGCTTGTCGCTATAGACATGAGCCTTAACATAGTCCCACAAAAAATAGTCTATATGCGTTAAATCGACCGATCTAGCCAGCCAATTGACCCGCCCCAAACGTGAAATAAACTGTTCACCGAACTCGCCTCACAATTGGTCCATTGTTACGCTTTCTGTGTGGCATGTGGCACCGTCTTGTTGAAACCACATGTCATGCAAATCAAGCTCTTCCATTTTGCGCAAAAAAAGTTTGTAGCGCTCACAATTCACAGTAACTTTGCGATTCGCATCTTCTTTGAAGAAATACGGTCCAATGATTCCGCCAGCCAATAATCCTCACCAAACAGTGATTTTTCTGGATGCATTGGTAGCTCTTGAAATGCCTCTGGCTGCTCTTCACTCCAAATACGGCAGGTTTGCTTGTTCACGTATCCATTCAACCAGAAATGAGCTTCGTCGTGTATCCTCGGCCAACTTTTCAAGAGCCCATTCACCAAAAATTCGGCGTTGGGGTAGGTCGTTCGGCTTCAATTCTAGCACCAGCTGTATTTTGGAAGTCTTCACACCTAAATCTTTCCGCAAAATTTTCCACGTATTGGAGTAACGAGTAACAGAGGCCCAATTGCTGCGAACGGGGCGCCAAATCGAAAATTCACGGTCGTCACTTACACTGGCCGATACAGCTGCGATATTTTCCTCAGTTCGCACTCTACGTAAGCGTGTTGGTGGTTTCATGTCCAACAATGTAAATTTGGTGCGAAATTTAGTCACAATAGCCCGAATAGCCGCCTCAGTAGGTCGATTTAGCGGACCATAAAATGGAAGAAGCGCGCGTTGAACTTTCTTAACAGAGCACGCATTTTGATAATAAAATTCAATAATTTGTAAGCGTTGTTCGTTTGTAGGACGATTCATGGTTAAATAATAGACCAAACTGAAGATGTTTGACAGTGACACAAAACACGAAACGTGCGTGAGCTGTCAAAACCAGTATTGCCAAAAAGAAAATAGCAAAAAATCACCCATTATATATGGCAACTTTTGATCAAAGTTGACTTTACGTTTGATAGCAAAGACAAAAAAGTAGGTCTCGCAATTGTGTCTGTCTGTCTGTTGGACAGACCAAAAATAACAGTATCTGTCATACGTTATTTTACCGCAATTTTAAAATATTTTTTTTTTCAGAAACTATTCCACAGTTTTAAGAAATTAAAAAAAATTCCATTCAGTAAAAGCAAGATAATGCTTGAAAACAAATCCAAAAATGGTTATTAATGATACCCCCTCTTACCTTACCAATTTTTATATTTCTTTTGGTTTTTGGTTTTTGATTTTCTCAAAACCGGTGCTACCAATTTGATTTTTTATTTATTTGTGTATGTTAAAGCTCCAAAAAAGCTTGAAAAGTACTTATTGTGTATTCAAATTAAAAAAAAATTGCTTAGATTTAAAAAAAAATCAAACTAGTATTTCCAAAACCCTATCCTCGATTTTCCTTAAACTTGACAGTTAAAAAATTATTAATACAGTCTTAAAGACGTCAGAATTTTTTTTGGATCTAAAAATAACGATACCCATATATGTATAACAAATGCTAAAAAATACTTGTCGCAAATCGTATTTTTCTCAAAAACGGCTCCTTGAATGTTAATAATTTTTTTTCCTTTCGATAAATTTTTATGATCTATCTATAATTCTATTAAAAGATATTTGAAATTAAGATATTATACTTACATTTTTTTTCGAATTTTTCATTATGGGCATAACGGATTTGAATGGAATTTTTAATAGAGAAGCTTCTTAGAAGTTTGAAAAACATTGCATTTTAAAACTTAAAAAAGAAATATTTTTTGAATTTTTGAAAAACATAAAAATTCGATATCTCAAAAATGGGAATAGTTTTGATTTTTTTTTTCGTATAATAACAAAAAATTAAAATTGGCGTTCCAAAATTTCTTATTAAAAATAAAAACACCGCTACATCTGAGCATTCTGTTTTTAGTTCGAACTACTAAAGGAGTTGTTTTAGTCAAATACAAAATGAACTTAATGGTAGTGGAGATTTTTCTGTAGTAGCATTCATTTTCTCCCGAGGGCCGAGGAGGTTTGAGAACCCCTAGGAGTATAATCGTCTTTTTTATTTCTGATTTTCTCATTAATACCTCTACCGATTTCGACTTGTGCGGCAGCGTACTCAAATTTTAAATAATAGTTTATATGAAAATGTTCCTCATCATTAAATAGATATTTAAAAAAATATCCTTCCGTTTTTAACTAAAATTAACTCTTAACTTTGAGGTTTAAATAGCTATTTATAAGTCTATCTAAACCTTAAAATGATTCCTGAAGGTATTACCTTTCATTTCAAACAGACTGCATTTTTTGTTCCTACCCTACCCCTTCGGTGGAAGCATAAAGCACTCTTTCATGAAAGTTTTTTGAGAGCAGTAATCACAGATTTATGAATTTTTCAGCTCAAACTTATTCATTACTAATTAATCACTGCTATCAAGGATGAGCGCAAATATATACGTATAGGCCTAAGTCATAATTGGTTTTGACCCTTTAAAATTCGCGTCAACTTGATTGATTGTTGGTTTCTTTTCGACTTTGAAGCAATCTATTTTTCCAACTCAAATAATGATCCCTCTTCAACAAAGAACTGATAAAAACGACAGACAAGTTCACGGAGGAGAAGACAAAAGAACATACAAAAAAAAAAGGAACTTAGCGAAAGAAAATGAATAATGCTAATGACACACACAGTAGACGTCTTATGACCCAAATGAAAAATGTCCACAACCGAAACAAGGACCAATGGCAATAAAAGCAAATATCCAGGAAACACGAACAAGGATATTATGTATTTTTCTTTGGTTCTCAGCTTGGCGATGAAAATAATAAAAAGATATACATAAGTATTTTTTTTTTTCATATTTTAATTTCTTAAAAAAAAAAAACAAAAAAGTGGTAATGTGGATTGATAAACACTACGATAATCAGATTTGTTATTTATCTTCTTCTTCTTCCTTGTTTCGGCGCTGTTATGATCTCGATGTCGAGGGGATCATAACTCTCCCACGTATCTGCTTCACACTAGTGATCCGCCTGTGGGGTTCGCCGGGTTGACCTCAGAAATCGGCGGCAAGCCTCCCGGTTTTGTATTGTTCCATTTCTGAGGCCAACTGAATGCTGGTGTTTTTGCATTTGTTTGTACCAGGAGTGTTTAGGCCTACCTTTCTTTTTATTTTTTATTTAGATTTGTTATTTATAAGTTTGGTTGATGTTTGGTAAAATATCTACTTCTTATAAACTATGGACAAATTCTAAGTCCTGTTTTTACTCAATCTTTAAGGATGCTAAGATAGTTGTAAATTCATAATGTAAATAAGTAAATATTTCATTTCCTTGTAATTTAATTTCGGCTCAGAAAGGTACAATATATTGAAATAGAGCCATAAACAAGGTATACGAGGGTCAATTAGTCCCTGAAAAATTAAATAACGTTTATCCAATTTTACATATATATAGTACATTGAGTCACTCAAAATAACCGTTTACTTCAACGATGACCTCTTCATTCGACAATCTTCTATTACCTTCGAGCCATTTCTCTATGCTTGGATACAAGAAATAGTCGCGGCGGGCTAAATCTGGGGAATATGCTGGAAGACGGAAGAGTTCGTAAACTAACTAAGGCAGTTTTGCCATTGCGATTGCGGACTTGTGCGCCAGTGCGTTGTCCTGGTGAAAAAGAACTTTTTTCTCCGAAAAATGCTGCCAAATCAGCTTGTTATCTATCGAGCAGCTTTGCGCTATATCCACCAGTGGTAATATAACCCTATTCAATCTAAAGATTTGAATACACCGGCACGCATTCCAAAAACTTTCGCCATCAGCTTGTTTGCTGAGAAAACTATCTTGGCCTTCTTCGGCTTCGATTCACCAAGAGAAGGCGATTGTTTCGACTGTTACTTGGTCTCTAAAATTAAAATTAAAAATTAAAAAATTAAAATTCAGTGAGTAGTTTTTTCACTATAACGGTTTAAAAAAAAAGTAAAAATTTTGGTTAGTTTCAAATATCTCACGAAAAAATAATGCTATTGATTTCAAATAAAATTTAATGTACTCATTATAAGGTCATACAGATTTGGTATGAATTTGGAAAAAAATGAACATACCGTTATTTTTTTAAATAAAAAAAACTGAAAAAAAAATGTTCATAACCCAGATATTCTAAGAACGGAAAACAATTTGAAACTCAAAAAAATATTTATTTTACGAAAAATAACGTGTTTGACAACTGGTGAAAATTTCAAAAAAAATCAGTTTACAGTTTTTTTACAAAAAATAAAAAACTATATAAAATTCTATTGAAAATTGGTAAAAATTGTTTTTCGACTCAAATTTCTCGAGAACTAGTAGTGATATTGACTTCTAATTTAGTTTATTTTATACATAGTAAAATTTTGTACAATTGGTAAAATGTTGACAAATATTGAATTAATAGTTTTTTTTTTAAATAAAAAAAAACTATTAAAAATTCTATTGAAAACTAGTTAAAATTGTATTTCAAGTCGAATTTCTTGGGAATGAACACCGATAGTGCCTTCTAAAGTATGTTGTTTTATACCTCGATACCTTCCCGTAAGAATGTACGAGTACGAGTATACTAAGCGACATTTCTAAAATTGTTCAGGAAACGAAAAAAAAACGAAGAAAGTTCTAGTTGAATCATAGTGTGCTAAGAGAAAATTTTGGTTAAACTAAGTGACATCTAACAAATTTTTTTGTTGTTCACGACAATGAGATCTTTATTAATGTCGCTTAGCATAATTTTTTTGGCGGATAATACAAATTTCAGGGGGCAATATTATTTTAATGAGAAAACATGGCAGTTGATAATTATTTTTATTTGTACTCTAGTTTCCTTTTCATGCATAATAGGTTGGCGAAACCCAGGCCAAAACGTGAAAACGTGGCCCTAACATATAGAACAATCTCAATTTCAAATCTCTTTAAATAATTAAAATGCTTTGCAATCTTAAAATAATGTTTGTTTGAATTTTACAGCTAAAGTTTGTTTCGCTGAAAATTTGGCTATCTGAAAAAAACTAAATTTAAAGTTTTTAAGACCACAAATAGGAAGTTATCAGTGTGGGTCGCACCCAGACTCTTTTTTATATAAAAATTGTGTTCAGCGACGAAGTTCATTTCTGGTTGAATGTATACGTGAACAAGCAAAACTGCCGTATTTGGAGTGAAGAGCAGCCAGAGGCATTTCAAGAGCTACCAATGCATCCAGAAAAATCACTGTTTGGTGAGGATTATGGGCTGGCGGAATCATCGGGCCGTAATTCTTCAAAGATGATGCGAATCGCAACGTTACCGTGAATGGCGGGCTCTACCGTGCGATGTTAACAGACTTTTTTTTGCGCAAAATGGAAGAGCTTGATATGCATGACATGTGGTTTCAACAAGACGGTGCCACATGCCACACAGCACGCGCAACAATTGACCAATTGAGAGGCGAGTTCGGTGAACAGATTATCACATTTGGGGTCGATCAATTGGTCGACTAGATCGTGCGATTTAACGCCTCTAGACTATTGTTTGTGCGGCTATGTTAAGGCTCATGTCTAAAGCGACAAGACTGCTTCGATTGACGCACTGGAAGCCAACATTGAAGCATTTATTCGTGAGATACCGGCAGAAATGTTACAAAGAGTATGCCAAAATTGGACTAAGCGGATGGACCATTTGAGGCGCAGCCTCGGCCAACATTTGCATGAAATAAACTTCAAACATTAAATTATATCGACCGTACTATCGATTCAAATAAGGATTTCATGCATTTTTCTGAATTTTATTTGTTTTTTTTTTTTTTTTTAAATTTCCGATAGCTCTTAAAAAATCACTCGTTATTAATCAAAAGAAGAAAAAAAAATTAGTATTGCGTATTAAAATTTTAATACATTTTTACTTGCGACTTATAGGTACTAGAAGGCAAATTATGCATTCGTAAAAAAAATCGAACTCGAGATTTTGATCAAAGTTGACATTACGATGATAGAGAAGACCAAAAAAGTGGGTCTCGCAATTCTGTCTGTCTGTCTTTTCGACTACAACCTAAACGGCTGGGCCGATTTTAGTCAAATTTGGAAGATATTATTTTTTTTCGCCCCCACACCTTTTTTTTCTTTTTTTAATACCAAAATCAACGGTACTCGTACTTGCAATACGGTTTTTTTTTCGAAATTTTATAAATATCTTTTTTTCTCAAAAACTGTTACACAGATTTTTTAATTCAAAAAAATTTTATTTTTAGTTTTTATTCAAAAATTTCATTTAGTTAAAGATAAGAAATGGTTGAACAAAAATTTCCAAAAAATTGGAACCATTTTTTTGGTTTTTTGATTTTCTGAAAAACTTATTTCGATCATTTTATTTTATGATAAGGCTCTCCAGCAGTTTGAATACTTTTGAGAATTCAAATTTTCAAAAAAAAATTTTTTGGATTTTAATAAAATTTCAAATTTTTTTCTTCAAAACTCAATATTTCGAAAACCCCAAGATCGATTTTTTTCAAACTTGACAAATAAAAGTTTTTCAATATAATCTACAAGATTTGAGAAAAAACATTTTATTTTACCTTTAAATAACGGTCGCCATCATACAAATGTTTATAAATGTTTTTTTTTTCGAAAATCATATTTTTCTCGAAAACGGCACCAAGAATTTTGATAAAAATTTTTTTTCTCTCCATTAATAAGTCAATAAAACAAATTTTATGTATTACTGACTGTACCAACCAATGGACTTTTTTTCAAATTCTTAGTTTCTCATTATCGACATAACGTATTTTAATGAAATTTTATATAGAGAAGCTTCTAAAAAGTTTGAAAAACATTGCATTTCAAAACCTTACATTTTTTTTTCTTTTAATTTTTGAAAAAAAGTAGATTTTTGTTTGAAAATTCGATATCTCAAAAACGTGTCAATATTTTTTTTGGAAACTTAATTTTTATTCGTACAGTAATAAAAACTTTGTTGGTTTACCAAATTTATTTCTTAACAATGTTCAAATAGTTTCGACCTTCCTAATTGACTTTATTTTATTCCCGAACAGTTCTCTTGGAATGGTTTGATATAGCATGATATACTGACATTTACTGATACGAAATACGATACAGTAGTTTGATGTGCCTAAAGGTGTTAAGATACTATAAGGATAATAAGATAAGGGGCAGGTCAAGCGTATTGTCGGAATAACCTTCAACATCGAGTACTCGAGTTGGTCAGTTCATTAGCTGAGTTAAATGGCTTAACTCTCTGAAGTCTCTACATACCACTCTTCAAGTATTGTCTGGCCAGACTCTCAAACGATTTCGGTGCACAGAACAAATAGGCGACAGCTCTATACATGCATAGTCAGATAGTACTTCAAATTCATTAGAAGTCAAATTGCTATCTAAACTCATGCTATTATAAATCAAACCAAGCATTGACGATGACGGTGTCCTGACAATAAAAGAAAATTTCGTATTAACACAGTTGCCCTGCTTAGCCTGAAGCTGGTAAGTAACATCAGTACAAGGCGAGACGAAGATGCGAGAGAAAATCATTTTGCATGGTAGTTAATAAGTTTATGAGTTCTTTTTGTTTTCTAAAGAACCAACTATAAATTTTGTGGATAATTCTTGACATGAAGAAATAAAATTGTAAATATTTTTAGAATAAAGAAAAAATGTGAAGTTCAACAGCACGTAAACATCCAGACCCTATTGATTCAAAACTCTCAACCATAGTGTGAGCGTTATCGACATGAATCGAGGTGACCTACAATTTTTTTTCGAGTTTAAACTTTTAAGATGAAAAGCAATTTTTACTCTGGGAGGATTTATTACTCCCTCGCCAGAGGCAATGACCCAAATTTGTTTTTATATTTTATAACGCAATAACCATTGTGTCAAGTGGAAATGCTAAAATTGAAGTTAAAATAAAAAAAAAAAATGCACGACAGGATCGCACAAACTTGCTCTTGTAAAAGTACTTTGGAATTTTAAATACATTTTATAAACATAAAACATGAGATAAAAATGTTCAAATGCATGGAATTGCCGGAAAAGTATGAATTCACGCAAATAAAGTTTAAAAATCGTTTTATTAAAGTAATTTTTTAAAATTTTTCTAGAACAAAATTTGGGATTCCAATTTTAAGTGCTTAATAGGGGAGAAGGGGGTACATTTGACAATTAGTTTTTAAAAGTCTGTATTTCCGAAAACTGTTAATATATTCCAATGCTTTGTTTTGTATTTTATTTATTGATTATTCAAGATTATGCTAACATATAATTTTTTGTTTTAAACATTTCCACATTTAAAGAAAAATATTTTCTAAAAAAAGTCATTTTGTCAAAAGTGCCCCGGTAGTGGGGCACCTTTGACTTTAAAAGGGGTACATTTGACAATGGTTGATTAAACCCCACATCGTGTGCATTATATTTCTGAAAGTATCAACGGATCCAGCACGTCTGTTGTTTGAATATTAAAAAAGTAAATTTTTGTTTTTAAACAATTTATTAAACAATAAAACGAAGAAAATAAATTAGTAAATTCACTTTCTAAAAAAAACAACAAGAATAAAAAACATAAATTATTTCATTTATAAACATAAAAAATCAATCCATTTCCATATACTTAAATCTAAATTCAAATTTATCGATATCGACATTTTTTAAATAATTTATTTAATATATAATTTCCCAAAATCAACGTCAAACAAATATTTTTTTGCAAAAGTCAAAGGTGCCCCGAAGGAACTTTTTAATTCATTTTTTTTTAATAACTTATATTATATTTTCACAAAACTGGCTTCAATTTATTGAACTTTTAGCATAGTGCTATCATAATATTGATTCGCGATAAAAAAATTTATTTTATTAGGTTCACAAATCGCTTACTTACCGGTGATCAAAAATTAGATCAGAGACACAGAAAACACAAAAACACGTGGTACTGCGCGAAGAGTTAAAGAAAGGCTGCCAAATTTCATAATGTTTCTTAAAATCAAACTAAGCTTCTTCTTTCATCCAAACTTTTCTTTTTTAAGGGCACGATCATACCGAAAAACGCAAAGTCAAATGTGCCCCGGTGTCAAATGTACCCCAGCTTACCCTAATATAGATCTTAGGAAATAATTTCAAAAACTTATCACAAGTTTTCAAGATATCACTTTTTTAAAAACTAAATTTGAGTTTTTTTTCTTCAAAAATTAAAAAAAATATTTTTTCGAACGGATCGGGGGTACCTACCGTTTGTTTTTGAGCGAAAAAATACTTTCAATTTCTCCTCTAGGGAATTACCAAAGACCCTTAACTACCGGGATTGAAGAAAATAGGTCTAGTGGTTTAGGCTGTAGGGAGAGGTACAAACATACAGACACATGTTTTTTGTGTACTAAATTTTCCTTAAAATTTTTATAAGAAAAAAGTGATATGTAAGTTGTTAGTATTCAATAAAATACATTTTATAACGTAATTTAAAAATTTTTTCGTGTATCCGTTTTCAAGACATCGAATTTTCCAAAAAAAAAATGTGGTATTATTTTTTTAAAAATCCAAAAAATATTTTCCGAAAAAAATTTTGTATTACGTTTTTCTAAATGCGAAGGAACTCCTGTATAAAAATGTTGGTTAAGATTGTTAGAGCCGTTGATGAGAAATTCGAAAATCAAAAAAAACATTCTATGTCAGGTATACCGTTAATAACATTTCCCCGCAAATTGTTTTTCGACTAAAATGCAGTCCAAGTCGAAAATATCGCGCCTAATTTTTTTTTGTTCAAAATCTTTAGAGCCGTTTTCGAGATAAATAAGATTATGCATTACGGGTGTATGGGGGGTACCGTTTGTTTTTGAGCGAAAAAAAAACTTTCAATTTCCCCTCTAGGGAATCACCGAAGACTCTTAAGTAACGAGTTTGGAGAAAATACCTCCAGTGGCATAGGCTGTAGATCGAGGTACAGACATACAGACATGCGGACATACAGACAGACGGAATTGTCGGACCCACTTTATTCGTCTTCGCTATCATCGTAATGTCAACTTTGATCAAAATCTCAAGTTCGATTTTTTTGCAAATGCAGAACTTGCCCTATAGTAAATACATATGTATGTACATATATCGCAAGTAAAAATAGCATCGGTTAGGTCCTTATTTAATTTAGGGTATGCACTGAACTTTTGAATTTTCATTGTTAAACGTTTCAAATAAATGTGAACGTAATACCTATATTTATATGCCTCTCCCATCAAAGTCCCTTTTTAAATATGTACCAGATGAAGATTAAAATTATCTAAGCCCACAAATTAATATCAACAATTAATGTCAAACCAAAAAGGACATTTTTTATTTGTAATTAAACCGAAAGTTACACGGTAGCACATTGCAATAGTTCCCCGCATCACCAAATTAATGTCCTGAAGTGAATGCCACTTGTAATATTATAAAAAAAAATATATATATATATAACTCAGGCTGTGCAACATCATTAACCCAATTATCCAAATCCGCGTTTCCTTTACATACTTGCAGATCCTTCCTATAAGCCCATTCAAGTGAAACCGAACAATGAATCCCATAATCATTGGAACACTTTTCCAATTCGCGTATAACTAATCCTCCTGATGCGCGCACAGTGTTTGCCATAAACACCAACATTCCACCGAGGACCATTTGACCTACATATTGAGCAAGAGCTCGATGTAGATGTATCCTTACATGTTTCACTGTTGCAGTTTTAATTACATTCGAGTAGCAAGCCCTTTTCCATCAACGTCATTATTGTCATAATAATCGTCATCATCATCATCATTATCTGCAGAATAGCTCATGTCACTCTGTTGCGCTGTTGCTGTTGCAGAAAAACAATCATCATCGTCATCGTCATCTTTTGCGCCGCGCCGCGGCAATCATCAATGTTCATGAAACTCACGGTTGTACGGTGGTGTGGCATGGAAGAACCTTGCTGCCACTGCACCATGATATCTGAGAGATGGAGTCTTGTTCCTATTTTTATCCCACCTGGCACGGTGCGGTAGCAGAGCACAGTTTACAAATCTTATCCTGCAATACAGCACAAGGACTTTTCATTGTTACGAATTAAATGGGCCGCATCATCAGGCACCGTGTTCAACTGTTGCAGTTGCATCGAGAGCAACGCCACCGCTATGTTCACCATCATGCCATAGATGGAAGAGGAACGGTTCCTCGTTAATTCACGTAGGTGGATGTATATTTCGTTCGGATATATCTCCCCGAAGCACTATTCCATTTTCAATAAGCATCCAGCAGAAGCAAGGAAACTAGAAAATTATGCCAACAACTGCAGCGGAATTCCTGGTATCCTTCAAAGAGGATATCAGAGTAAATTCGACCCCAAGAACTGCTTTTACGTTTCCGCGATATTTTCTACAAAAACAAAAAAAATGGAAACTAATTACAGATGCGTGCGTGTGTGTGGAATGATGCAGTTAACCATAGTATAGGTAGCCATTAACATAATTTTAATGATCTCCCCTTACTCTGAATAAGGTAAGTTACATCTTACCTACATGCAGGTCCTTGTAGAAGTTATCTTCCTGTTGGATTCGTTTGATGTAGCCTTTTAAATAGTCAGAGTTATAAAACTGAAGGTTTCCGGCCACGCAATTGAAACAAAAAGTCGGGGAAATATATTTTCCGTGGAAAAAACGTCGAAAAAAAATTCATAGGTTAGATTTCGACTATAGAACTGTTTGCACAGATGTAATTCCAGCAGTTAATTGAAGTCCCAGGGAAAGTTTACACAAAAAGTTTAATCTCCGGAAAACATCCAAGTGACGATTTTGTAACGCAGTTGTGAATATTTGGACCTGAAAAACAGTGTCTGATTAATCAAGGGCAAATAGTATATGTATCTACATAGGTTTTTCAGAGAAATCTAGTAGATCTTTCGATTTTTTACGAAAAAAAGGTTTCGATACTTTTCGCCGTTTTTTCTTTAAGATTATTTAGACCTATTTTTGCGATATGGAATTCTTCCAAAAATATAATATATGTAGGTAAGTACCGTTATTTTTAGATAAAATAAATTTGTTTTCTTATATTTGTTACTTGTCTTCAAAAATTTTTAACTGTCAAGTTTTAACAAAATCGATCACGGGGTTTTCGATATATTGCAGTTGCACAAAAAAATTGATATTTTTTATCAAAAAAATAATGTTGGAAAATTTAAGTACACAATAGACCATACTACCCCAACTTTTGGGAGGCTTTAGCATAAAAAAAAATATCAAAATCGGTTGTACCGTTTTTGAGAAAGTCAAAAATCTAAAATCCAATTTTTAAATTTTGTTTTCTCAAAATCTGTTTTGAGAAAAAAATATTTTATAAAATTTCGAAAAAAATTGTATGGCAGGTATCGTAGGAAAATTTAAAAAAAATTAACTAAGGTTGAGATAGCGTCAGGGGGCCAGGGTCGATCCGAAGAAAGCTCAGAAAGTTCAGAACTCTAGTAATGTCCAACTTTTATTTAGTTTAACTTTACCTTAGATAACGAGTTATAGTTATTTCGTATACTTAACTAATAAATCAAAGGGCACGGTAGTACCCAGCCAAGTTCTGGCACTACACCCTTTTTACAGAAACAAACTCAGGCGATTTTTGAACCCTCCCTATCATTCAGTACCAATGAAGTCAGATACTTTAAATTCCGAGTATTGGCTAAGCTAGTCAGGCACAGGCGCCTCACCAAATTTCAATTTTCTAGCATAAGTGGTTCCTGAGATATAAGGCCTCAAAAATCACAAAAACCGTAACTGACTGGCTGACTGACTGACAGATCATCAAAATTATGAAGCACTTCCCAACATCATATAATCTTGTAATTTCTCACAACGGTAGGTCTTTTTATGCAAGCAGAGGAAAAAATCGAAAATTTGAGATTTTCCATTCAGGGGGCGTGGTATCTGCCCACTTTCTCCGAAGTGGTGTGGGTTGTTGGTGTTGGTTGCATGGAGCACTTCCGACTGCTGTAAAACGATGAAATTTGGTCAAGTGGTAAGGCTTAAATAGCATACAAAGAAAAAAATATAAAATTTTAGGTTTTCCATTCAGGGCGGTGGTATCCGCCCACTTCTTCAGAACTGATGTAAATCATATATGGCACACTTCCGATTGCAGTAGAACAATGTTATTTGGTAGAACGGTAGAGCTCAAATTGCATATAAAGGACCAAAATAAAAATTGAGGTTTTCCATTCAGGGGGCGTGGTATCCGCCCCAATTTTAGTCAGTAATCATTAAATAATAAAATTGCATTGTAGCTGTTTCAATATTATTCTACTTTAAATATTCGGTATTAAACCTTCATGATGTAAGAACTTGGCGTAATTTTAGATCTCAGTACTTTTCACGGCTAACTTGTTACATGTTTTTGGCCTGATCGTAGTTTTAGGAAATGGAAGATCAATTCGGTAAGAATAATGCACCAACTCATCGGAGTAAGATACAGGGTGCGTTTAATGTTCCAGGTGTTTTTTTTTTTCAATTACTTTTAAATGAAATACAATTTTATAATTTATAATGTACTGAATGATTCTAAGGTATATGATAACGGTTAAAATGGTGAGCTCTTTAAAGCACATTTTGCGTAAATATTTCGCAGACATTTGTTGTAATTTCGGCAATTTCGTTTCTAAGGTTGTCCTCAAGCTTCGAGGTTGTTCTTGGTCAGTTGTTCTTGGATCGTGGGACCAGTCGATATCACGACTTTTTGACAATATTCTGCCGGGAAAGTTTTGTTCGTGAAATTCGCATGTACCTCCGATCCTTGTACCTCCTCGGCATAATAGTTAGTTTGTTTAAATATTTGCTTAAATTTTGTTTAAATTTTGGCTACAGTTAGACTATCGTTTCCAAGAATAGGCTCAGCTTATCTTAAAATTAGGATACTAAGTCGTCAATCGAACACATCAACCAATCAAAAGAGAGCATCGTTTGTCTATTTTTTTGGGATCTTAAATTCAAGCGACCCGAGTATGGTTCCACAAATTAATAAAATTCTTAGGAGAAATGAGAAATAAACAAAGAACAGAGACTTACTTCTGACAGCAGGCATGAATCCGAAGTGCCGTCTTGGTAGATTGCCTCTTTATTATACAGAGAGTTTATCTTCAGTTGTCAGGCAAGCGCCAAAGTCAGCAATGAAGACAGTAGGTTGGTTGGCCCCCTTCACGGTTTCCTTTCCTCTTTGAATCCTCTGGCTGACACAACTCCCTTGCTCCGCTAAGTGTATATGTTCAGTCATCAGGCAGTCACATATGGCAACAGAGGACCCAAAAAGTTCATCAAGAAAAACTGATGGCATTGATACCTAACTCGTGACTTAACAGAACGTATGGAGGGAGCTAGGTTACCTTAGGCCAAATTGGACATGTATTGGAACATTTTTATCAAAATACTATTTGTGAATTACGAGTATATGTACAACAATTTGGGATTTATGTCTAATCTCCGAAGAAAATATTTGGGAATTATTCATTATATTTAGGTATTTATTTTAGATGAGTCATAAGGGGCAAATTCTATTTGACTTTTATGTCCCCCTTAAGTTTGTCATAAGTTCAAAAAATAAAAATTGTAGGTTATGTCTCTGGGAGCTATGTCCGTACGCTGGTTTCACTGATCTCTGACATCCAATGGAACAAGTCTACAAGTACCTTTGCCAGCCTTCGTCACCGGATGGTAAGAAGAGCTCTATCTAAAACTGACCGAAATAAAGTTAATTTTGAAAAGTGGCAATGAAACTTCCTCGTAAGACCAGTGTCTTAAGCAAGCTTATAACGTGCAGAACAGCTCCAAAAGTCGACTTCGATAAGATTCAGCAATTTTGTGATGACCGGAAAATCAACCTAAATTAAGCTTTTTTTTTACTATGTCGCATTGAGCCTCAAGGAACTGGTGCAAGCTAGTTAGACTTAGAGTTTAGTAAACTACCTCTGCATCTGCTGGATTGTATTCGTGTTTTAGCTGACATATAAATGCTGCTCTGAATAAGACTAGGAGAGGTTTTGCCTTGACGATATGATTGTTTTATAACAGTTAACTTGACAGCAAGGTGAAATATGATTTGCTGCATGGCCCTCATACGGACGATGAATTTCAATGGGTGCTCGATGTGGTTCATAGTTGCCCAATATCAAATGACAAAGATTTGGGTGCTTGATGAGCAGTGTCTTAGATAGGTCGAAACGTCCTCGCACCAGGTGTAGCAGAACTGTGTTCGATCGATTCTAAAAAAACTGATATGGAGAACTATTTTTTCTTCTCAGTTAAAAATAAAAACTGACCTGAATTTCTAAGACCGAAAGGCATTGGCACTAAATAAGTTATTTAATAACTAATTAATAATTAATTTATTTACTAATAACTAAATTAATTCATTAAATAAGTTAGTTGTAGTTTATTATCAATATGGGAGCTTAAATGAATCTTGGTCTGCCTTTATCTACTATTTTGTCGGAAGTCTAGGTTCAATCCCCAGACGCTGCCACACAAAAAAAATTCAAGTTATATTTCAGGGTTACTGTCACTTGTGAGGCAGTGAGTGAGGAAGTGGGAAACCCTCCAAGAGTTTCCAAGTCCTTTCCATCTAAGACGTTTGGACTTGGCCGAAAATTGTAGGTCCCTTCCATTTCTGCCGGACCCGTTGTGCATCCAATTTTTTTCCGATCCGTTAGAAAGAACTACAGAGGTATCAGTCGTCTTAAGATCACTAATCACTTACTTTTCTACCGTTTGTGTGATCGCCTGAAGCAGAACTTACATCTGTCAGAAAAATTATTAATCGACAAAAAAAAAAAACATGACACTACTCCGGTACTTCCTGTTCAAAACTGTAAATATCAACTTACATATCATGGAAATTCAAGGCCGGATATTGGAACATCTAATAAATTCTGTTACCGGCAAATGAATCCCGCTATCTCAAAAATCCTTTCAAGTACTCGTATACTCGTACTATAAACTATTGATGAGCCGCCAAGTTAGATGTAATAGTGAATGATGATATAACTCAGCTTTTGACACACTCAATACTGACATGACAGCTACGAGTATGATTTTGATGAAGATACAGATTTGTTCTTCAGTATTAAATCAAACGTTCTCAGCGAAAATCTGCTCTTGTCAAACACTTCTCCTCTAGGATAAGAATGTGACTATTTCATATATCAAATTTGTCACGAGTGACTTCTTTTAATACTTCAATTAATTGAAAGTAGACAAATCTTTAGTATATAGGTACATACTCGAACACTTTTGTACAAAGTTCCCATATCTAGCTGTATTGACAAATGCCTATTTCTGCGTCCACAAGACCTTTTCCTACAGCCAAATTACAACTTTGGCAGCCAAAGTCAAACAATTAAGGATTTAATCCTCTACCATCGACAAACTTACATTTTGAGGATAATATTTGGCATCGACGATGGTTGATCTCAGGTAAATCCTCGTTGTCTGCATATGACAAAAGCTTACGAATTCCACTGGTAAATTAGTGGTGCAGATTCCATTAAGTGTCGGGTAGCCATTTTCCAGAAACTACGACTATGACGACGACATATTTAAAAGAGACTACACATAGTACACATGTGACTTTTTGTTCTTTGTGAACATGAACATGAACAAGGACATGGTTGCTCTTCCGCAACCATCATCATCGACAAAACTTTGCATCCTTTAGAAATCTGATACCTAACGTAGGGTACACCAGCAGTATGTGCGTCTTCTCATCTATGCGTGATGTGGTAACTGCGGCCATGAACCCACAACTGTGTGTGTTGGTTGGTTATCCCCCCTTTCAGATTATACGAGTATTTTTGATTCGAGGGTTCACATTGAATTTTACAAAAGTTTAGTGAACAGATTAACCGAGTTGTAGGTCCTTTGTTAAGGATGTGCGGTTATATGGTAGCAATATTTTTGTAAGCTATAAGTCGAATGGTAAGCCACTTTGTAAATTTGAAGATTATCCTTAGGTCTTTAAGGTCTATTGTCTTTGATTAGCAAAAATTAGGCAAATGTAATTTGAAGTGTGTAGTGTGAGTGCTTACTAATGTTTAGGCGATAGTCTTAATCATTGAAAATGGCAGTGCTTTTAACTATTTTTGTGTTATATTTTCCCTTGAGGTCAAAGCAAATTGAGCAAGTTCGGAATTTGTAAATGGTAAAATGTGTTTACATGTTTATTTTTATTATTTTATTTATTCTTAAAACTTACACTAAAAATTAGAAAAACAATAAAACTTACACTAAACGATGAAGCTTAAAAATAGAGAAAAAATTGCCTTGAGGTTGAAGTCATTTTAATGTGCATAGTTGGGCAGGGCCCTGTTTTACAAGAACTGGCAAGTGTGACAGGTGACAATTTGTAAAATGACAACTTGAAATTGTCAAATGTCTGTCCCTTAAAGAATTTGAAAAACTTGTAATATTGTAATACTCGTATGCAACAATTGTCAAGTTTTTAGATCACAGAAAACTGGTCATGACAATGACAGGAATTGTCATGTATTGTCTGACAAAATTATTATACCTGCAATTTTTAATGAGACAGACAAAAATATAAAATTTACACATTTGTTAGTAAGTATTTGAAATGATAAGATTCCCAGATGAAGCTTCATCTAATACTTCCTCGACACATTAAACAATGACGCAAAATTTTAACCAGCTTAGTATTAAGGTATGAGTATGATACTATTTTACAATTTGCTAACTTTTTAGTAGATTACTAACTCTTTCTTAATTTTTAACATTTTCTAACTAGTATCGTGCTAAGGCTATTTTTTAATAAATTGCTTCTGAACACACCTTAAGTAATTGACAGTTCATGCAAAAAACTGAGCAAACAGGCCTTTTTTTGACGTTTTTAAATGTCAAAGAGTCATATGAAGGTAGCACGATACTAAAAAATAAAATAGGTATTCGATGACTTTAACTTTAATAAAAGGGTAGAGAAAGTACGATGTTTTATTCTATTAAAATTTGAAAAATCGTCGTTTTCACCAAGTTTAGGACTAAAACATCGTACTAATTCCACTAAAATTTTGCGCCACTGTTTTTAATGCATTAATTGATTTTCAATTCTGAGAAAAATTTCATGTCGGAAAGCACTCGCGGGAACTTCCACAAACTTGTTATTGATAATTATTTCTATACGAGTAATTGTTACATTCATAAAAAAATAGTTAACCGTTATGTTTGGTAAATTTTGTCCATAGAAAATTAACCTCAAAGTCAAAAATTAGCGTTGGTGAGAAAATTAAAATTGAATAGGAAAAATATTAAATATTTAAACGCTATTATAAAGATTTGTATATCTTTTAAAAATAAAGTCCTTCAAGAATTTTCTGCCATTGTTATTAACAGAGTAATTTTATTTTTTAACATGTGTCAGGGCAGAACAAAGTAGGCCTTTTCTTAAATTCCCGAAAAATAATGTCAACATTGGAGATATACCCATACTGTTCAAAGATTTTGTTCTTAGAATATATACAAGAATAATATTCTATAATATCCTCGAAGAACCTGTATTTTTTTCGAAAATTGGTGGAGACAACATCGAGCAAAAAATACTCACTCTCTATTCTAGATGCTAAAACTCAACTTCTTTGTGCGTAAAATTAGCATCATGTTGTTGCTGATGGAGAGGATGTTTCAAAAAGTTCGACTAAACGATCTGAGACAAAATATTTTTGTATTAATCCTACTAATATTATAAATGTGAATGTTACGATGTATGGATGTTTGTTCCTCAATAACGCTTGAACAACTGAATGGATCTTGATAAAATTTAACACACACAAAATTTATAGTCTGGATTACCGTATAGGCTACTTTTTTTTTATTATCAGGGGAGGGGCATTGGGTGGTCGAAACACCCAAAAATTATTTATCTCTACTTCTATCTTCTTATTGCACTGAAATGTAGTACATATACATAAGTAGTTGCATTGAAATGCCATACTTTGGTGGTGCGGGCCCAGAGGAGGGGAATTGTTTGATTAATTTACCTAAGCAGTAACGAAAAAACATTCAAAAAAGTTTTAAAAAAAAAAATAAAACAAAAAATAAAATTCTCCGAATTAAAAACAAAATTTGACAAATATTTGTGTGTCTTTGAATTTAAACTATTTTAAGGTAAGTTAAACTTTATGTGCCTAAAGGTTTAACTACATACATTGTTATAGGATAGTTACATACGTATGTATGTGATTTGCTCATTGTTAGTTTTTTCAAAATATCCTTCGCTTGGCTCCATTACCTTTAAGAAAAGGACTTGATTGGATTTATTGGTTTGCTGTTTTGTTTTAATCCAGGTACATGCATACGTTAAATAAAAATAATTCGTACGCTTTCAACTTCTCAGGTTGAACAGGGGTGGAATCGCGTAAGGTGATAGTTGACTATCAATTCGTTGATTGTCGTTTTTGACTATAGCTGTCTCTATCATATCAATTAAAAATTATAGAGAGAGCGATGGTCAAAACGACAATCAACAAATTTATAATCAACTATCACCTTACGCGATTCCACCCCAGGAGATCAGTTGTGACAGTTCCTGGCTAAGCTAAACGTGTTTATTATTTCAGTGGTAAGTCGTCTTTTTCAAAAAGAGCTGTTCAACGATGACACACAGAAGTAAAATAAACACCCAAAAACAACATTCCGTACTTCACACAAGATTTCCATTTACACAAGATTTCCATTTACACAAGATTTCCAATGCAAGAAAAACTGAGCGAATCTAAAGAAACTTTTAGACACGTGATTTATTTTGAAAAACTTTGCTTGCGGGAGTTCCCGCACGGGTACGCTAGTAAATTTATATAATTTTAACTTGCGACTTATAGATACGAGGGCGGGTCAATAAGTCCGTGACTTTTGGAATAAAACACAGATTTTTTGATAAAAAAATAATTTTATTTTTCAACGTAGTCTCCCTTGAGCTCTATACACTTTGTCCAACGCTTCTCCAATTTTTTTATCCCTTCCAAAAAAAATGATTTGTCGAGGTCCTCAAAATAGGCCTTTGTTTGCGAGATGACTTCATCATTGGAGTCAAATCTTTTTCCACCAAGCCATTTCTTCAGGTTTGGGAACAAAATAGTCGCTCGGAGCCAAATCTGGAGAATATGGTGGATGAGGGAGCAATTCATAGCCCAATTCATGGATTTTTGCCATGGCAACTGCACATGTGTGCACCCTTGCATTGTCTTGGTGGAAAAGAACTTTTTTCTTGGCCAAATGAGGTAGGTTTTTTTTTAAATAGTATTGAATCGGTCCAATAAGTTGGCATAATATTCCCCATTGATTGTTCTTCCCTTTTGAAGGTAGTCAATGTGGATTATCCCGCGTGCATCCCAAAAAACAGTCGCCATAACTTTATTGGCTGACAAACCCACCTTGGCCTTCTTTGGCGCCGATTCACCCTTAGAAACCCATTGTTTTGACTGTTGTTTGGTCTCTGGTGTGTTGTGATGGATCCATGTTTCGTCCACGGTTACAAAACGGCGCAAAAACTCCTCCATATTGCGATTAAACAACGCCAAACCTTCCTGTGAAGTTGTAACACGATTGCGTTTGTGGTCGACTGTGAGCAAACGCGGCACCCATCTTGCGGAAAGCTTTATCATGCCCAAGTGATCATTCAAAATTGAAACCACTGAGCCATGCGAGATCCCTACGGCTTCCACAATCTCTCGCACTTTCAATCTTCTGTCGGCCAACACCATATCGTGAATTTTTTCGATTGTTTCGGGTGTAGAGACCTCAACAGGGCGTCCAGGACATTCGGCATCTTCAGTGCTTGTACGGCCACAACGAAATTCAGTAAACCACTTTTTTACCATTGAAATCGATGGTGCAGAGTCCCCATAGTATTTATCAAGCTTAGCCTTGGTCTCGATAATGGTTTTTTTTCGCAAGAAATAATGCTTAATAAGCACACGAAATTCACTTTTTTCCATTTTCTCCTCAAATTAGTGAGTAGTCTGATAAAAATAGCTGTCAAACACAAACTAACTGACGCAGCAAGTTTAAATTTTGACAGGAGTCAACTGACAGATGCCTGTTGACAGGAGCAGTGTTGCTGTTTCAGTAAAGAGGTCAGAAATTCAAAACGTCACGGACTTATTGACCCGCCCTTACTATAAGGCAAGTTATTCATTCCAACAAAACAATCGAACTCGAGATTTTCTTCAAAGTCGATGATAGCGAAGACGAAAAAAGTGGGTCTCGCAATTATGCCTGTCTGTTTGACTACAGCCTATGGTTTTTTTCTTTTGTTTTAAGACCAAAAATGACGATACCTGCCATACCATTTACTTCGAAATTTTATAAATAATTTTTGTTTCTCAAAAACTGTTCGGCAGATTAAAAAAATCAAAAAATTTCGTTTAGTTAAAGGTAGGTAGTTGTTGAGAAAATTTTTCAAAAAAATTGTTATTAATCGTATCCCTTTGAATCATTTTTTTTTTTTTGTTTTTGATTTTTCACAAGCGATACAACCGATTTTGATCATATTTTTATGCTAAAGCGCCTCAAATTTAAGTTTAAATATTATTGTGCACTCAAAACTATCATCAAAACTCAATATTTCGAAAGCCCCATGCTTCATTTTTTTAAAGTGGAAAAATAAAATTTTCTTAATAGAATTTACAAGACGTGAGAAAAAAAATGTATTTCACCTTAAAATAACGGTACTTTTGATAAAATTTTTTTCCTTCGATTAAATTTTACGGTCTATAATTTAATAAAAAGAATGAAATTAAGATATTACTGACGGTACCTGTCATACAACTATTTTCAAATTTTGAATTTTTCATCATCAGCGTATAACGGATTTTTAATTTAATTTTTATTTGTACAGTAATAAAAACTTTAAGTTGGTGTACCGAAATTTTTTATTAAAAATTTTTTATATAAAATCCTACTACATATAGCTAATAAGCTGATGGAAAGAAAGAATGTTAGCGACTTCTCGACATTTAGCAAGAATGTGTTTGTTTTTTATTATATCAGATTCACAAAATCGGGATAGTGAGTTAAAATAGACAACCCTTCTCTGTACACCTTCATTTTGCAAGGAAGTAGTGGTACAGTGACTAAACTTAGGTGGCATATTAAAGAAAAACTTTAACATCTCTATTATAAGAAAATTTTGTAACTGAGTAAGAAAATTCTTAAGAACAAGTTTAATGAAACCAAGGGAAGAAATTGCTTTATTTATGATTTTATTAATGTGGGAAAAACAGTTCAGCTCTCTATGATAAAAAATACCAAGATCGCGTGAAAAGAAAAATTATCATGAAGGTTTTTATAACACAAATTCTATATACTACTGAAATAAATTAGCAAAGTAGAAGACTTTGCACTGTTAATAGACTTGTTGAATTATTGGCGTTTTGTCCCGGCGATCTAAAAAATTATCAGGTAAAAACAAACGTCAGACTGGTGTAAAATCAAACAAGTGAGACTGCTAATATGCAACCTGTACCTAAACTTAGCCGGCTAAAATTATACGAGTCAACTAGGTTAATTAATAAAATAAATCTGATTGATTATTTTAACCAAATTGGTGTGCAACTTTAACAATCTTCAGTCAGCTAAAATAAGGAATTGGGTGTGTTATTTTAACCATCACCATTCGGAGCTGATCTAGTTGATTGGATCAACCTAGATATCTATTGGTTTAATTAAAGCAGCATAACCATTAGTTTAATTTAACCAAGAAGTTTGTTAAGTATTAAAAACCAAATGTGTTAAATTAATTTATTTGAGTACTTTTTTTAAAAAAAATTCCCTTTTAAAGTAAACAATCATCGAAATTGCGAATCAAAGTCTAATTTCTCGATTAATAAAACATAGATTTCATTTTTAGTTCTTCATTTAATTTCATTTTATCGAGTTAGCTATGTGTTACTTTAAGATTCAAAATAGCTTTTTTTGGCCTTTAGTCTACGAAAACTGGTGCCGCCGGGAGGATGTCAGATTAAAAAAAAAAAACTTGCTTAAAACCTACGCCTGTTTCAGAATTCCACTTCTATCAGCAAGCTTTCTCTAATAGCATTGTTATTCTCTATGAATCACCGTCCCATGAATATCTCTTATCTATGTAGATAGAATGCAGATAAGTCTTATCACCGGTCCAAAGAATGTTTGCCAATTCATAAATTTTTAATGTGGAAAAGAAAAAAATGGCTTCCGATCCACTAAGAAGTTTTTTAACACTTCTTCTGCAGACCCTAAAGCAATACCCATCGTCTTTGCGACTTTCTTTATGCCCAATTGTATATACGTGAGAAGATCAACTAGATTAAAGATGACTTTTCCCCTAACCCCGCAATATTCACCCACTCTTCTAACTTTCGACCTTATTTCAAATGTCCTCCTCTCAACTCCCAAGCTATCTTCCTAATTGCATAGAAGAACTCATTTATTTGTTAAGTTTACAAAAAAAGCATCAAAAATTACTCCCCATTGCTCAACTCGGTCTTATACCCAAGCTTTTCGAAAACATTGTCTGTCTACAACTCACTATACTTCAACTGTTCAAAGGAAATATCAACGTTTTGAAAACGTTGTATTCATTGCGGGTAAGTAAAATAGTAAATGTTGAATTTAGCAAGGCTTTCAATAAAATATGTCAGCGAATTATTTAACTCAAACTCAATGCCTAGGGTTTTACCCCATTTTTACTTGCGACTTGTAGGTACTATAACCCAAGTTATACATTCGGAAAAAAATATGATCAAAGTTGACATTACGATGATAGCGAAGACTAAAAAAGTGGGTCTCGCAATTCTGTCTGTCTGTCTTTTGACTACAGCCTAAACGGCTCGGCCGATTTTCTTTAAGCTTGGTAGATAGTATTTTTAATTTTTTCCCCATATGTTTTTTTCTTTTTTTTAAGACCGAAAATAACGGTACCTGCCGTACGATCTTTTTTAGAAATTTTATTAATATTTTAGTCAAAGCTAAGAAATGCTTGAAAAAAAAATTCAAAAAATGGTACCAACCCCTTGGAGCCATTTATATGGTTTTTGATTTTCTCAAAAACGGTACCACCGATTTTGATAAATTTTCTTATGCTGAAGCTCCCCAGTAGTTTAAATTCAGTGGGTATTAAAATTTTCCAAAACTTGTTTATGGATTTTTAAAAAAATTTTCAATTTTTTTTTTTCAAAACTCAATATTTCAAAAACTCCATGCTCGATTTTTTTAAAACTTGAAAAATAAAAGTTTCTTACTATAAATTACAAGATGTAAGAAAAAAGAATTTATTTTATCTAAAAATAACGGTACCCTCCATACAAATGTTAAAAAATGGTTTTCGAAAATCGTATTTCTCTCCAAAACGGTTCCGAGAATTTTGCTTAAATTTTTTTTCTTCTGATTAATTCTTACGATCTAAAATTTAATTTAAAAAAAATTGAAATCAATATATTACTGACTGTACCTACCATAGAACAATTTTTTCAAATTTAGAATTTCTCATTATTGACATAACGGATTTTAATGAAATTTCTTATAGAGAAGCTTCTAAAAAGTTTGAAAAACATTGCATTTCAAAACTTAAAAAAAAATATTTTTTTGAATTTTTAGAAAAAAAAATATTTTTTTTTTGGAAAATTCAATATGTATCTCAATATTTTTTTTTGTAAATTTAATTTTTATTCGAACAATAATAAAAACTTCAAATTGGGGTACTAAAATTTTTTCTTGAAAATATTTTAAAAATTCTGTTTATAAAAAGCTTATTTTTTTTGAGAAACCACTACAAAGACTTACATATAATTTTTGTTCTTGCATAAACCATGGCAATCTGTTTTTAGTTTTAACTACTAAAAGAGTTATTTTAGTCATTTAAAAATGAATTTTATGCTTATGAACAGTTTTTCTCTAATAACAGTCATTTTTGAAGTTCTTTTACATAAGAGCAAGTTCGTGAAACCCAGTCGTGCATTTTATTTATTTTTATAATTGAACGCCAAAATCGCCATTATGGGGTTAGTTTTTAATATTCAGTCTCAAATGTGAATGGATTCACGCCAGTTGTGGTATTCCTCAGAGAAGCCATCTAGGCCGACTAATCTTTGTCTTGTCTATAAAGGGTGGGCCATCTAGTGGTTTATTTTTAAATTATAAGTTATTTCAAAACTAACAGCTGTTTTCCACTAATAATCTTGACAGAAAGCCAATATCATATCCGCGGAACGAAATTAGTCGCTATACCCTTGAACAACGTTGGGAAATATTGAAAACTTATTTCCAAAGTGAGTGCTGCGTAGCCCGAGCCAGTGCCGTAGCGTGCCATCTCGGCGCCCGTGGCGGGAGACCCATTTCGCCGCCCCCATTCAATACTAAATTAAAATTAAATTTCGAGACATTATTTCACAGGCAATGAGCTATCTTTTATTGAAGGTAAAATAGGATCAGCGGTTTCATAAACGGATTCTACGGGCCTTACGAATGAGGATCGTGAGACAAAGCTGTATCTGCGGATTCATCGCCATGCATGCGTTTTTTCCTGCGAGTTCTTCTCGTTTTGAGTCCGATTCCGAGTTTTTCACAGAGAGTCTTAGAAAACTCGATTGCGGCTTGGACGAAACGGTCTCTGCTCTCCTCTAGGAGAGCTTTTAAAACGCAGAGTTTCTGAGCACACTTATCCACACTCAGTCCACATTGCTGCAGGTAAATCTGTGCGTCATCTTCTTCGGTTAGCTCTGCAGCTCAAAAGCCAAGGAAAGTGAGGAAGTTGAATGACTGCAGAACTGTCAGAAGAAGACTGGCTCCCGATCCGTCAATTCTTCCAGTACCTCAACAACTTCCATAAACTTATTTTTAAGCGTGTTTACAGCTTCATGTCTTTGGCAAGACGAGGTTCATTTCTTCTGCAGGCTTGTGACTAGATGCTTGAGGTACTTCTGGTGAGTCGACTTCGTCTTGACCCTGCTCTGTGTTGGGACCAGAACGACTTCCAACTTGACGGCAGGCACGTCTTCTTCTTCTGCCTGTAAGATAAGTTATGCATTCCCATGAATATTGGCCGGAGGACAATTCTAGGCCACTCACGATTGTAGATGGAAGAATCATACTAACATTGGAATCACTTCCGCTGCTGCTGGATGCTGCCGAAGATATTAACGTAGCTTTCGAACCAGAACTAGAACTGAAATATTTCAGTAATGCACCTGGAGACTTCTTCGCATCTTCTTCTTTCTTAACCTTTTTCTTGCGGTATTCCGCGCTGCTTCCTTTAACTCTTTTCGTTTTCAAAAACTAGTTCAAGGGTTGAGTGAAGTACTAAGTTTGTAGTTTTAGAAGATTCAACAATATTAAACTATAAGCAACACAATCGAAATAACTTTCTGTGATGCGGGAGAGAGCAAAACATTGAGCTGGCTGAGACTAGAACAACGTTTCCGTCGAATCCTAGTTATCTTATCATATCTCGGATATCGGCATATCATATGTTCCGGAACGCTCCCATTCAGTTTTGCGAGAGTTTCGGAACGTTTCGCGAGTCACGCGACAATACGGAATGCACTCTTACGGCCCTACTCACCGTTTACGAATTCACGGAAATCAGCCAAGAGCGTCACGAACCACAGATAGGGTGGCAAATTTCAAATTTACATCATTGATGTTTGTAGACTTGTCAAACGATCTGTCATGAAACATGTGATTTCTACTCTACCCGCATCACCGGCGAAATTTAGCCGCCCCCCTAGGCCTGGTGCCCGGGGCGGACCGCCCCACTTTCGCTACGCCACTGGCCCGAGCAGTGAGTTTTTTTGAAAGAGGTTTTGGCCGAAATGAATGAATACCCACCACGCCTGCTATACGCCAGTTTATGCCAAAAGTTCGTGAGATGCACAGATGAGAAGGTGGCTGCTGTAGCAAAGAGTGTGAGACTCAATTCACGAACATCAAGTCAATATCGATCTCGACAGCTCAACATTTCACGCACTAGCCTGCGGAGAATTCTGCACAAAGATCTCGGATTATTCGCTTAAAAGGTTCAATTGACTCAACAATTGAAACGACCATCCAATTAATGGGAATGTTTGCTCTTACTAATAAAGCCATAATACATGGACAAATTTAATTTTGTTAGTTTTATTCCATTTTAAAAAAAGAAACTTTGTATTTGGACCACCCTTTTTTTGTTAGTCTAATCAAGCCCCACTGTATTGTGAACAGTTCTCCATTGTGAATATGTTAACCTGTATGTATCCAGTAAATCCACACGACCCTCTCTTATAAGGAATGAACTCACTTTCGTTTTTGGCCGAAACGCATTTTGGAGTTGAGGTCACTTGAACTCCATTTGAGATTGTTGTACCTACTGTGTTTTGTACTTTGTAATTGTGTTATCATTTCTAACTTACAATCACCCCTATTACGATTGTGAATTTATCAATTGATAATTGACAATCGTAATAGGAGTAAATACTTTCTTTAATCGTTTACCGTACAAGCAATAGAATTCTCAAAAATTAATTTTAAATTCTTAGACGGTTAATGAAAATTTTATTGCAAAACCGTATTTGTGATAGAGAAACCTTTAATTTCCCTCTTTTAGCACAAATTGGTTTTCCCTCTGGTTGTATATGCACATTTGGAAAACCCTCAGTGAATGGTTGATTACCGTACGCCAAAGCCAGTCTCTACATACCACTGCTCCACTAAACTTGCATCGCAGAGATAGAAAGAGCAAAAATGAAAACCAGGTCAGTGGTAATGCGGTGTACATGCAACAAACAAACTAAAAAAATGCACACTCCAAATGGAGGAAATAGAACATCGCCAGGACATTTAATATATCCTGCCTGACAAACATACATTACCTTTTTGCCAACCGACAGCAGACGGCAACGACGACACAATGGTACTCCACAGTCCACACATTATGTATACAGCAGCGGTGGCGTTGATCTGTGGTCTGCCGCACCAGTTCTAGCCGCCATCATGGGCGACATCATCCTCCGCTATACCCTATATCTATACTACATACCGACTGTTCCACTAAAAAATAATTCCGGATGGCATCAGTCGTACTATTTGGTCTATCCACCAATGACAAAACCTTGCTCCGCAAACACCAAACACACAGTCAGATATTAAAGAGAGAAAAAAAAATATAACTAGAGACCACAGTTCGCCAGTCTGGTCTAGTCTGGCTTGGTCTGGACTTGGACTACATCAGGTCAGGACTATTGCTTTTGGTTCTGCGGCATTTGCTGCTATTACCACTTCATATCCTTTTTTTTTTTTTGTTGTATAAAACGAAATTAATTATCCTCAAAGGTACCGTTTGACTGAGTGCAAATTGCCTGAATAGGTTCTTCTAGAGTGCTACGCGTGAAAACAGTCAAAGAAAAATTAATGTGTTGGAATGACGCCCTCTACAACGTCAACCACTCAAACCGACTTAAATACCAAGGGCTATAACCTTTTGCTTTACATAGACTCCGAACTTAAATGGGCACGTTTAAAAACTTGCCCAAAGGAGTGCTATGTATTTAAAAGGTGGTGTAAGCTGAATTTTTGCCGGTGTAACAGTTCTGAGAAGAGAAAAAGAGGTTTAACAATTATTTAACGTGTTTCGGTCAAGGGCAAAAAGTGCTTTTTCTCTGGAGTACCTACCTCCAAAAATTCAGTTGAAAAAAGGTAATAAATGGAATTTTTTGATGAGTTACTTTTTTTATAGGAACAGAGGAGCAAAATTGTTTAAGGTGCTTATATAAAAATAAAGGTAATCACATCTTCTAGACAGCCAAGCATCCATTAAATCTCTTGATTTTGTCTCTACTCGCTACTCGATAACAGTGTGGTGTAGGGTTCCAGAAAACCTATTCAACAATGCAACATTGCACTAACTAAGTCATGAGAACATCAATCTATCGATTATTGAAAAGTTGATGTTCCCATGATGAGTCTGTTAACAACCCCCAAAGTGACTTGTCTTATTATTCTTACAACAGCCCCTAACTGCCGATCGTTGTAGATGGCGTAGCACCTCTGCTGGGTGCCGGGCCCCAAGGACATTTCAGGAAATTGTAAAGCTGAGGAACCTTTAATACCCGATCAAGCAAACATAGGTATTCCCATCGCTACGTGTAAACTTATGCTAAAGCAAGATGCTATACAGAGAACAAACCTTAGGTGGAATAATATCACCACTTGCTTGGCGACAAAACAGAATTAGCCAATGTTGGATCTGAAACGCTCCAAAGGTTTAATAACAGGACATTTTATGATAGGTAAGTACGCAACGCAGCTCGGAATGTATTCTAATGATTTCTGCAGAAACTGCATGGAAGAAGAAGTGGAGTTATAGATCCTTCACCTTCTCTGTACATATCCTGGTTTTTCCCAAAAACGTAGACTCCATCTGAATCCCGCTCGCTCCAATTGGTCAACGATAAGAAAGAAAGTCTTGAAGATTCAATCTGGTATCACATTCACAATGAATCAACTCATCGTCTAAGTGTGTCGGTCTGCCTGCTCGTCACGTCAACCGAACCTAGAGAAAATGTTCAAAAGCGCATGCAATAATTTTTTTCCCGGGATTGTCGCGTATTTTAATAGCGTGTCTCGATTTTTTTCAGGAACCCGGGAAATACAAGTGTCCCGTATTTTCTTTTTTATTTAAAATTTTTCTATTTTATGAAATAAAATGTTTATGTTAGAAAAAAAAATGCACGACTTGGTCGCACGAACTTGCTCTTATGTAAACGACTAAGAACTTAAAAAATTAATGATATTAGAGAAAAACTGTTCATAAGCATAAAGTTCATTTTTCTAAATGACTAAAATAACTCCTTTAGTAGTTGGAACTAAAAACAGAATTCCATGGCTTATACAAGAACAAAAATTATAAGTCTTTGTAGTGGTTTCTCAAAAAAAATGAGCTTTTTATACAAAATTTTTAAAACTTTTTTAATAAAATATTTTGGTACGCCAACTTAAAGTTTTTATTTTTATATGAATAGGAAATAAATTTCCAAAAAAATAGTCAGCCGTTTTCGAGATATTGAATTTTCCAAGAAAAAAAAAAACTGATTTTTTTTTTTCAAAAATTAAAAAAATATTTTTTTTTAAAGTCTTGAAATGCAATGTTTTTAAAACTTCTTAGAAACTCCTCTACAAAAATGTTCATTAAAATCCGTTCAAAATTCTAAAAACTGGTTATATGGTAGGTACAGGCAGTAATATATAAATTTCAATTTTTTTCTTCTTAAATTATATATCGTAAAAATTAAACGAAAGAAAAAAAAAATTCTCGGAACCGTTTTCGAGAAAAATACGATTTTCAAAAACCATGGTGTTCAAGAGATGGGAATGAATACATGATAGTTCTGTTTCCAATCAGTTTTAACGCTCTCTTCTGATTTCTATCCAATAAATGGAGAGAAGATTGAGCAGCGCCTGCCCAAAGGTGTGGGTTATACTCGAGTTTTGGACGTATAAACGCCTTATAAATGGTAGCCAGATCAGAAGGGGTGAAAAATTTCTTACATCGATATAGAAATCCTAAGCATTTAGCAGCCTTCTTGTATGTGATCATTCCAACGAAGATCGTCGTTAACACACATACCGAGTACTGAGATCTTTTCGGTTTCTTCGATGCAAGTGACAATAGCATAAGGGGCTCTCATCAGGCCAATGATTGCCTTGTATATGGTTAAACGTTGCCCCATCTGAAATGGAAAAGATTCGTGTGTTTGAGAGGCAGTGCTGACGTCGCTGTATAATTGGATTACACAGAAAAATAGAGTCGGAGTACAAACTTTAAAACCGTACCGGGTAAATTATTCCATATTCATCTTGTGCGACTAAAAAATTAAACTCTGCATTTGACTTGGTAAAAGGGTCTTCGGTGATTCCCTTGGAATTTTTTTTAGCTCCAAAGCTAACGTATGAAATATGAAAAATCTTATTTATCTCAAAAACTGCTCTATTTTTATAAAAAAAATTAAGTGTTCTTAAATGTTTTTGGAAATAAAAAAAAAAAACTATTTGTTACTAAAAAAAAACTAAGTTATTTTATGGTATTCATGATTTTAAGTTATTTTGGATATTTGTGTGAGAAAATCGACTTGTACCTTTTTGCTTGGTAGAGCCACCTAAGATATCAAAATGCGCCCATTTTACATTAATGAGCACATTAACAAATTGATTAGAATTTAATTGAATAGGTTCAAACTCAATTTTTGGATTTTGACGTTTACGACCTTTTTCTTGGGACGACAGTATTATTGGTTACGTATTGGAAATAGCAGTATCTCTCATAGAACCTTTTTTTCCACTTTCTCTACCGATATTGATCGACATTTTTATACGGGAGCTACTTTAGAATAATAAATAATTGTATATAAAAGTTTTCGAACAAACATTTTTTGGATTTTTGAAAAAAAAAAATTGTAAATTCTATATCTTGAAAACGGGTGAATGATTTTTTGTTTTTTTTTTTTTTTTTTTTTTTGTTTTAATTATTTCCTGAATGCATGTTTTTTTTTCTTTTTAATGATTTCCTTAAATTACAGACATTTTGAAATTATAAAGGAACTTAAGTGTTGTTGAGCTCAATTTTGTATTTATGAATGTTGTATGTTGAAACATTCGCGACATATTTATGACTGATTAGGGCAATTTTAACAGAAACGTTATGTCTATTTTGCTTTCTTACAGGCACAAACTCGACCTTTTTCATTGGTAATTCGAGCATAGGAAACACTACACTTTTTTCGAATTTCTATCCCAGCTAGCTGAAACCTTTGAGAGATTAAGAAGCTCAGTAACAAATTTTTCTCTTGGCTTGCATATGCATATTTTTTTTTGATTTTGTATTGAGAACTCTAGCCTGGTGGTGGCGCTGAAATCAGTGCTAGATTTAACAGTGGAGAGTAGGATAAGATACAAAACAAGTAGAAAAAAAGAGAATATTTTATTATTAAATTTAGCAGAGACAAATCTAGGAAGTACTGTCCCTATACTTAAGATGTCGCCACAATCTTTCGTCTTCTTGATAGTACTATAAGTTTTATACATAAAGATACAACCTAAGCGTTTACAACTGTTATTCCCAGTAATAACTCAATCCCAAGTTTTCAGTGCCAGTTCAAGCGCCTTTTCTCAGACTTGTGGCATACGATCCCATTTAATCTGGCAAATCAATTCCAGATTTGCCTATATTGTAGGCAAGAATTTCTTAAGGCTTAATTGACAATCTTTGGGTATTTCGTCTTGGTCTTGAAGCCTGAGGTGATGGATTGGAGCTTGTGGAAGGTTGGGTACTATCTACTTTTACTTGTGTAATAAGTCTGTTTGCAATAAATAAAATAAAATGCACGACTGGGTCGCACGAACTTGCTCCTATATAATAGACTAGGAATTTTAAAAACGAATGTTATTAGAGAAAACTGTTCATGAGGTTCAAATTATTTTTTTAAATTCTTTTAATAGTAAGAGACGAAAACAGAATGCTATGCAAATATGAATTTATGCAAAAACAAAAATTTTTAAAAGATTTTTAAGAAAAAATTTTGGTACGCCAATTTAAAGTTTTTATTATTGTTCGAATAAAAATTAAATTAATAAAATATACTGAGCCGTTTCTGAGATATCGAATTTTCAAAAAAAGAAAAAAAAATAATTTTTTTTTTTCAAAAATTCAAAAAATATTTATTTTAATGTTTTGAAATGCAGTGTGCTTTAGACTTTTTAGAAGCTTCTCTACAAAAAAATTCATTAAGAACCGTTATGTGGATAATGAGAAATTCAAAATTCGAAAAAATGGTTCTATGGTAGGTACAAGCTGTAATATCTTAATTTCAAAATTTTTTTTAATAAATTAAAGATCATAAAAATTAATTGAAAGAAAAAAAATTTTATCAAAATTCTAGGTGCCGTTTTCGAGAAAAATACGATTTTTGAAAACCATTTTTTTTAATTTTTTAACATTTGTATGGTGGGTACCTTTATTTTAAAGTAAAATGAAATTTTTTTTATCACGTCTTGTAGATTATATTGAGAAACTTTTATTTATCAAGTTTAAAAAAAATCAAGCATGGGGTTTTCGAAATATTGAGTTTTGAAAAAAAAAATTTGAAGTTTTTTTTAAAAATACAAAAATTTTTTTGTTTGAAAATTTGAATACACAATTCTATTTCAATTTTTGAAGACCCTTCGCAAAAAAAAAATGATCAAAATCGGTGGTACAGTTTTTGAGAAAATCAAAAACAAAAAAATGGTTCCATGGGGGGTACCCTCAATAACCACTTTTCGGAAAAATTTTTTCAAGCATTACCTAGCTATTACTAAACGATTTTTTTTTTGTGTTTTTAGTTCTTAAATCTGTTCAGCAGTTTTTGGAAAAAAAAAATATTTATAAAATTTCGAAAAAAATTCGTATGGCAGGTACCGTTAGTTTTGGTCTTAAAAAAAAAAAAGAAAAAAACGTGTGGGGGTAAAAAATCAAAACCCATATCTACCAAGTTTAAAGAAAATCGGCCCAGCCGTTTAGGCTGTAGTCGCAGCGAAAGACAGTCAGACAGACAGACAGAATTGCCAGACCCACTTTTTTAGTGTTCGCTATCATCGTAATGTCAACTTTGATCAAAATCTCGAGTTCGATTATTTTTACGAATGCATAACTTGCCTTATAGTACCTATAAGTCGCAAGTAAAAACTGGAGTATGTTTGGTAGAAAGCTTACATCTGTGGTATCTTTACTTTACTTCAAAATGACTATTCGATTTTTATCTTTTATTGAAACAATTTCACCTCTTTTTAATTTTTCCATTCATTATTATTCATTCTTATATAGTGTGCCTACAACATGTGCTTCCTGTTGCAAGAAGGATTGGGCTAATTCAAACCTGGTATAAAAGTTGTCAATAGCCGTGTTTTTTTGGAAAAGTTATCCGTAGTACTGTAGGATTTTATATGAATAACAAATACAACATCCGCAGTAGTATCACTTCCGATACTCGAATAAACGTCAAAGCTCTATCCGCAGCAGGATATCACTTCTCCTTTTATCGGCAGTGATCCTACTGCGGATGTTGTATTTTTTTTTTTATTATTCATTTGTTTTTATTCATCAAGCAGACTATATACAATGTTAATAATATATAATCTTATAGACTAGTTGAAAATAGTAGCAACATGCAATGCCTTACAATTAGGTAAATACTTACAATCTAACCACCAGGATAAAGAATACTTAAGCAATACATCAAATTTCTTTTAAATAAATCACGACTAATATTATTTTGAAAGTCAATATAATTACACACTAGATTTGCCTGTTTCAGGCACCGTGTTATCGGCTCGTTGAGACCGTAGTTTACTCTATGAAATGGTTCAAAAAATAAATTACGTACTCGAAGATCTCTTGAAGGAACATAAATTTTTGTCAACGAAAGAAGAAAGGAGCAATCAATTTGAGAAGCGAGGATATCACGAATAAAAATTATTTCAAAATATCGTCTTCGCGTTTTTAATTGTTGAAGGTCAAGAAGATTACATCTAGTACCATAGGAAGGCATTCGAATATTCCATTTTAATCTACATACTGCAATTCTAGTAAATCGTTTTTGGATGCTTTCTATCCGATTAGAATGGAGAACATAGTATGGGTTCCACACTACACAGCAATACTCAAGTACTGGTCTCACATAGCAGTAATATAGCGCCTTGAGAGTAAAAGGATCAGAAAATTCTTTGGAATTACGAGAGATAAACCCAAGTAAGGAGTTAGCTTTCGCTACGATAAAGTCGATGTGGAGAGAAAAAGTTAGTTTGGGATCAAAGATGACTCCAAGATCCTTTTTTTTGGAGACCATTTGTAGATTGACACCATTTATTGAATAAGTAAAGTTTGATGAGGCAAGGTTACGACGAAAATTTATGTAATCACATTTGGACACATTAAGATGTAATTGGTGCTTAGAACACCAACTAGCTAAACTATCTAAATCGTTTTGAAGTAGAATTCGATCAGATGCCGATTTAATACATTTTAGTAACTTAATATCGTCAGCAAACATAAGACAAAGAGAAGATTTAATGATGTGAGGGATATCATTAACAAAAAGAAGAAAAAGTAAAGGTCCAAGGTGGCTTCCTTGGGGAACACCAGAGGTCACAGATATTGGAAGTGATAAAGACGAATTTATGTTGACATACTGGGTTCGACCTACCAAATAAGATTCCAACCATAACAAAAGATTCGAATGAAAACCTAAAGCTGATAGCTTAGCGATTAAGATAATGGTGATTAACTCTATCGAAAGCTTTAGAGAAGTCTGTGTAGATAACATCAGACTGAAAACCATCTTCAAGGTTACCTGTGATCTCATTGCAAAGAATTGTTAGATTAGTTGTTGTCGATCTTCCAGAGACAAAACCATGTTGAAACGGGGAAATGAGATCTTTGATCATAAAAGTTAATTTATTATAAACAATTTTTTCAAATATCTTCGGAATCGTTGAGAGTTTACTTATAGGGCAATAATTGGTGACATCCTGTTTGGGTCCCGACTTATGAATGGGAATAATATAAGAAACTTTCCAATCGTTTAAAAAGTAGCCCGTTCTCAAAGATTCATTAAAAAGACTTGTTAATGGTTCAGAAAGAGCAGCAAAACATGATTTCAAGACAATTGGTGGAATCCCATCTGGACCTGATTGTTTATCACTATCAAGATCACACAGGGCTTTTTCAACATCTGAGTAGCTTAAGATTAAGGAACTGATATTGACTTGATTCACTGGGGTGAATGGAGAAAAATTAACAGGTGTATTTGAAGAAGAATAAACAGATTGAAAAAAATTTGAAAACAGATTACTTATTTCACTAGGGTCACTAGAACTAGTCCCTGAGTAGTGCATGCAGTCCGGAATCCCATTTGAACTCTTTTTACTTTTGATAAAGCACCAAAAACTCTTACTATTTTTTTTGAGACCAAATTCTATGCGATAAATATAATCTTTATAAAGAAATTTATTTAATGCATCAAATTCCTTCTGAAGTCGTAAATAATTATTTAGAAAGCAAGTATTATTATTAGATTTTCTAAAGAGTTTATATGCTTTATTTTTTTTGTTCGATAAGTTGCATAATCTTTTGTTGAACCAGACAGGCTTAGAATTTTTACGAATAACAACTTTAGGTACAAAGCGATCTATAGCTTCAAGTAAAGATTTGTTGAATAAGTTATAGGCATCCACTAAACGTTCTTTTTCAAAAATATAATTCCAAGGAAATGTACTTATGTAATTATTAATCGAATAAAAATCACCTTTATTGAAATCATATTTAAATTTATCATTTTCACAAGGTTTAAAATAAACATAAGATTTAAAATTAATACAAAGAGCTAAATGATAAATGGAATTTGAAAAAATTGGACAGATACTAGTATTAACATTTGAGCATAGTTCGCTATCAACAAAAACCAGGTCTAAAATACGATTTAGATTATTATAAAATTTATTGATTTGTAAGAGATCATAATCAGCTAAGGAATCAATAACAAGACATTCATAATCTTTTTTAACGTTATAAGGAATAAGAATAACTTCATCAGGGTCAAAAACCCAATTGACATTACATAAATTAAAATCACCTAAAATGATTGAATTTTGGTTGGAATTTAGATTATCTAAAATAAAATTACAATTTTCGACATGCATTTTATATAAATCAAAAGAACTACCTGGTGGTATATAACTTAAAATTATGAAGACATCACTGGAATCGTTCATTGTCACACACACGGCAAGTTGATCGACATCCAAATCAGCTGATAGAGTTGGTAGTTTAATCTCACGGCATGCAAGAGAAGAGCGAACGGCAACAAGAACACCTCCCCCTCTTGTCTGATTTGTTTTAATCATGCATCTATCCTTACGGAATACAGTGAAGAAATTTTCATCGAAGAGTTCTGAATTAGAATAATCATTGTTTAGCCAAGTTTCGGTTAAAGCAAAAATATCATATTGCGATGACGATGAATGCAAATGAAGTTTATTTGTTTTTGTACGAAGGCCACCAATGTTTTGGTAATAAAGGAGAAAGTCTTGGTTTGGAGCACGGGATGGAGGGAGAGAGCATGAGGGAGAAACACCAGAGAGTTGAATGTTATCAATGTTATTAAGTGCAAGAGCATAGGTTATGTCACTTGAATTTGATTGACTGCATTTTGGTTTTTTTTAAGAGAAAAGAACATTTTCAATTGAATATGAGCAGGCCAGATTGATTGGTCCATTGCCAAATTAATCATGCTCGCGGGAACACTAACTTTAAAATTTATAAACTTTAAGTCTGATAACACTGCGTCTTTCTTTATTAGTTTGTAGCATTGGATTTGATTTAGGGGTATTTGAGTCTTAGATGATATATGATTTATTATTGATTCAGTTGGAGTGTCGACATTAAACTTAGAAATGTGAAACCATTTATTATTTGGAATTGCATAATTATTTAATAACGAAGAGGCATCAGTACCAAACTTAATGTTTTTGTTTTTGTTGCCACGTTTAAGAGAGCCAGGCTTTAGGGTATTTGATTTCCACTTAGCATTCATTGCTCGTTATGTTGTTGAAAGGGAGAACAGTGGAATTGCTACCATCTGATGAGGCAACGGAAGAGTTATCATTAAGAGAATGATTTGATGTGAAATTTGTTGAGTCATCATTAATTAGAATTTCATTCGATTGCGGAATTAAATTTGAACATGATTCCATTTGGGAATTAGATAAAATAGGATTTTTAATTAAACATTCATTTGAAGTACCGGCAATATGATTTATGTCATTAACTTGATCGATACACTTTGAACTACTATCGTTTTGGCAGGTATCCAGATTTGATTTAGGAACCATATTCACTTTAAGAACACTCAGTTCATTTTTAAGATCCATGACCACAGAAGTTAATTCACAAATCTTTTGCACAAGGCTTGAACTAGAAATAAATGGACATGTTTTGCATTTCCAGAAAATGTTAGGATTTTTTAACATGTTAATTTCATTATCATTGAGTCCGGCACATTCTTTGTGAAAAGTAAGCCCGCAAAGCGACCGGCAAGCAACACGAGCGGTACGTCGTTTAATACTTCCGTCACACAGGGGGCAGATTGAATTCATACTTGAGAGAGGTAATTAGAAACACGTCTTAACAATAAGAGAATTCACTATCGACTGATTTGTTATTCATATAAAATCCTACTGTACTACGGATAACTTTTCCAAAAAAACACGGGTAATGTAAAGACATCTTCCTTTAATTTGGTTGATCTTGGCAAAGTTCGGTACATATATTTTTGCCAATCCGATTTTTCTTTCACCCTTTGCCGATTTTCCAGTGTATACCATAAGAACCCAGACATATCCATCTGTGGAGCAGAGTTCGAAAAACTTTACTCCATACCGATGTGTTTTATTGTATATACTGTCTAAACAGAAGGCGACATCTCCAATCTCTATGGCACTTCAGTTTCGTCAATTACAAAATATTTTCCAGGCTAAAAGAAAGCTTTGAAGTTATTCTGTAGATTTACAATTAGTTTGTCAATTTTAAGTAGTCGATTGGTTTGATTAGTTGATTCATTATTTTCATGGAAAAAAAGCACCCGAAAGTGATTTCTAGACATAATTGTCCTATAGTTGCTGTACTGTCATGTTGTAGATTCCTCGTTTCCCAGTAGTCTTCCATCCACCCAAGAGGTACACTAGTCGCCAGGCAGTGCAAAGAATGTTTTCATTTCTTGCGCATCTGTTGGAATCCACTGGTTCATCCGACCGTGTTTGGATCTTCGTTTTTCAGCAATTGTCTGTTCTGCAAAGCGGTTAGTTTCATATACTGTAAATTGTATGAGGTTTTCGTCCACAATATGTGAGTTTATTTCACTAGGTGAAGCTTGATTAAAAATTTCCATTTGAAGGCCTTTTTTTCCCGATGAACTCAAACACCTCATGCCGATCTACATACGTACTCAGTTCACTGATGAGAACTTCTGATGTCATCATCATCATCGATCGTCATGTACATAGATCTTCATTTTCATTTTCTTCTTCTAAAAGGTTTCTTATAACGGCCGAAACGTTTCCCTCTTCATCTGATTAGTTTTCATCTGGGTGCCAACCAGGATCTTCATGATAATCATCGCACCCAAAATCCAAGTCGGATTCCGAATCAGACGGTATCTTATTATTAGCAAAAGTTTCTTCGGCACATAATAATTTAGGTTGTACTCGTAGTTCAAATCTGCCAAGCAAAAAAAAAAAGTTTACGTACGAAAAATACTTAATTTAGTAAAAAAAAATTTTAGAACACAGTGAAACCTACACAAAATTGGCTTGGCACTTGGCAGTCAATTTTTAAATAACATTATTTAAAAACTGAAGAATCTCCTGCCGTTTATGAGAAAGTCGAAAATAATAAAAAAAAAATATATATATAATTTATATATTTTTTTGACCAGAATGTAAACCATGCCCACAATAGTATACATAATTTTTTTTATCGAACCGGCAGTGACCGTTAGTTTTGGAATCACCAAAATCCCTTAAATACTAAGTTTAGAGAAAATCAATTCAGCGGATTAGGCTGTAGTTCAAGGTACGGCTACGGACATACAAACATACAGTCAGGCAGACGGAATTGTGGGATCCACTCCGTCCGAGAACATCCCATGACCAGTTAAATTATATCTTCCAAGTTGTGAAGACAAAATCCCTGTTTTAAAACCGGAAAGCAGACATGTATAAACACAGCAATAGTCTTAAACTCTCAAGGCCTCCCTGTATATTCAATTACAATGAGATATTTCATTTACCTACCTTTTCAATTTGCTTAACACACTTTACTCAAAAACTGTCAAAGCCTTATAGAATTAAAACAAAAAATAAAAAAAACCTTTATTAAACCTAGACTTGACAGTAGACAGTTTTGCTGGTTGCACAAACTTTTCAACTAATTAACTAATGTCTGTGTCTCATTATCTTTGCTTATTCCTTATTCTAGGAATAACTAAAAACCCCAACCCCAACAAACAAAAGTAGACTAATCTGATGCGGTTGAGGATATCTCCCGAAAGGCAATTAATATTAATTGGAGTTGTGGTGCGGAGCGAAAATACGATGTGGTTGGTATAAATTGCGGCAAAGGATTTGAAAGAAATGCATCTAAATTCAGGTGGCTCTCACCCCATCATCATCACAGTCACAGCCTCAAAAACTTCAAAGAGACAGACTTGTTTGATTGTAAGTGTCACACCGAAGCGACAAAGGACAGTAGTTTCTTGTTGATAATACTTCTGTGCTGTCAAAATAGCGAAGTTGTACATAGGTCTCTCAGTGGTAGTCGAGATCGAGAAGTTGAAATAATCCGTTATCTAGAAGATGGACAGTAATTTTATCTGGCAAAGTCAAGTGCAAAGAAATAATAATTAGGTAGGGTAGAGATGACAACGGACAGGAAAATAAGGTTATAGAAAGTTCCGCAGAAAAGTTTGCGAAATGCAACGTAAGACATGAACACATTTTCGAATTAAAGTCTTAAAAATATCACAAAGACCTCAGTGGAATATCAAAACTATGTAAAAAGGGTCTTATCAAAATACAAACTGGTTACAAGAAATACACATCAAGAAACTAACATGAGAGATTATGAAAAAAAATGCACGACTGAGTTGCATTAACTTGACATTATAAATCACTGTACCGGCTTTAAAAAAAATAAGTTTTCTTGTACGTATACAATAATATGTATACATAATTTAAAACATTTTTAAGAACAAATTTTGTTGCGACAGTTCACAGTTTTAATTGTTGATCAAAAGAAAGTGAAACCTCATAAAAATTAATTTATCAGTTTTTGAGGTATCAAATTTTCAAAAAAAAAATATTGTTTTCAAAATCCAAAACGTAATTTTTCAAGTTTGCATATGCAATGTTTTTAAACTCTTTAGAAGTTTCTGTATACAAAATTTAAAATATCCGGTGTGCCGAAGTACACGTATAAATTTCAAAATACGATGTAAAATGATCTACGTCAAAGCTTACCATCAACATTACCATCAACAATTCATCACAATTTCAATATGTCAAACAATTAATGGTCTAACTTTACAAATCGACTATACAACAAGTCATTCGATTTCTTTTTGAACAAAAGTGGTTGTGTTTCATTTTATATATATTTAATCATTTCTTTTTTTCTAATTATTTTAAATAAAAAATCTAGACAATAACATCCGGTATGTCGATATTGAGAATGCCAAAAATTTTAAATCTACCTTAATTTCAGAGTATTTTATAAATTATACATCGTAATATTTTTGTTCTATCCTTGAAATTAGGTAAATTCCCTGCAGTTTGGAAGAAAGCATTTTTAACGCCAGTATTTAAAAAGGGAGATAAAGCCAATATTACCAACTATAGACCAATTTCCAAACTTTCTTACATTCCGAAGTTGTTCGAACAAGTTGTATGTGACAGTTTGACATTTATATGTAAAACTATTATCTGCAACCAACAACATGGTTTTATGCAAAAACGTTCTACTGTTACTAATCTTGTTGTCTTTTTTAATAAACTTTTTTACAGATGGATCGAAGACTGAAAACGGAGTGGGTGGTGGAGTGTACTCAGATGGACTAAATCTTAGTCTCTCCTTCCGCCTACCAAACCATTGTAGCGTATTCCAAGCGGAAATTCTGGCGATAAAGGAGGTATTGTCCTGGCTTAAAGAAAACGTGATATCTAACACGGATATCCGTATCTTCTCAGACAGTCAGGCTGCTTTGAAATCCCTAGCATCAGTCTCTGTAAACTCCATTACGGCCCAAGACTGTCGTTCGTCTCTAATGGAGATGGCCAAACAGTTTAACATTCACCTATTCTGGGTGCCGGGTCACAGGGACATTCCGGGGAATTGTCAAGCCGACGAACTCGCCAGAATTGGAACGGAAATGCCTATCTTACCCGAAAAGGCAAATATAGGTATGCCCATAGCTACAAGTAAACTTATGCTGAAACGAATCGCTCTGGAACAATCGAATACAAGATGGCTTAATACTACCACTTGTATGGCGACCAAGCGGATCTGGCCTAAACTGGATCTGAAACGGTCAAAATGTCTATTGTCCCTCAGTAGATCTCAGATCAGCTCCGTCATAGGTGTCATAACTGGACACTGTCTCATAGGTAGACACGCCGTACGTCTCGGTGTGCTATCAAACGATTTCTGCAGGAGTTGCTTGGACGAAGAGGAAGAGGAGACAATCCCACACCTTCTTTGTACATGCCCTGCTCTCTCTTATAGACGCAAACTTCATCTAGGAGAACATTTCTATAATGAACCAAGCGATCTCATAGACAAAGACATTAAAAGTCTCCTTCGCTTCATCAGAAGCTCCAAATGGTTTTAACTAATAGGAAACCTTTTTTGTTCCCTATTAGATCGTGGTATCACAATGGAATGGACCTCCAATGGTCTAAGTGTGTCAGACGCTTTAATGACAGCCACTTTAACCTAACCTAACCTAACCTACTGCAAGATGATATTAACCATTTTGCCTTGTGGTGTGAAAAGAACAGTCTGAACCTCAACCCGACAAAATGTCAATATGACTTTTTCTAAAAAACGTTCTCCTTACTCTCATGAATACGTTATCTCACGGCACATTTTAACTCGTGTTATGACTGTAAGGGACCTTGGAGTTCTTTTTACACCCAATTTAGATTTTTCTGCTCATATTAATAAAATCGTGAATAAGGCCAATTCAATGTTAGGGTTTATTAAGCGCTGGTCTAAAGAATTTGTTGATCCCAATGTCACCCGGGCTTTATACAACTCCTTGGTGCGTCCCCATCTTGAATATGCATCGCAGGCTTGGACTCCTCTTTATGATATTCATATTGAGAGATTAGAATCTGTGCAAAGAAACTTTACTCGTTTTGCCTTGAAAGGACTTCAATGGAGTGATCCTTCGTATGTCCTCTCTTATGACCAACGATTATCTATTCTTCAGATGCAAACTTTGGAACAAAGAAGAACAAACAATGATTTGGTATTTTTCCACCAATTAATAACAGGCGTCACAGATGCACCAGATCTTTTATGTTCGGTTTATTATAATTATCGGGGAGGAGGTTATAATCTTCGAGGCCTCGATATGATTAAGGTCCCAACACATAGGACCAACTACTATGGCATGCATGAGCCCTTGACACGTATGGGTAGACTTGTAAATTGGAATTCAAATATTTTGGATTTTAATATAAATAAAAGTAAATTAAAAATCCCTACTCAAAACCAGTGGTCCACGCTCCTAAATATTCTTTGTTTCATGTTATGTTATTGTTTTGTTCTACGTAATATTATTTGTTTATTTTTCATGTTTTTTTTGTGTCAGTGTTAACTGTAAGAGTTTGCCATGTAACAACTAACACTGCACTAAATGATGAGCCGGTGGTATAACACAGTTCTCTGTGTTGGCAAACCATTGGTCGAAAGACGGAGCTTGCTATAAGCTTTCTTCGACCAATTCTGATAGTGAAAAAAATAAAAAAAAATCGTAAGCATTATGCGAAAGTGAAAAATTTTATCAAAATTCTAGGAGCTCCGTTCTAAGGAAGACTAGGATTATTGAAAACCTTTTCTTTATCTTTATTTTTTGATGATATAATATTTTTTTTTATATAGTATTAACAACTTGTTTTGTCTGAAAGTTTAAAAAAACTCAAGCATGTAAAATTGTTTTTTAAATGCAAGCAAAAAATTGAAAAATTAAATACAAAGCACTATTCAAACTTAAGCATACAAACATTTATGAAAATCAGTTATGTCGTTTTTGAAAAAACCCAAAATAAAATGAATGGTTATACGGGAAGTATAACAACTATTTTTTTTCATCATAGCTTTTACTTAATAAATGTTTGAAATTTTTGATTTTAATGTGGAACAGTTTTTGAGAAAAAAATATCTTCTAGAATATCGAAAAAAAAAAATACTTAAAAAAAATATTTTTAGCCTTAAAAAAGGTCAAAAACCTGTGGGGGGGGTTTAAAATCTTAATGTTATAAAACTTAGAGAAAATCGACACATCCGTTTCGAACAGACAGACAGAATTTAAATTTTAATGATAAATTAATAACTATAGACTTAAATAATTTAACACATTTTTGATCTTCTTGGATAAATTAACTAATGGCATTAATGCTTAAAATAAACGAGTATCTGCGTTAAGCCAATTAACCAGATTTATTTGAAATATGTAGCTTTGTAAATGGGTTAAAATTACTAAGTAAAATTATTCAGTAAAAAATTACTCGTTTGATTTAACCGTATATAAGTGAAGTATACAGGATGCATATTAGCTGCCTTACTTGTTCAATTTTACAAATGTCGTATTTAAGAGCTTACAAAATAAATCTAAAATGTCGAAGAATGCCAACTGCACCCTATATACTTGTACGTGATTATATTCGAAATGACATGAAATGGACAAAGAATGCAAAATATTTCAGTTGAAGTGAAGAAGTATAGAAACTAATTGTTTTCAACAACAAGAACTGTCAACTCAAGAAGAAGAATATTTTTAACTTTCCTTCTGCTCTGAATATTATTAAAATGTTAAAATATTTCTGTTGTTTTGCCAATGGTATAGCAGCTAAAAAGCAAAAATAGTAGTTAGGCTTGAAATTTTTGCATATAATTTAAGCTTCAATTTCATAAAAGAATTTAAACAAAAAGTCTTTGGGTTCTCAAAATTCACGTAGATAGTAACGATAAAATTAGGTACATGCACGGTAACTTTAACACGAACAGAGGTGATGTGCAGGGTTCGGACTTTACTTCGATCGAAGTAGATTTACTTCCATTTTGAGAAAAAAAATCAGTCTTTTTCTCTTTTTTAGGATCTATTTCTCTTTGAATAAATTCTTAACCAACAAATTTAAAGACAGCGCTTGCCACTCTGTATTACATAAAAAACAAGTTCATGAGTTGTTTAAACTTAAGCACCGTGGAAAATTTAATGTTTTCGAGATCACTTACAAAACAACGTAAAGATATTTATGAGCCACCTTTTGAATTAATAAAATTCTTACAAAAATGCAAGTTTATTGATGTAAAATTTATTTTAAAATAATTTATATTTGATTACTATTTTTTTACAAGTCTGGAATCTGAATTTACTTGTATATGTTATGTTTATATATATATTTTTTTTGAAGTTAGTCTTTATTTACTGTTATATGTATATTCAATTTGATTCTATTGAAGTCTTAAGTTTGTGTTATAGTTATATTTTTTTTTTTTTTTTTATAACCTACCCGCGCTCAAGGGATTATGATTACCCTTTAAATGTTTCAACACAGCGCGGGCGTGAAGTTGTGGAAGAGAAAGAAGGATAGGAAAGATGTGTGGCACGATGTTCTGAGACTGAAGGTTGTTGTCTCAGATATTTTATCTCCAGGGATGGCGGCTGAACTAAAGCGGAGAATGCCGTGTCTTATTTCTAAGTCGCTTATAATTCACATTATTTTATTCGTGTTCATCCTTGTTCGGCATACTAGTTTAACTCAATTACATGTTGTTAGTGTTATGCCTGAACAACATGCAATGAGTAAACCAACAACCCATTGATGACAATTTTAGAAGGTTTTTAATGGAATTAAAACGACATAGACGACGGCAGGGATCGAACCTGTGATCATGAGGTTCACAGGCGAGCACACATCCATCGTGCCACGGCTACCCCTAATTTTATTGTAAGTCTGAATTTCTTGTATCCTAAAGTTACTTGTATGCAATTAACTATTTATTTTTAAGGAAAAATAATCGAATAATAATACTGAATAAACTTTTGTTAAAAATGTTGTTTCGAAAATTTTAGATCTACTTCAGTTCTTTTCCGTATTTACATCGAAAATATAAAACCTAAGTCCGAACCCCGGTGATGTGTCTCATCTTTTTTCTTGCTAATACTACGTTTTCACCAAAGGTAAATCCGAGATTTAAGTGGATTTACCATAAATCTCCTTTAAATCTCGTAGATTTACCATACAAATATAAATCACCTCAAATGAAGATTTAAAATAAATCTCCTTGAAATCTTCTCGTAATCAGAAGATTTGCAAAACAAACAAACCTTATTTTGTAGAACGCACCTATGAACGCACCTTTCTTCAACACAAAATAGAAATATCTGTTTTTTCCTGTTTACTATCCAATTGCAATTTTTTTTTCTCTTGCCCAAATTGACAATTGAATGACAAGACAGAGTGAAAATGTCAAATAAATCTCAATTTCTTTGGTGAAAACACTTCAAGATTTATTTTAAATCTCTAGCGGATTTACTCTTGGTGAAAACGTAGTATAAGTGTATCCGTCGATCGGCGAATTCCAGAGATGAGCTAAGGAAACATACCTTTTGAAATATGTATTCAGAACCTTATCAAACTTCAAGAAAAAAAATGATGGGATGTTTTTTAAAGAAATTAAAACCAAGTTCAAATAAGGAAAAGAAGTTCAGCAAAATCTTCATAATTTATGAATTTTTCTTTTGTATGTATAAAAGTATGTTTTAATCGGTTAAAACTCATTTTATTTTTGAAATTAATATGAGCAACGCTAAATTTTTAAATTTAGAATATTGTATAGGTAATCTTTGTATACATAATAGTATTATCATGGAGCGTGATTTTGTATTACGAACTCTAGTCTGGTGGTGGCGCTGAAATTAGCACTAAATTTTACAGTGGAAAGTAGGATAAGACACAAAACAAATAGTAAAATAGAGAATATTTTATTATTAAATTTAGCAGAGACAAATCTAGCAAGTACTGTCCCTATACTTAAGATGTCGCCACAAGCTTTCGTTTTCTTGATAGTACTATAAGTTTTTATACAAAGGTAGTATTAAGGAAAATCTCGCTTACAGCCCGATTCTCCCTAAAGTCAGTGATGACTCACAAGTCACAAGAAGAGTTGAAATTGATTTTGTGACTTTTTCGAATTCTGCCGCTCAGTCACAACTTGTGAGAGTCACAAAAATAGAATCTCCTTCAGAACAGGTCACAATAACTCATACATTTTTAAAGTTTCTTGGATTGACATTCTGTATATTTTGTAAGAAAATTTTCTAGATTTGTGAATAATTGTGAGTACACAAAAATGGAAGTGCACATTGTTCTAGTGAATATTATTGCCGCGATCTTTCCCACGAAAATGAAAAGTATCATTTTTACATAAACAACATTCTTTTTAAGAAACTAATCGTATCAAGAAGTTTGCAGCGCCGCGCCGATGGCTTTTGAAAACTTTGAGAGATACAAATGATTAATTCGCTCTCCAAAACAATACATTTATACTAGTGGTGGGCGCATTCGAATGAAATAATCGATTATAATCGATTCAGGCAACATCTCGAGATATCTCGATTCTTCACACAAATCATTCGAATACTCAAATCATTCGAATGATTTTTTCTTATCTACTTTCTCTAAGCGAAATGAGGACTCGAGTGCCTATTCGAGACCGAGAAGCGAATATTGAACGAAAAGACAGAAAAGAAAACACAAAAAATCGAGAACTCGAGAAGTTGGTTATTTGTATATCTCGTGTGTATGTATTCATTGACTGAGTTTATATTTATATTCATTTTTGCACTCGATGCATCGTTGAGGGTTGAATATGGAATGGTAAAGGAAAGACGAGAAGCGAGAACCATTATGTTATGATTTTCTTGTTTTGTTTTTGCTTTTTTTTCCTTGAAATGGAGCGTTTGTTTCCTACTTTTTTTTACTATGATAATCGTTCGAAAATCATTCGAATGATCATTCGATTCTTTAAATCATTCGAATACTAATATCTCGATTCTTTAAATCATTCGATTATGCCCAACACTAATTTATACAGTAATTTCTTCGTTTTGAATAATCATCTGTTTAATGACATTTAAAAATCTCACCATGCTGTGGTGAGTTTCGTTGTGAGTTTTCTTGTGACGATTAGGGGGGAGAATACCAAAATGTTATCGAATCACAACAATCCTCACAAATATTGTCACAAGAGCTTGTGACTTCTCAGTCCTCACAAGGGGGGAGAATTTAGCTGTTAATCTCTAATCTGAAAACCGTATTATAAAATATAAACGTGCTCAGAAAGAGATGCTGTGGAAAGCAATTTATCGTGTTCCAATATAACGAACAACAGAAAGTAGGTTAAGATGGTGGAAATCTTTACTTACCTATTTGGACATTTACCGGATATATATTTTTAAGTGGATGTCCTTACTTATCGAAGACATTAACCGGATACATTTTAATAGTGTGTTGTTTCTTTATTGGAACTAATAATGGTTTTTAAGGCTACGATGGGGTCGCATGGAAATGCTCTTATATAGTTTAAGTAGCAAATAACTTTTTATAATATAATTACATTGAATGAAGTTCTCCTGTTAATATCTTTTATTCAAAATCATTAAATTTTCTGGTAAGTAATTGTAAACTAATATGAGGCTTATAAATTATATTTGAAGTAGCGATTAAAACGGTGTAAGATCCTCCCTTACAAATCCATGTTGCAATAAATTAATAAATATCTAGTTCACTCGTTTCAAGAGCTTCAAAATCCTGATCGTAACATCAATAAAATAGCATATCTATATCATCTAATTAAAAAATAAAATGCACGAATGGGTCGCACGAACTTGCTCTTATGTAAAAGTACTTTGTAATTTAAGATACATTTTATAAATATAAAACATGAATTTAAAATGAAATTGCCGTCTGATTTCTAGAAAAGTATGAATTTATGCAAACAAATTTTAAAAAATCGTTTTATTATTAAATAAATAAATTTTTTATATAAGAAATTTCTTTAAAATTTTTCAAGAAAAAAATGTGGGATGCGAATTTTAAGTATTAAATAATATTGATTTTAGGAAATAATTTCAAAAAAATATCGTTCATAAGTTTTGAAGATATTGATTTTTCAAAAAAAAATTTTTTTCAAAAAAACCCAAAAAATAATTTTTAGAATATTTTTATATACAATATTATTTTAAACTTAGGGGGGCTCCTGCTGAAAATTTTTGGTTAAAATCGTTAGAGCCGTTAATGAGAAAGTCGAAAATCAAAAAAACGGTTCTATGACAGGTATCGTTAATAACATTTTGCCCCAAATTTTTTTTTTTACCAAAACGTAGTCCATGTCCATAATATCACACCTAATTTTTTTTATCAAAATCGTTATAGCCGTTTTCGAGATAAATAAGATTTTGCATTACGGGTGTATGGGGGCTACAGTTAGTTTTAGAGCTAAAAAAAAATTTTCAATTTCCCCTCTACGGAATCACCGAAGACCCATAACTACCGAGTTTGAAGAAAATAGGTCCAGTGGCTTAGGCTCTAGATCGAGGTACAGACATACAGACATACTGACATACAGACAGACAGACAGACGGAATTGCCGGACCCACTTTATTCGTCTTCGCTATCATCGTAATGTCAACTTTGATCAAAATCTCGAGTTCGATTTTTTTTCCAAATGCAGAACTTGCCCTATAGTACCTATATCGCAAGTAAAAAAGGTGTGAGGTCAGGTGAAAAGAGTAAAACCCATATCTACTAAGTTTGAAGAAAATCGGCCGAGCAGTTTAGGTCGAACCGACAGATAGACAGACAGAATTGCGAGACCCACTTTTTTGGTCTTCGCTATGATCGTAATGTTAACTTTGATCAAAATCTCGAGTTCGATTTTTTTACGAATGCATAACTTGCCTTATAGTACCTATAAGTCGCAAGTAAAAACTTACAGTACTACCATGAAACTGCTTGTCTCTGGCTTCTTCAAATATATGAAGGAATAGTTAAAGTGGAAGAAAAAAAGTAGAATCTAAAGGAATACGTAAAATGAGAGGATTGTATTTTATTACTTATGTCATTATGAGATATTTACATTACATATTACATTAGCACTGGCAACTGAGGCCATTGGCTTAGAGATATTTGAATTAGATGTTTGGACCGCGATGAAGACGAGCAGAATAAGGTGAAAAAAAAAGAAACTAAGTTTTCTTCCATTCCATGTTCTTGCTTGTTATAGGTATATGGTTTCTACAGTGTATAGGTATATGTAACAAAACCTAGATATTTGATTTAGAATTTTAATTCTTTTGAGAAATGTTGCTGATTTAAGATATCTCTAGTCTATAGCAAAATTGCTATTTATTGTCGACTTTTTTGTAGACGACTCAATCGAATTTGATCATATTTTATAGGTATTACTACCAATATATTTCACTATCGTCCAAAACATAGTTTTGCAAATTTATACATTAGAGTTGAAATTTCGAAAAGTTTTCTTTTTTCAATTTTGCTACTCGACTAGAATCCGATAGTAAAAAAGGTAGAAAAAAAAATCTTTTTTCAAAATAGTAAAATCCTTCATCAAATTTTGCATTTTGAGAAATGAAACAATTTAAAGTCTATGCATCAAACAAATTAAAACTCACAATCTAAATGCAGCAAATTGGCAATTGACCAAACCAGGTGTTTCAATACTTGTACATAAAAAAAATAAATGTTTTGATCAACCTTGACGTTATGTCATCATAGAGAAAACAAAAAAACTAGGCTTAGCCATTCTGTCTGTCTGTTCTGCTACAGCTTTAACAGCTGTGCTGATTTTCATTAAATTTGGTAGATTGGGTTTTTTTGTTATCCCTCAACGTTTTTTCGATTTTACCAAAACTAAAGATATCGCAAACACAAATTTTTTTTTTCTGAAAATGTATGGTCTAATGTAAGAGTGTACTTGTGTTTGCTATATTAGCCGTGTTTTTTTGGGAGTTTTATAATTAGTACAGTAAGAAATTAAAAAAAAAAACGCTTGTGTGTACTGTCGTACGCGCGGTAGAAGTAAAACTTCTTTTACCTCAAGCAAGGCCTCTGTAGGTTTCTAACCTATAAACGTACAAACATTTTGTATTCTAAAAACATGTCGCTTTCTTTGACTGATAACGTGACGTTTTGACATGTCACTGACAGCTGCATAGACAAATTTTTACCCCCAATTCCGGAAAAGAACTTTACTTCAAAAAAACTCATTTTTTCTTACTTGCGACTTATAGGTTCTTTAAGGCAAGTTATGCATTCGTAAAAAAATCACACTCGATATTTTGATCAAAGTTGACATTACGATGATAGCGAAGACCAAAAAAGTGGGTCTCCCAATTCTGTCTGTCTGTTCGAAAATGGCTCGGCCAATTTTCCTTAAGCTTAGAAGATATCATTTTTTTAATTTTTCCCCCACATGTTTTTTCTTTTTTTTTTAAGACCAAAGATAACGGTACCTGCCATGCGAGCTTTTTTCGAAAATTTATAAATTATTTTTGCTCAAAAACTTCTTTTTGTTTTTGATTTTTCCAAAAATGGTACAACCAATTTTGATCATATTTTGTAGGTATGCTTAAGCTTTTCAAAATTTTGAATAGTATTTTATAGTCAAATTTTGAAAAAATAAATGTTGGTGCATTTTATTATTCACAAATCTATCTGGATCCGGATCTGGATTAAGTTTTAACATGTATTACAAAAACAATTTGGGATTCTTTTTTCTATCGGGATCTATTTCATGGTAAGGTAGTGTAAGTTATAGTGTAAAGAAAAAAGACAAGAAATAATTGAAAATTTACAAACCCAAGGATAAAAAGAGACAGACTTATAACACTGTTGTCACTAAGATCCGTATCGTTAGATTTATGAATAATAAAACACCCCTTATATTGTAAACGCAATATCAATTTCTTTCTTAAGAATTACAAAGAATACCAAAGAACTAAATGATTTCTTCACACAATTTCAGACATGAATAACAACTGACAGTACGAAATGACATTTTTGTGAACTCTCAAACAAAATTAGAAATTGTATACCACTGTATTTTTCCAAAGCAATGGGCGGTAAGGTGCATTAAACTTCCAAGAGTCTTATAAAAATTTAATCAGTCCATTTTATTGTAGGGTTGTGATAAAATGTTACATTTTTACACTTTTGCAATATAATACTAGACCTGTTTCTCCGAATCGTGAATACCACTCATGATTTGCTAATTGAATTGTTTGTGGTTCTTTTTTTGAGTTGTCCACCTTCGTCGAGTGCAGTCGCATTTTCTTTTCGCTCCACATTTACTTTTTATAACCTTTTCACTGTCCCCAAGTAAACAGTTAACAAAAAATAAAAAAAAAAAACCTATCAATATACTCGCAGCGCGTGTGATATATTTAACCGACCCACTTTACTGCCCATCGCTGTTTCCCATTACACCAGCATTGTGTAATAACAAGTTTAAAAAAAAAATATAAAAACAACAAACAAAAAACCAAAACACAAACAAAAACAAAAAAACCAAACAAAATAATTTTAATTATGTCACATAAGTGCGGTAACCCCATTTGTGCAAATACCGAATCCAGTGTCGAATGGATAAATTGTGTCGGTATTTGCGGCAAATTTTTCCACCCCTCATGTGTCGGCCTAGGTAAAAGACCACTTGCCTATCTTAAAGATTTTAAGAAAAATTTCCTGTTCTACTGCGACGAATGCAGAGACATTTCCATCTCTCACGTTTTGCTCGCGATAAAATGCTTAAGTGACCAAACTGCCATTAGCCATACCGAATGTGTAAACAATATTAATAATCTCTCCAAAAAAATTGATATTGTCTTAAAAAGTGTTGACGAGCTCCACCAACAGTGTCAATTAAATACCTCTGAGTGCCACTCAAAGTTTCAAGAGGTTGACAGGCGCTTAATTTCTATCAATAAATCTTCGGAATCGGTTAATGACTCATTGGTTCTACTTAACAATAGTTTATCAGCGAACTTAAATTCCCTTAAATCTGACCTCGAGTTACACTTTCAAAGTAACTCCTCAAAAACAGTTTCTCCCTTCTCCCCGCCAGACCAGCCCTTGCCCATCCAGACATACGATGATCTGTTTTCTATTAAGACGATGTTATCCAGAGTCTCTGCCGAGCTCATCTCTATCGGATATGACGTTACCAGTAATAGTCAACGGATGATAGAAATCCAGCGGGATATGACACGGCTAAATAATAACTCGCGTGAGTTACGGCTGCAGTTATACGACATGATAGATGAGTCAAAAAATCCTACTCCTGATACTGTAATGGTGTACAACAACCTATCGGTGTCAGATGAAATTATAAGCTCCGAACCAAATAACGATCCTCCTGCACTCACCCAAATTGCTGTTCAACCGCAAATCAAACCAACCACGCCTTCTTCACCCTCCAACGATCTGCCTGTGTCACCACCCAACGATCTACCCGTGTCATCTCCAACTATCATCAAATTCGGTCACCGTTGGACCCTATCCGATTGGAACAAAAGACTAAGCAAGCTGGAATCTGCTAACAACACCTACTTTTGCCTGAAGAACACTCCCTACTTTGCCAACAAATCCTGGATCTACTCGTATTTAAGACAAAAGTTCTCTATCATTCCGAATGTTTGTCATCAAGTTTCACCGAAATGCTTCAAAATCCAGTTTCCTTCAAAGTACAACTGGATTTTCTATAAACCCTATGGACTTCAACTCGACAACATGATGCTAATTAAATGGAAAAACCTAACAAAATTTAATTCCTACTTAAAAAACAAATCCAAACCATCCCTCAAGCACAAATCTCCTCAGTTTCCAGATAACCCTTCAAAAAGACGTGTTCATGGTAACTTTAACAATACCACTTATCGTCCAATTAATAAATCTGCTAATTTTCCCAGACCTGACCCTAACTGGAACTTTTTCCTAGTTTTAACCATCCCTCCATGCAACAGAAACTTCCTAGTGTCCCTATTCCTTCTAAGCCTCAAGCTCGGCGGGTTTCCTTTAATCTTACACCCACTACTTTCCCAACTCCAACTCAATCGCCTACAGTAAACTCTATTCCACATTTTGACCTCAGTTCTGGAGCCAAATATCCAAATTTTCAAAGCTCTCATATACTCAACCCCTCTCCAGCATCTTTACCAAATAATAATACTGCTCCTTGCCAAATAAACTCTTCTCCCAACACATTTTCAACCCCTACCCACATTCCCTCCACATCGCCACCTAACTTCGTCTCTTCTTCGCCTATGCCCACCCAATCTTTTATCGACCCCCTTCTGCCCCCAGCTGTAAAATTGACACAGCAAATAGTAGATTCCAACGAAAGTCGTTATGCTCTCTCTAGACTAAGAGATAAGAAAACTTATGAGAATATCCGCATTTTCTTAGCTTATCTCCACGATAAATCAGACTCAGTCTGCTACGAAGGGAAAACAAAAACAAGTGTAATGATCTCCATCCAACAAGAAGGTCTTCCTACTAATGTTAATAGCCTGAAAAAACCTCTACATTAGATATCACGAGTTTTTCAATATGTCCCCCCAAAAAGTAGAGAATGATCTCGACGCTTTTGGTAAGTATATTCATTCCAAGCGGATATCTTACCTTCAGCGCAGCAGAGCTGAACATGATAGGTTTTTTCGTCCCTAATTCAACCCAGACCTCACCTACTCCAGCCAATTCCAATCTCCCTCTTACCTTCTATTATCAAAACGTAAGAGGACTCCGTTCAAAAACTCAAGCTGTTTATCAGAAAACTCATTCCCTACCTTTTGAAATCTACGCTCTAACTGAAACTAATCTGATTCCTAGCATTAAAAACCAAGAATTGTTCCCATCTTCTTTTACAGCCATATTTATAAACTCATTATAGTGAGTACATAACCCTATGCAGCCCTTATAATGCCTCTGAACGCAAAATCGTTATTTATAAAACTTATGTGACGTTGAATAGTGGCATTATAAGCTAAACGCGTTTGGAGGTTGAATAGTGCCTACATAGCGACATTATAGTATTGAACTGTCACTTTCACTTTGACATCATATTAAAATATTCAATTACCAAAACAGAAATGCCTTTTACTTTTTCGTCCTTTTTAAATGATTTTAATTCTTTCAATGCCGTACTTGCGAGACCGCGAATGCGTAAAATATATAAGAAAAGGTTTAATCCCATGACCCTTCGCAATGAGGATTTTAAAAAAAAATATCGCTTTTCTAAGGAAAATATGAGCAAAATCATAGCTATTATAAGTTTGGATCTCAACGAGGACAACAGAGGAGGCCATATTCCCTTAGATCTGCAAGTAATGGCTGCTATTCGATATTGGGGACGAAATGAGGTAAGTTCACTTAAGAACTGCAATCAAATAATGATTGCATTCATAAGAATTAAGTTAGCCTTAACACCTTTTCAATTTAAAATTAACAAAATTTGATAACACTAACCGCTCTTATAATATATTTTAAGATTCAAGACGATGGAGCCGATATTCATGGTTTCAGCCAACCCACATTATGCCAAATTTGTAAGCGGGTTGCAAAAGCATTGGCATCAAAAAGAGGTAATTTTGTCAAAATGCCGACAACATTGGCTGAACAAATGCGAACTATTAGCAAGTTCTCCGAAATTCGCAGTTTCCTCCAAGTAATTGGCGCCATTGATTGCACCCATATTAAGATTCCCAAAGTTGGTGGGCCTTCAGGCCAGTATTATATAAATAGGAAGGGATTCTATTCATTAAATACGCAAGTAGTGTGCGACGCATCCCTAAAAATAAACGATATCGTTTGCCGGTGGAGAGGTAGTACTCACGACTCTAGAATTTTTAGAGAAAGCCGTATTAAACAACGCTTTGACAATGGTGAGTTCAAGGGTCGTCTGCTTGGAGATGGTGGCTACCCTTGTACTAGTAATCTGTTCACTCCACTATTGAATCCTCGAACAGATGCTGAAGTGCAATACAACATAGCGCACATATCAACTCGAAACACAGTGGAAAGATGTTTCGGTGTTTGGAAGCAAAGATTTCGAATCCTTTTATCAGGTATGCGATGCTCCTTAGAGAACGCCAAAACAACAATAATCGCATTAGCAGTTCTACACAACTTGGCAATAGATTTTCAGGACCAGCTTCCAATAACAGGTATAAATTAAGTTAAATAAAATTTTTTTTATTAAATGGATACTATTTTTCAAATGTAGATGATGAGGAACCTGCAAATGAATATAATTACAACCAACGACCAGAAAATCAGGAAATATTGCAACCTCACAGTCACATAAACCTTACACGCCGCGTCTTTATAGAACAATTCTTTTCATCTCATAACTAACCCTACCTACTGTACTTACTACGCAAGAAAATGTACCTATATCTCAATTTAAAGCTTATATACTTTCTACTTCAAGTCATGATACACTTCTTGCTTGGCACTGACAACAGCAATACTATAAACAGAAGCAATTGCAGATGTAGGAAATTATCAGCAGCATCAACCCAACAACAACAAATACAGCAGCATCATTCATACATTCAGCAACAGAATATAGTATTGTGATATAAAATATAATAAAAAAAATAATATTTTCTAAGAAAAAGAAGTTGTCCTAATTATTATTTATTTTATTTCCTTTATTTTGAGCATTTGAAGCACGAAACCCAAATATGAAATGAGAAATTTGATCAAATCTAAAATGTTGAAAAATTAAATTAAAAATGTTCTTTCGATTTTATAACATCGCATATTTGCTATTTATTTCAAAAACAAAAACTTCATATGGCAAAAACAAAAACTTAATTCATAAAAACAATCAAAAACTACAAAAATACTTAAATAACTTAAAAAAACATTAAAAACTAAAAATCACAGTTCTAAGAAAAAAACGAACTAATCAATTATGTAATAAAAAAAAATCACAGTTCAAAAAATAAAAACCAAGGAACTAATAAATTAACACAAAAAAAAAACAGTACACACTAAGAATCACAATTATACGAGTAATTATTATGCTCTTCTAGCATTCTCATCCTCTTCTGATGCAATTCCTCCTTATGCCTTCTCTCCATCTGGTAGGTCTTGGTCATTTCCGCACGCTCCGTTAAAATGCTTTTCATTCTCTCCTCGTGCTCCAATTTCATGTAAGCCTCCTCCTTCCTCCGGTTCTCCTTTGCAAGATCAAACAATTCCTGTTTGAGGAGTTCGTCCTCTTTGAAGATTATCTGAGACAAAAAGAAAAAAATACATAAATTAATATGAAGAAGAAAAATTAATTTATTAAGTACCTTTCGTTTGAATGATCTGGTTTTCTTTGAACCCAAGCGCGAAGGTGGAGGCGATGCCGGTGGTGGTTGTCGTTGTAAAGCTTGTGCTGGAGTCGAAGCTGGTAGTGGAGAACAAGGATCCTCAAGAAATTCTATTTCATCATACTGATTAATCTAAAGAAATTTATATTTATTTATTTTTTATTAATTATCATAATTCATTGCGTTACCAATGGGCTCTTCCGATGGCGTTCAATATGTCTTGTATTGGGAGATGCTTTGTCCTTTCTGTTATATACATTTTCCTTTAATATCTGTGTGGTGAGACAAAATAGTTTGTTTTATTTAGTGAATATATATATGTATGTATGTACATATAGTTTTACAAACCTCAGTATCACAATCGAACTCGTTCTCGTCCTCCTCAAACTCATGAGGGATGAGTGCCATCAACCTTTCCTGCTCAGGATCAGGTGATTTAGGTGGTGGCCCACCTCCTGTTGCATTCAGGCTTTTTTTGTAGGCAGAGGCGTTCATTTTTGCCTTCATTTTGGTGCCTCGCCATTGCGCTTGAAGTTGCCCCGTCTCCCTCATTGTTGCACTCATATTATTGAAACTAAAATTTTATAATATATTTAAAATAAGTGAAATTAAAATAGTTTAAATTATATACTTGTTGGTGATCTCTCTCCACGCATCCTTCTTCGCCCGGGATGTGTTGGTGTCGCAATTTTTATTTTCAATTATTGAGATTTTATCCTCAATAAGTTGTCTGAGAAGTATCTGGAGATTAAGATAAAATGATTATGAATTTTACTACCAGTTTTGTGCTAAATATAATGATATACCTTATCCGAAGAATCCCAGTTATTTGCGCGAACTCTTTTTGGTTTTGGAGGATCCATTTTTGTTTATTAATTTCGACGAACAGAAAGAATGTTTTTTTTTTTTGTTTTTGATAAGCAGCTGATCTGTGACATGATGAGTATATGTAATAGATTTTCACTCTTTGGTACATTTTTTGACACAAGCTCATTATAACTATGCAGGGTAGGCAAATGTTTTATAAATATGAATTTGCATAGTGGATGCATAAGTCCTTATGCATTGCATAACTATTCATCCGTTTAGAGAATTCTAATAAATACGGCTGTTAATGTTTACCGCGACGATGACCTTAGCCAACATACTGAATCTCCTAGTCGTGGCGTGCTTATAGCTGTCCAAAACTCAATTGACTCTTGCCTTATAGCATCATCCTCTTCCCCGTACCTAGATTATATATCTATAAAGATAACACTTTCACGTAAGTCGCTTTACGTTATCTGTTGTTACATACTGCCATTTCAACCCATTGAATCATATGAACTTACCATTAAAACAGTTGATCAAATTCTAGAAATTTGTGATCCTGGTGACGAAATCTTTCTTTTCGGTGACTTTAACCTTCCCCATCTTAAATGGATTTTATCAGACGATGAATCTTTCTATATTGCTTGTAACCCCACTTCTGCTAAGGAATGCCTGTTCCTAGATCGCTTGACAGATTCTAGCCTTTGCCAAGTAAATGGCGTCTCGAATTTCATGGGTAGGCATCTTGACCTCATTTTCACTACAGATTCTACAAACTCTTCTGTTTCACTTAGTCAACTTACCTTATCTACCATCGATAACTACCATCCTCCCCTTCTTCTCTCATTCTTCCACAATTGCCCTACAGTACGCACCCCCTCGGTAGACATATCGTCTTATAATTTTCATAAAGCTAATTTTCGTCAAATTAATCAATATCTAAATGATATTTCCTTCAACTTTGATAATCTGGCCTTAAAAGATGCTCTAGCAAAATTTTATGGAGAAATTTTGTATTCTATCTCTCTATTTGTACCATTTACACGACGCAAAACTTCGTCTACCAGCCCACCTTGGTATAATCGAAGGCTCCGTTCTCTTAGAAACAAAAGAAACAAACTATGGTCAACTTTTCTTCGCACGCAAACTCCTACAGATTATTCTAACTATCTCGGTACGTATCTCCAATTTAATGAGCTTTCCAACTCATTATACTTGCGTTACTTAATTATGATGCAAGCCAACCTTATTAATGATCCTAAATCCTTTTACCAATTCGTCAATCATAAAAGAAAATCCGATGGGTACCCAACTTCTCTCTCCTTCAATAATATAACATCAAATGATCCACAAACTATTGCCAACTTCTTTGCCTCGTTTTTCAAACAATCTTTCACGGATGATACCTTTGAACCTGACTCTGCCTATTTTAATTATTTACCAAGTTTTTCGCTTGGGCCATTTCTCACACCTACCATCGATCCAATTATTGTGGAAAATAAGTTAAATCAGCTTAATGATGACTTCTCTCCTGGTCCAGATGGATTCCCAGCTATTCTCCTAAAGAAATGTTCATCATCACTTTCCCTTCCTCTATCGAAAATCTTCAATCTTTCCCTTTCTCAAGGTGAATTCCCTGAGATATGGAAGAGTTCCTTTATAATTCCAATACACAAAAAGGGTCCAAGAGGCGATGTCATCAATTATCGTCCTATCGCCAAACTCTCATGTATCCCCAAACTTTTTGAAAGCATACTTCATGAAATTTTGAACTTTCACTGTAAATCCCTCATTTCTCCCATACAACATGGCTTTCTTAAATGTAGATCAACTACCACTAATCTTGTTGAATTTGTGTCATTTACCCTCTCTGCCTTAGAGAATGGTAAAGATGTCGATGTCATTTCCACTGATTTTAGTAAAGCCTTCGATAAAATCTCCCATAAACTTATCCATTTCAAACTATCCACCTTCGGTTTCGAACCCATTCTTTTAAAATGGATTTCTTCCTATCTGGAAAACCGTTACTATAGTGTTCGTTTTAGATCCACTTCCTCTTATCCTTTCTTAGCCACGTCCGGAGTCCCTCAAGGCAGCCACTTAGGGCCTCTCCTTTTTATTCTTACTATTAATGATATTGAATTGGTCATCAAAAATTCCCATATATCTCTTTATGCCGACGACACTAAATTTTTCAAAATCATTTCTTCTGCACAGGACTCTACTCTTATCCAAATTGATCTCAATAATTTTTCAGTTTGGTGTCTCAAAAACTGCTTAGACTTAAACATCACTAAATGCCACTCAATCACCTTTTCACGAAAACGTTTAAAATCTACTCCCCGTATCTATTTTCTTCATAATCAACCCTTATCTATTGTTAACTCGATACGTGATCTCGGCATATTTTGTGATCAGGAGCTTAACTTCATCTCCCATTATGACGACATAATTCTCAAGGCCAATTCCGCACTTGGTTTCGTCAAACGATGGTCCAAGGAATTCTCCAACCCATATGTGACCCGATCCCTCTATGTTACCTTTGTCCGCCCCCTGCTTGAATACGCCTGTCAGGTGTGGTCCCCCTACCAACAAGTCCACATCGCCAGAATTGAGAGTATCCAACGTCGATTCCTTCGCTTTGCTCTTCGAGGACTTTCCTGGAACAATCCCCTAATCCTACCTCCTTACCTAGATCGCCTTAAACTAATTAACCTAAATTCTCTAGAAGAACGAAGAAAAACTTATGAAATTCTCTTCATTCATAGTCTTCTTACAGGTTCTATTGACTGTATAACTCTTTATAACTCCATCTTCCTTAATACCAACCCCCGCAACATACGAAATCCCCTTCTCTTTTATATACCCACCCACCGTACGTCTTATGGCTCTAATGAACCAGTCTCACGTATGCTAAGGAATGTCAACTCAAACCCAATAACCTTCGACTTTAACCTTAGTACCCCTTGCCTAAAACTCCGTCTCTTGAATCAATTCCCCCACTAACCAAAATTCGTAGCTATAAGTTTTCTTAGTTTTAAGTTAGATTAAGCTATAGCTTGTATTAAGCCTAATAAATGGGGGTATTGCCCCCACCAAAATTAAAAAAATTAAAAATTCTCCATTTATGAATTGTTGAGTAGAGATAGCAATAAATTTGTCTGTACAAAATGGAAGTTGAAAATTATCATAATCGGTCTTTTGAAAGAAAAGTATAAAAAAACAATTTTTTCCTACGCAAGAAAAGAGTCATAATACTATATTCCAAACAAAAATTTTTAATTTCTTGTACAAATTTTGAGATTCCAAATAAGTGCGTAGCAAGTAAATTTCGTTGAATCCAGAGTTTTCATTGATATTTCGTTAAAATCTCCATGTAATTGTTCTATCAATTTGAAATATCAAAAGTTTTCAGCCAAAATCTTATATTTTGTTTTGATGGAAACATAATTTAACATAAATATCAGATAACTTTAGTGTATGCGTTATTGGTTAGTTAACAGAAAAAATGATAAATTAAAAAAGATCCAAAAATGGATTGATTTTTTTGTAAAATGAAAAATAAAATAAGGAATGTTTTTTGTTGCCGAATAGAAAATGAAAAAAATGGTCAGGTGTACGTGAAAAATAACGGAAAAAGATTGGTTTGTTTGCCGAATGGAAAACAGATCGCACGATTACTCAATGAACATAGTCATTGCGATACATACAAGAGTATCAACATAGATTGCTTTTACACGAAAAACGAAAGCAAGTTTTAATCTTTGTTTCTGCTTTTAAACACATCGGCGCAAAATTTTAAACAGTACTCGTTTAAGGAATAACACCGGCTCTACTTAACGCAGTCGTTTAGCATGGAGACTTCGTCTAACTTTTGCATAATTTTAAACACGTTAGACAACTCTTCTAACTGATGTGGGTTTTACAACAGAACCTAAGCGAATTTGCGTTGAACAACCCTTAATTTGACAGATACATAACTCACATAATAATTTTTCGCCGAAAAAAGTACATTTTATATACTACCTCGGTACAGATTTTGATTGTTTATAAGTTATTTACATTATTTTAGATGGAAATAAAGTATAAATCGCAAATTCACAGCATAAAAACTCAATTTGTTGTTGCAAGGTGCAGATTCATTTAGCTATACTCGTCTCGGCCGGCGGCGGCGGGGCGCGTGCATACATAAGATATGTATGTACCTACATACATTTGTATTTATTATTTGTTCATCGTAGAGAACTTTTGTACGATTATTTCGAATTTATAATATTCAGTTATTCAGTCAATTTACAAAAAAACATCTTTAAAAAATCGAATAAAACATCAGTAAACATTTTTTCTTCGATTTGCTTTGGTATGAAATGACCATTATCAATATGGATAAAGTATACTTTTAAAAGATAAACTAGCTATTTGCTGCTGTTAAAGTAAGACGAGCTCTTTAACGTTAAAGCATAGTTTATGTCCTTTAAAATTAACAAAAAGTCGGTTCTCGTTTTATGCTCAATATTTAGAGTGGACTTCCATTCTAAAATTGATTTAGAGTAGGTTTTAAATGTTTAAAATTTTGCGCAATAAAACCGGCTCTATTTAACGCAGTCGTTTAGCTTGGAGACTTTGTGTAACTTTTCCATAATTTTAATCACGTTAGACAACTCTTCTAACTAATGTGGGTTTTACCTCTGTATATAAATTGTTATAGTACTCTCATGGAACACGAAAAAAAGTTAACTTATTGTTCCGCAGAATCGTAAGTGTGGCTATGTTAAGCAGTGCAGAGTTGACGTTGAAGGAGAAAATATAAGCAAAAGAAGAGATGCGGTAGTGATATACTTATTTATTCTGACAACAATAAAGAGGGTAAGGGAGAAAATATTATCTGCGTTTCTTTTTGCTGTCAGAATCAATTGTATGTACATAGGTATATAAAGTTGTACATTAATATATGCCAGGCGCGAGATGAATACAAGCAAAAAGTATTGAGAGTGTATGAGAGTTTTTGTGAATTTTGTTTTATTACTCATGCAATCTGGTTTGTTTAAATTCTGATACGATTAATTACCGGAGTTGCCATTTTATCGACTTTTGTAATAAGATCTAGAGGAATTTGAACTTAATAAACTCAAATGGTTTTATTTCGTTTTTGAAAACTAAATAATTTCAAATTGGCTTTATTTCGTTATGGTAACCAAAATAATAATAAATAAAAAGAAAATAGCTTTTGCATAGTATGTAGGTACATACCCATAGAAAATTGTATGAAATTAAAATAATAATTTTGATTAGGTACAAAAACGAAAAATTATTGTTATGCGTTGATAGGTATTTATATAATTAAATATATAAAAACAAAATTTGATATAGGTATAGACCAGTTTTTAAAATTTATTCATATAAACTTTGTTTGCAAAAAATATAGAAAATTTTTAATACTTTTTATGTGTATAATAAACAATTTCAGAAATTCATAAATATTCACATAAAGCTATTTTGAAAAAAAATCAAATAAGTTTTTCGAAAACAAAAAAATAATTTTAGAAAACTTAAATTAATTAAGAAAATAGAATAAAATTGTCAAATGTCAAAATTTGAAAAAATGGTATCGAAAAACGAATTTTTATCTTTAAACGCGATTTACGGCTAAACGGAGCCTCGTAGACCTCTCAAAGTTGACATTTTCAAACGTGATTTCTGGCCAAACTATTCACCCTACAGAATTAAAAATTACGTATTCGTGATCTAGGGAGTGCCACCTTCCAATCCACGTATGAAACGAAAAACGCGAAAACGCTGAAAACGTATTTTAAGCGTGGAACAAAAAAATATTGTTTTTAAGTAAATAAAAGTTTCTTAATATAAATTACAAGATTTTAGAAAAAAATGTATTTTGCCTAAAAATAACTGTACCCTCCATACAAATGTTAAAAAACGTTTTTTCGAAAATCGTATTTTTCTCGAAAACTGTTCCGAGGCTGAAATTTGTTTCTTTTTATTAATTTTTGTATATAAAAGCTTATATTTTTAAGAAAATAACACGAATTATAATTTTTGTTCTTGGAAGATAGTTTTGAGGAAATATTGAGTTTTCAAAAAAAAAATTTTGAAATTTTTTTTAAGAATCCAAAAAATTATTTTTTGAAAATTTGAATACACAATAATATTCAAACTAATAGGGACCTTTAGCAAAAAAAAATGATCAAAATCCGTCGTACAGTTTTTGAGAAAATCGAAAACAAAAAAAATGGTCCCAAGGGGGGTACCAAAAATAACAATTTTTTAAAAATTTTTTTTTTTAACCATTACCTAGCTCATTGTACATATGTATATACATATATACAATGCCTAGCTTGAACTAAATGAAATTTTTTGTTTTTTTTTTTTAATCTGTGGGACAGTTTTTGAGAAAAAAAATATTTATGAAATTTTGAAAAAAAATCCAACGAAAAAAACATCCGGGGGGAAAAAATTAAAAGCCATATCTACCAAGTTTGAAGAAAATCGGCCGAGCCGTTTAGCTGTAGTCGAACTCAAATAATGTTTAATACAGTGGTTTATTGAACATAATAGTTCTTCATAACTTAAAAACTAAAAGAGATAGAAAGAAATGGAGTATGCCATTCGAAAGAGCATGTTTGATTTATAAAAACTGCATTTCTAACTAAATTTCGCCAAAAATGCTCTTTTGAACAAGATATATGTAACTCAGATGACAATATGCACAGAAATAATTTTCTTCTATCCCAAAAAATACGTAATCGCCAAAAAAAAGTATTGAAAGTATTGACCTTGAAAATATTTGCCTACAGAAAATAACAACTACCAAATCCCCACACACACCTACATCCTACTCCAATGTACATAGTATGTGCCTTTGTTCTCCTATTTTATAAAATAAAACTCAATATTTAGAGTCGACTCCCATTCTTAAATTGATTTAGAGTAGGTTTTAAATGTTTAAAATTTTGCGCCATCGATTTTTAATAAAAGGTAACTTTGTTCAAGCGAAAAGTAGTCATCGCTCCGCACTCCTTACTCTACTTAGTTGAGCGAAGTTCATTGAGCGAACGCTGAATGGAAATGAAACATTATCGAGAAATATAGGAAACCACAAAGAAGAATGAACGATAATTCTGCAATTTAACCAACTTCCGCAATTTCGTCTATCTCGCCTACGGACTAAAAAAAACAAGGTGAAATTGTACAATTTAAAAGCGGCTATGTTTGAACAAAACCATAAAAACTCCATTAGATACTCGAATAAAGGTCGAAAAATATGCCTACTCGCTATATTTCCTTTGTTTATATTACGATTTTTTGTTTTGCTGAATTATATTACTTTTATATTTTATTTTACCTTTTGTTTTTCTTCATTTAGTTCAATTAAAACGCATTCTTTTCTTTTTATTTTTTATCTGTATATATATTTCGAGGACTTATTTTGCCTCATCATCAGTAGCTAAAAATAAATACATGCGTTTTTCATTAACATAAATATATACGAAATTTAATTATATATAAAAATTACCAATATTATTTTATAGAAAATTATTTGATAACAATCTGTTTTTAATATTAGACATTTGTTTTTGAAATTAAAAAAAAATAAAAATTAAAAATCATTGAACAAATTTTCTTATAAAGTTACTAAGTATTTAAAGTGTATAAATTTATTTAATTTTGAACTTGATTGTTCTGTAAATTTGCATTAACTATTAGATTGTAGTATGTATTAATGTAATTTATCTGTTTTGTAGTTACACGCAATGCCCTCATTCTTTATAATTTGGTTAACTTCATGAATTTGTAATTTAAATTTGTTTCTTTCTAATTTTAAAATTTTAGCACCATTAATATCAAAAGAATGTCCATTTTTCTTAGGCCAGCCGCGCACTAGCAACTTTTAGTTGCGAAACTGCTTGGTTCGAGCAACTAAAAAGTTTGTGTTTTGACACAAACTAAACGATTGCCTAAAATAAGTTCACCATTTTATTGAACATATAATTATCTGCAAATTTACGGACATTCAACCAAACAGTTCATCTGTTTTCTATAAGTAACCAAACAGTTTCGCAACTAAAAGTTGCTAGTGCGCGGCTAGCCTTAACGTGATCAGCTAAAGCAGCTATATTTTTGTTTACTGATCCTTCGTTAACTTTTTGACATTCGGTATTGTGTTGATTCATTCTTGATCCCAGTTTTTGAATAAATGAAGAAAAACAAAAGGTAAAATAAAATTTTCTTTGTTATTCGTATGAAATCCTATTAAAATAGTCTTCCCAAAAAAACACGGTTATTCCATAATTATTTGTGATATTCAAGTTATTTCCTAACTCAACCGCCATTTCCATCTATATTTCTGCACGCCACCTCATTGCGAGATACCGTACCAGACACTATATTTCCGTAAGCCAAAACTACAAATATTACCACATAGATGTCTCTGAGAACACTGAAAACAGTGCGCAATTCGAAATCTGTCAACTACTCTACTAACATCATCGGCATCAACAAACGTCATGCATAAGCAAACAGTTCTAAATCATTCCACTAAATGAGATTCGCTCTCACATTCGAATTTCAGTCCGCTGTCAAATTTTATCCGAGAAAGTGTGCACGTCCATCGGTATTCGGTCGACAAGTTTAGTTGTCTTTGCAAGTTCCACTTTCAAGCGAAAATTCAGTTCTTTCCCGGTCGCGTATATTTCTAAAGTGAATAAAAATATCTCCCAAATAATATGCGTCATTTGAACATGCAATAAATTATCAAATTCGTTGAATATCTTGGTGTTTAATTCCCTGAATTGAAATTGTTAAGTGATTCGCGTTGTCCATGTGTCAAACGCTGCGTTAGTGATTGGTGGCCCTCCCTTTTTGTCTGCTACGTTCCTCCAAAAATGTCTGTTTGTTGTCGTAGCATATTTTTATTAATTTCTGTTTGTTTTGTTGTGAAAAGTGAAAATTCCTAATTGAAAATTTGTGTGTTTGGAAAGAGAGAGTGAAAAAAAATAAGAAAATATTTATACATATTTGAAAGTCAAGTGAAAAGTGCAATTGGATTATCGATAAATTACTCTTCGTAGAACTGCTTTTGGATTTTGTTTTTGTTAAGCGGTAAGTTGAGTTTGTTTATATCGGGTTGAAAAATACATGAATATTCCTTTGAGTTTTTACAGTATGAGTGGATGAGTGAGTGATTGATTGAGTGACATATTCCCACACAAGTTTGAGGAAAAGAGACAGACGTATACATACATTTATATTGAATGAACGGGAAATTACAAGGAGTAAGTGAAATAGATTGTGTTCTGCGATGTCACTCAAACTCTATTTCATCCAGTTTGACAAGCAGCTGAAGTTTTATCGTTTATGTCAATGCAATGATTATTTGCAGTGGATGAGTGGAGTGATTTTCTTAGAATTTGGAAATGGAACACACCACAAAACATGTTCACAAATGAGATGCAGATGAGAAATGAATGCACAGGTGCATGGAAGTGTTGCCAGTGCATTTTCTATTTCGATTTGCAATGTGAATAAATATCTTAAAGTGGAAGAGAATGAGGGTTGAAATAAAAAGTCTTATTTGGTTCTTATCAGAAAAAATGTGTTGGTGGGGTATTTAGATCTATTTACGTTGGGCTGTTGTGGCAAGAATGACTAAATTAGAAAATATATTCCCAAAGTGTCAGTCATTTTTGAAACTATTTAACTTCGACTTTTAAATCTTAAAAAAATATTGAATAACTTTGAATGGGTAGTACCTACCTACTTAAAACCTACAGAGGCGACAAAATAAATAGCACACTTCTGTTAAAAATTCTTTCTTGGTCATAAAACATAAGTGGATTTTAAAATCCGGTACTGTAAGACCATTTTTTTTGTAGATTTTGAATGTTGAGTATCTGGATTTTGAATATAAAATAGCGGGATAAAACTTCTCCAAAAATTATTTTATAAAAAATTCAAATGTAAGTCAAATGCACATATTGTTTCCGTTGCAAATTTAATACATTTTTAACAAATATTCTTAACTTTTAAAAGCTTAGTGAAAAAGTTATGAGTTTTGATAAGGTTCTTAAGTTGCTTCAATTTTAATTGCTGAAATGTAGTATGAGAAGTGGAAAACAATCAGCACAGACGTGTAAGCTAGGGGATTTTGATTTTCTGAAAAAAAAGGTCACGAAATCTGAACTAGACCGGAAATAAAAATTTTCAAGGAAGAATAAGAATGTTATAAATGCTCTTCACTATTGCAAAGAAGAAGGAAGTGCTCAAAACAAAATTCGTATGAGTAAGACCAGAAAAACCACCCCTTGAACTGAATTTGACATCGTCTGCCTGAGCTAAGTCCTAAAAATTGAACATGCAAATGAACAAGATCTTGGTGTTAATGTGTCTGTAAGTACGATTAGAAACTGTCTCATTGGAAAAAAGCTGCTTGGACGATTTTCCAGAAAGAAAGCAGACGTCTTTAAGAGCAATCTCTCACGTCGGATGCAGTTTGCAAGGGAGCATATTTCAAAACTTCAAAATTGGTGGAGAAATATCTTACGGGGCGATGAGTATAGATTTAATCCTCTTGGTCAGATGGTAAAAACTACTTTCGACGAGGAATCCACCAGGAATATGACCAGAATATACACATTAAAGTCTGTTAAGCATGGTAGGGGTAGCATTCTTGCTTAGGGATGTTTTTATTGACATGGTATGGGACCACTTCATCAGATAGAGGGTATTAAGGACGATTTATAATACAAGGAAATCCTATGGGATACAATTCTACCGTATTCTGAGTATTCATCCAAAAAACCGCTGTTAAGAAATAAGCTAGCTTAGTCCCTAGATCGTAATTCTATTGATACCTTGCGGAATGTTGTGGACGAAGCGATAAATTAAACTGATACTTCAAATTTTGACGGAAAGTCGAGCAAGCCTGGCACTCAGTATCTGTTGAACGATTCCGGAGTCTTCCTTCGTCTATAAAACGCCGGTATTCCGCTGTGATTAAAAATAAGGGTTACTCTACCAAATACCGGATATTTTCTTCAAATAATGTTAAAATTTTGTTATTTAATATGTTTTTTATTTGTTATTTACGAAATGTGCTATTTATTTTGTCCTGGTATACTTAAATTGTATAAATCATTTTGTTGTAGTTTTTTTTTATAAGTTCAATATACCTCATTTTATTTTTAAATCAGAGATATGTATATTTGGTCTTACTTCCTCATAAGTCAAACAGCTCTTTAAAGTTTAAGAAAGTGGGAAAAAATTGCATTACAGAAATTCAAGACTACATGTGCTATTTATTTTATCGCCACTGTAAGCCTAAATTCTTCACAAAAGCTTTACAAAAGGTAGAAATCTAGTTTAATTTAATGTTAATATATTGAAATTTGTGTTATAATTGTTAAAATGAATAAATTTGAGAAAATCAATTGCAATATGATTGCTACGAACTGTCAAACACTATTCGCGTTCCACATACCATCCAACCTCAAAACCTAAGTTGTCTTAATAAACGCCATTTGCTACGAATAAAAAAATTCATGTGAACGAAATGTCAAAATAGGCGAATGTTCGTTCATTGGTCGGTCGTTGTTCGCTCTCATGTCAATAGTCCTTAAGAGGTTTTAAATATGGAAAACTGGCCACTTTCAGTACTGTAAGTCAAGAAAATAGAAATAGTGAGGTTAAAACTGAAAAATTAAACACTTTTTTATGATTTAACGGTGTTTTCCTCACTATAATAATTTAAATCTGTTCTATTGAGACCACTAGCTAACTGTAAAAATTATATAAATAATTATACGTGTTCTACCTTAAAGGAAAGTCGCCGCCCAAAAAACAACAAGTGTTGCGAAAGAAGTGGTTTTAAAATAAATAAATAAAAATAAATTTGCTGATGCCAGAAGTCGTAAGAAATCAGGCCTTAATGACTTTCTAGTTTCAAATAATTTTATAAAGTTGTTTCATATAGAAACTTGATTTACTTGTTAAAAACCTTATCTCTATAAGACTTTTAGTTGTGTCTAGAGACTCAAAGTGGATTTTCATTAATTTCATAAGAAAGATGACACAGTGACTTAGAGTCTGAGAACTATCCTCAATGAGGTTTTGAAAGATGTCTGGAGCAATGAAAAGTTAATTATTGCAAAACGGTATCCTGATATCGAGTTCATATTTTTTGTTCGTGGCTTTTTTATACTGCGCGTTCTCAGGTTTTAATGCCTACTTCATCTCTAAGTCTTTTTATTTGAAATTCAGACATGAGTTAGAGGCTTATTTTGAACCGTTTTTATGTGAAGCCTAAAAACTATATTTTCGAAAGCAAATTCCTGAAAATCACAAATGCAAATTTCATTGCAAGTTTCAAGGTGATGTGAAATAACCCCGATGAACTAAGGCCGCATTTTATAGCCTTATTTGCATGCAAATATAGAAATAGTGCCCAATATATGTACATATATTTTTCCAACCAAGTATAGAATTATTTCTATACTCATTTAAACACGGGAATAAGTTCGCACTAAGCAACACAGGCACAATACAATAACATCTTTATTTAGTTTTTTTGAAGGCGTTAGATTATTTTATCTCAAAACTTATAAATTGGGGATGAAAAATTTTACATTAAACGACTCAAATCGACAATTAAAAAAAATAACAAATACAGGGCTTGAAACTTATGCTAACAAAAATATCTTAGTGGTATTAAAGCGTGTCTGATTGCCTAATAAATATGAGCTTTCATTTTGACAATAAATAAGTCATATCAAGGATTAAATTACAAAGAATCTTTCAAGTCGAAAAATTCAACAAAAATGTTATTTATTCCAACGAAATTCAGAGCCACCTCTTGGCAGACACGCTATTTTAAAAAGCGTTTATAGAAGTATACTTCTAGGTACAGTTATATCTACTTTTAGTATCTCCAGTTAGTTATTTTTCTACTGTTTTATTTTTTGACAGTTAATTTAGAAGTTTTTTTATATTTCTGAAAAATATGCAAAAACCACTTATGGGGTTCTGTACGTTAACTATCGATATAGGTACTCTCTTGGCATAATACAGTATGTAGTTAAAAATAATTTCGAATACTCCGACTTTTTATCGCAAGTCTTCCAGTGATGATTAAATAAGCCTTTTCCATTTCTAGCAGCATAGTCACGATAAACCAGTTGTCTGTTTTCATGTTCATATGAAGATGGAGGACTGTACGGCAGCATAATGGACTACAGATCAACATTGATTTCGACCTTCATGCTTTCCAGCTTGTCGAAGGCATCGAAAAATTGGCCATATGCTCTCCGTCGTCACCACCATCGTCCAACCTTTAGACCATCAACTGCTTTAACAATGTCGCTTTTCTAGCTGGACCTTTTGAAGCATAAATTGACTCGAATTTAAGCTGAACTGCACCCGATATTTCACATCTACGAATCTGCTTCAGTTCTGATGGATAAATGGACTGAATTAAGTAAGCTCTTGCCTTTTGATCCTGTTTACACCATTCTGCAATCGCATAAGTATTGGTTGTAGGTTTACCACATTTCCCATTAACAAAATCCTACAGATCGTTCTTTTTGTAAGAAGCGCTTTCAATCGTGTAAATCCAGTCTAACTAAGTAATACAAAATTCCAAGTACACCTTACCTACCTAATTAGTGCAATCGGCAACACTGAAATGCGAAATGCAACAAATGGCATTCCAATGCAATATTAAATGCATCGAAATCTGGCTGAATGTATATGGAACAGAACCTGAGTGGTTTTTACCATTTTTGTTTGAGTGAAATATTATTTGCATTGCTTCGATGTCTGCGTATGTGAGATGCAAGAACGAGTAGTTACTACATACTGCTTACTTGTTTTATTTTTAGTTATTTCAATAGGCCTTGAAACTGACAAGAAAAAAACCGGTGTCAAAGAATTGTAGAAAAAAAAATCAAATATCTATAAACATACAAACAATGTGTCTGTTAATGGAAATCAGAGATTTTTTCTTCTCACAAAAAATATACATACGAGTACATATGGATGTACTTATTTCGTTTGGATTAAAACGGTTTCCATTTGAGATAATCCTTTAGGCTTGACAAATAGGCCATTAAATTATGTATGTATGTATGCAGCTTCAATAAGTCATTAATTGACAAAAATGGGTCGACAATGGTGTCGTCTGCAGATATTTTGAGAATGTATTTTTCTTAGTTTGGCACAATATAATTTAAAAGGTTTCGACGGCTCTTAAAGTTCAATTACATACCACTCAAAAACTTTTAGACTTACTTGAATTGAAAGAAAAGCCAAAACAATATAATTACATACTTAGATGTTTGAAGGGCTTCAGAGAATATTGTTGTAGATGACAAAACTTTCGGCATCCTTCTTTTGAAAACTGATAAGAAAAGTTGAAGAATTGCGGTCTCACTCAAGTAAGAAGAGATAACAAAGTTTTCAAAGTGGAAACAGTCAAAGCTTGAACATGGTTAGGCTCTCCATTTTGTTATTCTTTAAAGTCGAAAATATACAACAAAGTTGTAGGTATTTACATCTCCCTCCACTTCCAATCATTTGATTTTTTTACTCGGAAATATCCGGCTGAAGTTTTTAAGTCGGAACAATTTTCAAACTCAGTTTCTTCATGTTTTTAGTTCAGTAATTTTTGGGAATTATGTCGCCCTCTTTTTAGCTTTTTAGGCAGTATCTAAAGAGTGTCGGATTTTTGACACTAAATGTTCAAAATTGTTATCTGAATTTTGTTTGCCCAATAAAAACTGAACAACCCATAGATATAAATCAAAAATTTAAGGAAAACAATGACGGTAATCGGTGAATATGCCAATTTTATTGCCTATAATAATTAAGTTTGTTGGATTGTGATTCCTGAGGTCTTGGTTCGATTATGCAACGGTTCCTCTAGCGTGAAAGTGATAAATCTTCCTAGAGTATTCTTATGTTTCTTATCTTAGCCATTAGGCTGCGGTAGAATATTGTAGATACCCTCCATTCCTGTCGAGAAGAAGCACACAGGAATGATTGAAAGTTGTAAGTCATTAGGTTTAGATTCCATAATGGCTGCTGTTTTTTTTTTTTTTTCTATAATGCTAATTGATGGAATAGTTGGTCTCCCATTTATGTTCTTAATTACTTACTTAAGGTTGGCACTACAGTACAAAGTTGAAGCCATTCTTCTTTGCCTTATAAATCAAGGACTTACATGAGTTTATTGGTGGTGGTATAGAAGTGAGTGGTACGCTGATTCGTTTCTGAACATAGACGATATTGAGTTGATAGCTGATAGGGCATCGGTGCTCCAAGAAATGATTCACAAAATTGGAGAGTACTAAAGACGCTGGAATCTTGGAAGAAAACGAGGTTGCAGGTTGAGCACACAAGAACAATGGAAATATAGAATTAAGGAGTTCAGACATACAAAACCTATTGAATATGATTAAAAATACAACATCACAAAAGACATCAAGAAGGAAAGGGTTGGAAAAGAAGCAAAAATGGTTCGACAGTGAATGTTTGAGAGCTAGAAACGCGTGTTTTGCTTTTTTGTATCTAATGAGAACGACCAACAACTGTTACTTCAAAAACAAATATTAAAAAATGCTCTGTAAGACAAAAAAAAGTGAAATGGATCAAAGAAACATACAGTCATAGGCATCATTATTTTGACAAATGAAAAATTTATATATTTCGAGTTTCAGATATAAATCAATGGAATTGAAAATGGGAGATTGTTGTCAGGTCAATTTTTAAAAATATTTAGGTTTTTTTCTTTGGATAATTTATTGGATTTTTAAATAACACAAAAAATTCACTTTGCCTAAAGGCATAATTATTTTGAAAATTCATTTTATGCTTACTAAAAAAATATATTCACAAAATAAAAATAAAATTAGCATTTATTAATAAAATATGTATCCTCCCTTAGCTGCTATAACTTTTTGCAGACGTTTTGGCACGGATTCTACAAGTTTCTGAAGCATTTCTACAGGAACTTCCTCCCAAAGCCTTCTTACTTCCGAAATCGTATCTTCTCTGGTTCGGTTCAAAGAAAAACTCCTTTTTCCTTTTACATACGCCCACACATTCTCGATGATATTTAAATCAGGACTTTGTGGTGGCCAGTCAAGTGTTTCTACTTCGATGTCCCGCAAAAATTTAGTTATCATTCGGCTCTTGTGGCATGGCGCATTATCCTGCTGAAAAATGAACGACTCCCCAATAAGTCTGTCACCAGCTGGAAATGCGTACTAATTCAATACGGTCAAATACTTAAGTTGGTTCATTGTTCCATCAATTGGGACTAAGTTTCCCTGACCACTTGAAGATACACAACCCCAAAACATAACTGAACCTCCACCGTGACTCACTGTTTGCAAAACTGGAACTTTTTTCTTACGTTGTTCTTTTGGCAATCGAACAAATTTTTTTTATGGGAGCCATGAAACTCAAATGAACTCTCATCAGTCCATAAAACTCTATTCCAGAAGCTCAGGGGCTTATGGAGATATTGTTTTGCAAATTGTAAACGTTTTTCCTTGTTCCTAGAGGCAATATAAGGTATTTTTCTTACAAATTCACGCAGAAGCTTTCTATCATCTTTTGGTGTAGTTTTTCTTTTTCTTCCCGTACGCCTCAAATTTTGCACAGATTTTGTTTTTTTATGTTTGTTTATCTGGTAATGCACTGTTTGCCTCGGTAAATTAAACTCCGCACAAATTTGTTTTACCTTTTCACCACTGTTATACCTTGCCACGATAGTTGCTCTAGTTTCTACGCTTAACTGATGATTTTACCCATATTCTTTTAAGAGAAGTTCAAAATAAATTAAATCATAAAATTTCTATAAAAAAAAAAAACAAACACAAACAAATCTTACCAAATTCAACCTAGACTTCTAGTCACAATACTTATGCCTATAAAAAACGAACACTGTTAGTACAAATTAGTACTCTTTAATAGAGCGAAAACCTCCAGAGAAACTGCTGATTGGGATTCATATAAAGACTCCCTCAAGTTATATAAAAAAGAACTGAGGAAAACCAAGCGTATGTCCTGGAGAGCTTTCTGTAACAATATAGAAGGCAACTCAGAGGCATCAAGGTTAAGAAAAATCCTCTCCAAAAATCCAGTAATGCCAAGTTGCCTAAAAAACAATGACGGTTCCTGGACAAACTCAAGCGAAGAATCGCTCAATCTGCTCCTGGATGTACATTTTCCAGACAGCTCTCCTTACGTTAATAGCACTGATCCTAACAACACATTCAGTAGCATAACTCCTCCACAAGGTCTGATTACAGAGGAAAAATTAAAATGGGCAATAAACAGCTTCAATCCATACAAATCTCCTGAGCCAGATGGAATAATTCCAGCGGAATTACAGGAAAATTCCGATATTCTAATACCCATTCTGGTAAACATCTTAAATGGTTGTATCGCTCTGGCTCACATTCCTTTGTCATGGAGAGAAGTAAATGTTATTTTCATCCCCAAAGCTGGCAAACCTAGCCATGTTAATCCTAAAGATCTAAGACCTATTAGCCTTTCATCATTTCTTCTTAAAACATTTGAACGTCTGATTGAAATCCATTTGAGGGCAAACATTGATAAGTCCTTACTATCCAATGCTCAACATGCTTATAACAAAGGGAAATCTGTAGAAACCGCTCTACATACGCTGGTTCGTACTATCGAACACTCCCTTCATCATAAGGAGTTCACCTTAGTTGCTTTCCTGGATATAGAAGGAGCTTTTAACAATGTCGACGCATCCGCAATCACATCTGCGCTGTCATCTCTGAAGGTGGATAAGTCAATCAGTAATTTGATAAATCATATGCTGATAAGCAGGATTATAAATTCAAAACTGGGCGATTTTACTACTCGAAGGACTGTCAGTAGGGGTACGCCGCAAGGCGGTGTCCTCTCTCCTCTCCTTTGGAACCTAGTCGTAAATAAACTACTAGTGATTCTTGAAGGGGAGGGGCACAGGGTGATTGCCTATGCGGACGATGTTGCGATAGCGATATCTGGTAAGCATCCAAATACTCTGAAGGAACTCCTACAAAATGCTCTAAACAAGCTTACTAACTGGGCAGATCAATGTGGACTCGGTGTCAACCCCCACAAAACTGAACTTGTCCTATTTACCAGGAAATATAAAATCCCACAAATAGACCCTCCCCTCATCAAAGGTATACCGCTTAAATTCTCAGACAAAGCAAAATATCTGGGTCTTATTTTGGACAAGAAATTAAGCTGGAAGCCCAATATCCAAGAGAGAGTCAACAAAGACAACATAGCTCTTTTCTCTTGCAAAAAAGCCGTAGGTAACAAATGGGTTCTACAAACTCATATAACACACTGGCTATAAATCTCAGTCATTAGACCGATACTTACATATGGAGTGACAGTATGGTGGACTGCGCTGGAAAGAGCAACAAACCGCGATATGCTCAGCAAAGTCCAACGAACAGCCTGTTTAATCATGGGTGGAGCTCTCCGCTCAACTCCTTCTGCTGCACTTGATGTTCTTTTTCATCTCATACCGCTAGATATTTTTAGCAAACAATCGGCCGCTAACACAGCCATTCGACTTAAAGCCTCCTCGCAGTGGATCAATAATGATATTGGTCACTCTACTATACTGAACTCGTTCAGTAGTACCTAGTAACGTCGATTACACCACCCCTCATCCAAAATTTGATAAAAATTTTCAAGTATCCATCCCTTCCAGGTCTTCATGGGAAAATGAGTCGTTTTTGATAGACGAAGCAATTCATTTCTATACAGATGGATCTAAAACCGATGACGGGGTCGGTGGAGGCGTATACTCCGAAAAATTAAATCTTTGTCTATCTTTTCGTCTTCCCAATCACTGTAGCGTGTTCCAGGCAGAGCTTTTAGCAATAAAAGAAGTCCTCTCTTGGCTAAAAGAAAACGTTATATCGACAACCGATATACGTATCTTCTCAGACAGTCAAGCTGCCTTAAAGTCACTGGACTCTGTCTCCATTAACTCACAAACAGCCCAAAATTGTCGATCATCTCTGGTGGAGATGTCAAAACAGTTTAACATTCACCTTACATGGGTGCCGGGGCATAGAGACATTCCAGGAAATTGTAAAGCTGACGAACTTGCAAAAAACGGAACAATATTACCTTTGTTGGATAGCAAATCTAACATCGGTATACCCCTAGCTACTTGTAAACTTATGCTAAAGCAAGATACCATAAAGAAAGCTAACCACAGGTGGACCAGCACCCCAACTTGCCGGTCTACTAAACTGATTTGGCCATTGTTTGATGCTAAACGCTCAAAACAACTAATTTCTATTGGTAGATTGCATATTAGCTCCATCATAGGTGTCCTTACTGGGCACTGCCTAATAGGAAGACATGCTTTTCGTCTTGGAGTTCCTGCAAATGATTTTTGCAGAAGCTGCATGGATGAAGAAGAAGAGGAGTCAATTCCCCACCTTCTATGCTCTTGTCCTGCCCTAGCGCAAAGACGTAGACTCCACTTGGGAGACTACTACTATAACGATCCTAGTGATCTAAATAATTCCGACATTCACTGTCTCAAACGCTTCATTATTAGCTCAAAATGGTTTAACGAGTAAGGGGGATTTTTGAAATCCTTGTGGTATCACAACGGACCAAATATTGGTCTAAGTGTGCTGACCTTTTCCGGTCAGCAGCCACTTTAACCTAACCTAACCTAACCTAGTACAAATTGGTGCGTACTCTCGAAAGACACGATTCAAATGATTTATATTATACTGTCAATAAATAAGAAATGTTATATACATATTTCAACTCATTAACAAGCCATAACAACATGACATTTACCGTTACCAATTTTTCACTCAGACGACTGTTCACAGTACTCTCAAAATAATTATGCCGATGAATGTAGAGATAATAAACAAAGCTAAATCTTCAGCGGAATTCTGGAAAGCAGTAATGCTTATAAGTGAGAAAAAAACGACCTGCACAGAGCACAGTTATCAATATAGACGAGTTAAAAATTCATTTCATGAATCTCCTCAATACAACACAAATGTCACGATCATTTCAGTATGCAGCACCATATATATTTGAGGAATACTTAGATGCTCCTATCACAAAACAAGCAGATTTTGCACGAACTCCAAGCGGGTCTTAGGAAAAACTATTCCACGATAGACCAAATTTTCTCCTTGGTAAATATTGGCGACATCTATAAAAAGAGAGGGAAAAAGCTATATATGCTTTTTTTGTAGATTTTCGTGCAGCTTTTGATTCAATTCCCAGGGAAGCGCTCTTCTACAAACTTTACAGATACGGAATCTCTACACAAATAATAGCTGTCATTAAAGCGATCTACAAAGAAAATCTCGCCAGGGTATGGAATGATAGATTCCTGTCAGACTAGTTTGATACATCAATGGGCGTTAAGCAAGGATGCGTTCTCAGTACTCTATTTTTGTTTTGTACATAAACGACATTACCGAAAGTGTAAAAGGGGGAATTGTTATGAATGGAAAAAACATTCCAGGACTGATGTTCGCAGATGATTTACATTACATTACATTTTACACTACTCGGTAGATAAATCTACGAAGCAGAGACACAGAAAAGCACTGGCAACTGAGGCCATCGGCTTTAGACAATACAACAGAGAGAGACACACAGAAAGAAAGAACAACAGAAGAAACACATGTCAACAGCTCACGGTTGGTATTTGAACGGTCCCCCATCCAAGTACTAACCGCGCGCAATGATGCTTGATTTCGCTGATCGATGGGAAGCGATGCTTTTTTTTTTTTTTTTTTTTTAATTCATTTTTATTTAATTCAAACTTATAACTATCTTAAAGCTAGACAAAAATTCATAAAACTAGCCTACTTATCAATAACTTACAACTAACTTACTGGCCCCATGCGGGCACTCTAAGTTAAACTATAACCTTATGACTACTGCCTTTCGGCCTAAAAAACTATTTGAATGCGAAAGCTATATCTATATTTTTTTTTGTTTTCTCGAGAAAATTTAAAAAAACTCGGATTCTTTATCATTTTTAATTTCTTATATAAAACTTACAAACTAAAATTAAACTAATTAAAACTACCTAAAACCACTTAAACTACTTAATATAAACTAAAACTAAACTAAAACTACCTAAAACCACTTAAACTACTTAAAATAAAGTAAAACTAAACTAAAACTACTTAAAAACTAGAACAGCCACAGCGGAGTTTTTTTTTTTGGTACATTTGAAGAATGTAATTTTTTTTTTTTTTTTTTTTGGTACATTTGAAGAATGTTTTTTTTTTTTTTTTTTTTTTTTTTTTGTTTGCCACTGTGCCTATTCTTTTTAAAACCTGTGACAATAAACAGGTATGCAAGCCGGCCACGGCTCTAACACCCCACCCCGACTACCCATTATCAAATGCCGATTGAAGCCACCAAAACTGGTTCTCCTGCTTCACCCTATCAGTTTTGTCCCGTTCGGACACAGCCCTACTGAACCGTAGGAGCTCTTCTCCGTCTTGTGCCACGACGTCCCGAGTGTAAAGGAGCCGCCGGTCCACGGTTCTTCGTCTGACGTGGTAGATTAGCGGTACTGCCAATCTATCCTGTATCAGACCGCATCTATCTAAATAGAGGAATGCCTCTGGAGGAATGAAGCCACTCAAGCGTGCATTTTCAAAATATTCGTCATTTGGGTAGAACGCCCCGAAAATCAAATTATTGGTCGAAGTCATAGCCCTCGCAATGTGACCCCGAATAAGTTTTATCACGAAATTGTCAACTCTGTTGATCCGAGCCCCGCTGTATAGAGCCTCGTTCGGATAATAGTGAACATAAGAAGATTCGGGTGTCCGATGCAAACCAGTACAGCGTCGAAGACACTGCCGCTCGAACACCCGAATTCTCTCCATCTGAGATGGAGCAACGTTGAACCACACTGGACAACCATAAACGATCATCGGCCGTATGAGGGCCATGTAGCAAATGACCTTCACTCTGGGGTCAAGCCGACTGCTGTAAAACAGTCGTTTCGTCAGAGCTAAGGCTCCTCTGGCCCTGGCCAGCGCAGCATCTATATGTCTGTCGAAATACAGATACTGATCCAACCAGATACCGAGGTACTTCACTACACTTTTGCTCGTTAATCGCTGCCCGTGAGGATCAACGATGACCATCTAGCGCCAATTCTTGCGCGTATCCCGCGGGGCTCTAGCCAACGGAGTCCGGAACAAAATTGTTTCCGACTTCTGGACATTTATTTTCAGTTTCCAGTCATCGCAATATCGCTGAATCTTCTCAAAGTCACGCTGCAAGAGAATTCTAATAACCTCAACCTTTCGGGCCGTTCTATACGCAATTAGATCGTCGGCATACGCTATTGAATTCGGAAGGCTACCTATCAGATCGCTGGTGTAAATGCTGAAGAGAATTGGCGAATTAACCGCTCCCTGTTGTAGACCATTTTTGATTTCAAAAGTTGTGGTAGAAGTTACATTGCCACTTTTGACAACAAACTTTCTACCGTTAAGCATATCATAAAGCATAAACATCAATGGTTTGCTAATACCAAGTCTGTTCAGTTTCAGATAAAGACCCTCTAACCATACGGTGTCGAAGGCCTTTTCTAAATCCACCAAAACAGCACCCGTGCATTGTTGTTTTGACTTATTCCATTGGATATCAGAAACGAGCTTAGCCGCGGCATGAATTGTGTCATGTCCCGCCTTGAACCCGAACTGGTTATCCGGAATTATTGTGTTGTCCGCAGCCCATTTAATCAGAGCCCTATTGATGATCTTTTCGAAAACCTTGCTGATGCTCGGAAGAAGACTTATCGACCGAAGATTGGACGGATTGGAGTTGTCCTTTCCCTTTTTCGGGAGAGGATGTACCACCGCTGTCTTCCAATGCACTGGATAATATGCATTATTCAGCGCATTGTTAAAGAGTGTGGCATAAATGTCAATTGCCTCATTCGGTAAATGTCTTAGTACAACGTTAGATATACCATCAACACCCGCTGACTTCTTATTCTTAATAGAACTGAAGATGAGCTGGAGATCCATCTTCGTCACTAACAAGGGACTTGTCCCTATTCGCTCGGCGATTGTGGCATTTGCCAAAAGATCGTCATTGAACCTCAAGAAACCGCGGTTCTCAGATCGCCATTGCGTTATTTCATTTCGAAGATAGAAGTGATGTAGTAGAGCTCTGTTTTCCAGGTCGTGGTTCGGGCGAATGCAAGCATTCACCTTGTACACTTGCTGAAACGCAGCCCCCACCGCCTCCACCTTCTCCCTCTGATCCTCAACTATAAAGAAGTCATCGTCCAAGACGGCTTCCTCTGGATCAATTTGCGCTGTCAGGAGTACGTCGGGAAGCGATGCTTTCATCAAAGCCAAGGCCGTTGACAACACAGATGATTTAGTTTTCCTATCGGAAACTATAAACGGCTAGCTGTTAATGATAAACCGACTCGAACGCCATTGCAAAACCTGGAATTTATCGGTTAATCTTGCCAAGTTAAAAATTATGATTATGAGAAATGGGGGTGGCAGGTGCTCGAGAAGTGAAAAGTAGATGTTTGAGGAAGAACCAATAAGGAGTGTAAGTACTTAAGAGTTTTAATTCCTTCTAATCTAAACCTAAATAAGCATCTTCAATACAAATTATCTGAAGCTAAACGTGCTATGTGTTCTGTGTGGAGAAGTTGTCTGCCATTTGAAAGTACGCGAAGATGTTTTCCACTTTCTGGGAATCTGTCCAATACTCAAGGAATTTCGAAGGCGTTTCTTTGCAGTAGACACCCTTAGTTTGGAGGAAGTGAACACTATTTTGAATGGAGAGCGTGGATGGGACCTTTTAGTTGGGTTTATTTCGAATGCATTTCTTTACAGAAACCAAATTATTCAGGAAAATTTTTAAAGCTTTATTTTGAAAAAATAATAATGCAGATTTTATGTTTTATTCCGATGATTTTTTTTTTGTTGATAAAAGTATAAGTTAAATTTAAATGTTTGCCCTTCGGCAAACCATACAAAGAATATCAAAAAAAAAAAAAAAAAACGAAATGTAATTAATTATGAAGTCAATAAAAACTAACTAAAAAAAAATTATATACATATACATATAGAAATTATCACGAAGTATAAATAGCTTGGGGTTTGGCTGACTCCTGGTCTATGTTTATCGGAGCATTTAAAAGAAAGATCGTAGCTGGCTAAAGATCTCAATTTGATATGGAGAAACTTCTCGCAATGAAGTTAAACTCTGCTCAAAGATGGAACTTTTTAACTCTGTTACCAGGAATATCCTAGCATACGGACCACAAGTTGGGTCACACAAGATATAAAGAAGTTGAAAAGATGCAGAGGTACTTAATAAATCAAGTTCTAGGGTTGCCAATAGGAGCTCCAAACTATGTGCTGACGCTGGAACGTCAAATGAAACCAATTTTTGAATAGACAAGGCGATGTCATATGAACTAAATAGGAAAAAATCTCAATTTTTGTGAAGACAATCGTCTACCTAAAGTGTTGGCAAGGATTGTACGAGAGAAAAAAATATATTTAGCTAAGGCATGGAAAAATAGTTAAAACCGATTTGGCTTGACTAATCTAGAAGGACAGGGTGCCAAACAGAAAACTTTTTAACAATTTTGAGGCCAATACTGTAGAGAATATTGGTGGAAAAGACCACCAAGAGGCACTCCAAAGGTCGAGTCTCAAAAGATCACTTGGCATCTACCATATCGGCACGAGCTGGTTAAGTAATTTAACTTTTAAGTAAAACAGAAAAATAAAAACATTAAATTAAAAAGGTAGTTACAGCATAAATAAAATAAAATATACTTTGTAAAAATGCAAAATATAGTATTGGATCGCGACAGACGACGAAAGTGATTGTTCCATTTTTTCGTTTAAGAAAATGGCTGAAATATTTTATTTATATTTGTCAATTTAACTTTCCATAAATTAATTGCAAAATTACCAAAAAAGAAATGTATTTTAGCATATAGATATGAAATTTTGAATAAACACACTACTACCTACTACTACTACTACTGTACGAAGTTGACGAAGGCCTTAACCATACAGCTTCTTCCAATCAGCTAATTGGTTAACCTGAATCGCGGTCTTCCTTTCCTAGTGTTGTATAAACATATTTTTCCCACCAGAACATTGGTGTCCATTCGGTCTAAATGGTCCAGCCAATACAGCTCTTCGTTTTTTTCGCAAGTTTTTTTTGTCTATGCAGAAGCAGAATTTTTTTCTTATTCAACCAGTTTATAACTTTATTAAAAATTGTCTATGCTTCGGCACCATTCATTTGGACCAGTGTAATTTGTATTTTATAAAGGGGTACTTTGGTTTGTTGCGAGTGGGTTTTGATAATCATTTGCCTTCTAAGCCCCAAGAAAATGAAATTCCCGTCAAGTTAGCACTACCACTTCAAAATTTTAAAAATGTAATAATTGGATTAATTGTCGTGAATTTGTAGTAAATTTGTCGTCAAACGAAAAAAATTTTCGTATTTTTTTTTTAATTAACCCCTGGTATTGCTAACTTGACTGTTAAGTTAGCACTACCATCCCTCAAAATAGAGTAAAATAAACTCGAACACGTAAAAACACAGTGTTAATAATTATCGTAAATTTGTCGTAAATATATTGTAACACGAAAATTTAAATAACCCCTGGTAATGCTAACTTGACAATCAAGTTAGCACTATCACCCCTCAAAAAAAGGTGTAATGAACTCGAAAAAAGAGACGTCCTAAATAATTGTCATAAATATGTCGTAAAAGAAAAAAACTGTAGCATGCTTTTTTAGGACTTTTATCATATTTAATTCATGTTTTTTTTTGGGCAAGAAGGGCGCGACAAATTACTTTATGATAGAACATATTCAAAGACGTCCTACAACAATATTGTTTAAATAAATTGCATAGCAAAAAATTAGTTATAAGAATTAATTTTGGTAAAATAGTGTGAGGTTTTGTGAGAAAAAAGCTATTTTAAAGACGTTTGCCATATTTGAGGCACTTTTTTGAGAAAAAAGGATGTGACCATTTTTTTTCTTTTAGGACATATTTACGACAATTATTTATTATTTTTTTCGAGTTCATTACAACCTTTTTTTGAGGGGGCTATTGCTTACTTGACTGTCAAAGTATCAAAGTATCATAACCAGGGGTTAATTTATAAAAAAAAAAAAACAAGCGCGACAATTTTTTTCGTGTCACTACAATTTTACGACAAATTCACGACAGTTAATCCAATTATTACATTTTTAAAAATTTGAAGTGCTAGTGTTGACGGACATGAAAACGTAATTGGAAAGAGACATTCTTTGTGTATTTTCAAAACTGGTGTAATTGCTTAAGCTTATGTCTTTAACTGATTTGAAGATATGGCCGCCTTAAGTAACATTCTGTTCAAGATGTCAGTTTTGGGAATCTTTTCTTAAAAGATAGCAGATAGCGTTAAATCTATATCCTTCCCTTCGAAAGTGGGTGAAAATTTGAAGTTCCTGGTGTTCAACTAATATAGTTTCCTTCACTAAGTTTAGATCGGTGGAAGTAATTGTTGGTGTACGTCAGTCGTTTAGGTAGAGCGGTAAAGTCTACCTAATAGTGGAATTCGGTTCAGCATCGCACTTATACAGTCAGAAATAATTTTACGCTCTTGGTCGCCCTAGATCTCCTTCGTCCTTTGATCACTTCCTTTAACCTGCAGAGGTCCCTTTCACCTTTTCGTAAAACTTAAAAACTTCACTCCTACTATGACATCCCGCTGTTTCTTCAATTCCGCGATTCTTTTTGTTCTAGTTTCCCTTTTGAGAAGCTCGGTTTTCATCACTTACACTAAGCTCGTAGAACTCTAGTGTAATTCTAGCCGATTTTGTATGTACCTTCTTTGGCTCCATTGTTCATCGTCAAACCATAGCTTTCGTTGTGGTTGTCAGAGGTCTACGGAACGTCAGAGGTAACTTCATGGCAAAAGAGGTAACTAGTTGACGAAAATTGATGGCTATAGCATAGAATTTATTAAGAGGTTATTCGAGACCCAATCAGAAAAGGACCTGGCGATCTCTTGCGATTGAATCCATTCGACGTAATGATTTCCTCTTATTATTTTGTTGTGTTGGCTTTGTTCGAGATATCGGCAGCAGTACTCCAACTACAACAAGCTTGTGGTCTGAGTCAATATTGACCCCTCGCAATGTTAAGACATCTAGAAAGTACTTTACTTCGATTGCAATATGATTGATGGTTGACTAATCAGAAGATAAAAAATGCTGAGATTTGCGAACTGCAAATTTCTAAATTGATTAACCTGAGCCCGTCATCGGAGGCTTTTCATAGTCGGGATTATTAAGTTAAGGTTGGTAAATAATACGATACGGTTTTCCGTTATACCCAACTCAATAATTCTTGCTTAAGGCTTCCTCGAGCGACAAATCCACAACCCGAATTAGACGTACATACATAGCTTTTGTTGACGTGGTTGGGAAATTATCACGACATCATAAGTCCAAGCTGGAGGACCCTTACAATAATTATAAGAACAAGGAGTCGGAGACTACTTATAGGCCTGAGTTGCAAAGATGTCCTAATAGTCAATATTACGTATTTACTAAGTAGTTCGGCCATTTTCCACGACTTAAAAAAACCCTAGAACTTGGACAACTGCAAGGTTAAGCCCAGCCATTTTGTCCGCAACACTCACGCCATCACAACAGCCATTTTTCAAAAATTCACAAAATACGACGAAATGTGGAGGAGCAATCGATTAGTTTGTGGTGTTTTCGTGAGAATGGCATGGCGGCCTGTGCATGGCGGCCTGTGCAAACGTTGCGCCCAGTTTTTGGAGAAGTGGTGGCCCTTCACAGTCGACTTTTCAACATTTAGTGGCCAACCTTGAGACGACCGGTTCGGTACTCATCCAACATTCGTATGTCAAAGGTCGCAACATCGGCCGAGAACATCGCCGCGGTCCGTGGAAGTGTACATCAGAATTCAAGGCAGGCGTTTCGTCGCAGTGCACTAGAACTCAGACTTCAACTTGACGAATTTTGCGTTGTAACTGCCCGTAAAAGATCGAACTGATCCAGGAGCTCAAAGTTCATTACTATATAGACAACGCTGTTTGTTCGGTGACTGGATTTCAAAACTTAGAAGATGAACCTAAGTTTGGCTGAAAAATCATCTTTACCGACAGAGCTTGTTTTATTCCATTTCAACATCTACCCTCTTATGTGCTTTCTGGTACTAGAGTCGATTCCGATTGCAGATCTATTAAGAAGTGAGTGTTGAATTGTGGACACAACTTGGAAATAGTCAATGAATTTACTCGTATCTGTTATAAATAATAACGTGTACAACGGTTAAGATGGCTGATGGTTGGTGAATGTAGAACAAGTGAACTATAACCATTGACGTTTTAGAGATCGTAAGGTATTCGACATTCAATTAAAAGGGAATGGGAAACAAAGGCTGACCTCATATTCCGTCGACTTCACATTACATATTTTTGACAGTTGGCTTTGGGGATTGTGGAAACTCTATAAAGAGGTGAATTGAAAAGGGAGACCTCGCTTTTAAGTGGCAGCTGAAGTGGAGTTAGCTTGTCTTAAGTCCTTCAACGACTTGGAGTAATTCTCTGACATTCCAAACTGGCTTAAAAATTCCTTCCTAGGCTCTAATAACCAGCCAAATAGAAGATTGGAAATCGCCTCTAACCGCGCTCAGGAGACATAAAAATGAGATGACAATGTTAGAACGAACAAAAAGGATTGAACGATTCAAGTTTTTCCTGTAGGAGCATTAACAAACGGAGAATAGGCACCTCGACTGTACACCAGCGATTGCCACTCCTACGGTTAAAACGAGTGACAGTGAGTTGATGAGGCCACCTCTCCCTAAGATGGGTAAAATGCTCATAAGGAAACGGACAGCCTTTTCGATTTCCTCACGAATCCTGACCAAAGATATGGACATAAACACCAACCACTGACCCATCAAACTCATCTACCAGACGTTGCAAGGAGCCACTTGCACCTGCAGACCAGGTGGAGGGTTGATAGGGGAAGGGTAGAGGAAAGGATCAAGCCCTTAAAAGGCGTCTACCAGTTTATTATGTGACGACAGACATTTCTTTAATGACTTAGAAGTACGAGTACACTCCGACATTTCAGGCTATAGCTTGCTGAAACTCATCAGTACCTCAGATCATTAGTAACAAGATCAACTGTCAGCCCATTTACCTTACCCAAAGGTGTTAACACCTTTCCAAATCGAATTTTGTTTAAAGCCGACTTTCTTGGCAGCACTTTTCACTGATTTGCAAATGTGTGCACTGAAAAGCAAGGATATTTAAATTTATCTTAATCTAACCATTTCTAAGCAACTGAAGCCTCAGAAGCAAGCATCTAAACTACCGACCCAGCAGCTCTCGCATCAACTTTGTTGATCCAAAAGTTTATTAAGTATGCAAGTCTGTGTAGCTTATGCACTATGTTGATTTTTCATTCTCAGCTATGTGTTTGTGTTTGTGTGATGTGATTTCCGTTATTTACTGCACTATCTGCTGCTAAATGCAAATATTACCCCCCTCAGCCTGCACACTCCATCTACACATTAAAGGATCAAGCATGTGAATTGTTCGCATCTGAAATGCATCTGATTTTTGAGTGTTTGCAATTAAACCATCAAATACAAGGCACATCATCCCTGAGTTCTCGTTGAGCTCTCGTGCACATTGTATATACTAGAGTTGGAACTTTTGCACCCCCAAGCACCAGTGAAATCTCAAAAAACGACAATCCCATCAAATGAAGAATGATGGCACGATAATTACTGTGACGATAATCATGATTGTGATAATGCTGCTCCAGAATATGATGATGCAGATGATAATGATGATGGTTATTCGGATTTTGTTGAGTTCTACTCTGTGGGATGTCAAATCTTCGTTGTCATCGTTCGTCATCCGGCTAGTCCACTTGAGGGCATTTTTTAGTAGTTGTGTCCTTGTATTTCCGTTCGTGGTCTTTCTCGTTGTGATGTCATTCGAATTCAGAAATATAAATTGAAAAGTGTCCAACAAGCAATAAAACTACAAGTATTCCAACTGCAACTACTACTTCTGCCGCTTGGTGTTGTGCTTATTTTTTTTTTTTTGTTTGATGGAAGTACAGTCTGGATCATTCCCGAAGGTATATATTTGTTTTTTTTTTTTGTTTGAAGTGAAACAATAAATTTCGTGACGAAATTTGAAATACAGCTTGTGATGATTTCGCCTCAAGGCTGAGGTAAGCTTGTCGTAGTCGAAGGCTATCATGAAGAAAACAAGTACGAAGGGAAGGACTTTCACCAATTACCAGTTTTTAGTCTAACAAAAGAATATGGAATAATTTCATTCAAAACTGTAATACTATCGTTTACAGGTATAAAATATGTTGGTTATTACTGTCAAAGAAACAGATGAAACTATTACAGAAAAAAAGGGGGAAAAGTTAATTATTTCATAAAATTAAACATTATCTTGGGACATGCATCGTGGCTTGCTGTAGGGTTTCGATGAATCAGACTTATTTTGAGTGACGCGTTCCATGTCATCTTGAGTGGTATTATACTTATACATATATTTTTTTTGTGACACCCCAACTGTCCCTACCTAAACCATCCACGACGTGAAACCTAGTCGCCTTTAACTGTTGTGTAATTCAGAATTGAGCCACCAAAACTGGTTCTCTTGCTTCCTCCTATCTTTTGCGAGCACGTCTCGATCGTAAAGAAGTCGCCTATCCACAGCTTTACCCATAGGCATTCCTCGGCCAGATAGGGCCCTGTAGCAAATCACCTTTACTCTGGTGTCAAGCCAGCTGTTATAAAACGACAGTTTCGTCAGGGCAGAGGCTCCCTTAGTCCTGGTCAGAGCAGCCTGTACATGATTGCTGCAATACAAATACTGATCTAACCAGATCCCAAGGTACTTTGCTACATATTTACTCGACAGTGTATTTATGTCCATATGGCCCTACGATCACCAGCTTGCGCCAGTTCTTTCTCGAATCCCACGGAGTCCTAACAAGAATCGTTTCTGATTTCTGAAAGTAGATTTTTAACATCCAGTCATCACAATATCGCCGAATCTTGTTGAAGTCAGATGACCTCAACTTTTGGAGCCGTTCTATACGCAATAAGATCGTCGGCCTACGAAATTGCTTGAGTTAGATTACCTATCAGATTGCTGGTGTAAGTTCTGGAAAGCATCGGGAGTTAACCGCTATCTGCTCAAGACAATTTTTAATGTTGAATGTTGTAGTAGAAGTTACATTTGCACTTTTGACAACAAACTTTCTACCATTGAGCAATGAGCATGTCATATAGCATATTCAAAAGTGTTTTACTTATGCCAAGTCTGCTTATCTTTAGATAAAGACCTTCTAGCCTAAGCATGAATAGTGTCATGTCCCTCCTAAAAAACCGCACTGTTTATCTGGTATGAAATTATTGTTCTCCGCCCATTTGGACAGAGGCTTATTATAACTTTATTGAACACCTTGCTGACATTCGGTAGAAGACTTATCGACCGGATATTCGCCGGATTAGAGTTGTTCTTTCTCTTTTTCGTGGTATTACAATTCTCGTATATGGTAATGATGATGTCCGGAGGCGATATAAAATCGCTGACTGTACTCGTATCTCTCGCTGAAGATGCAGTGTTGATCTTCTTTTTTTCGAGATTTCCGGTTGAAGTTTCTCGAGATCTTAGGCTATTCATGTTACTCGTATCAAAAACGATATTGCAGAGCCCTCATGTTGCATTATGGTATTATTTCCAGTTGGACTTGCAGATGTTTTTGACTGACAAGTTTGTCAAAATTCTGCTGTCTATCACGGCTAAATCTAATTGTACGGAATTAAATTTTAGAATTAGTCATGAAGGCATTTTTATAAAGATTGTCCCAAACTTTGCTAAGAAGTCTGTTGGTAGTTTGATGAAGAACTTTAAGGAAATGGATGACAGGTTTATCTACTATTATAAATTTCGGGCTATTAAACATGGGATGGGTTGTTTTGGGCCAATATTGGAAAACACTTCGTTGTTAGACTGTCCATGCGAAGAAGTACTGTATCGACCTCCTAGGGGGCCTTCCATCCAGTTCTTATAAGCATTTTTACCTTAACACACAGAGCAACAACTTTCAATCAGCTGTCCCACATAATATGAACGAAATTGAGGTTTTGGAATGAGACATTGCTGGCCTTGATGGATATTTTAGACCTCTCGGCATTTTGTGTAAAGATTTTTAATCTTGTTTTGCAGTGTAGACCTTTTCCAGTCTTATTTAAAAGCATCTTCGTAGACTCAAATCGTTCATGAAAAATGTCAATCGTATGGGCAACTGTGTGACACTTAGAGCCGTCCTGCTTGAACCACATGTCGTCTAGATCCATATGGTTCCATTTGGGTCACAATAAATTGGTTATCATTATTCTGTAGCGCTCGCCATTGACGGTAACCTCCTTGCCAACATCGTGTATGCCCAAGCTTCGACTCGAAATTCGCCAAGTTAAAGTCTGCGAAGGGCCGAGTTCTTGTGCACTGCAAGGAATCGACTGCCTAAGTTTCTTCTGTACACTTTGACGGATGGCCGACATGTTTTTGGTCGATCTTGCGTTACTTTGGCGAACGAGTGTTGCCCTATTGATTAACGAACCGGTCCTCGACTGTGAAGGGCCACCAAGTCCACCATAAAATTGGCGCAACGTTTGAACTAATAAACACTTATTTTGATCATAAGGTCTTATCATTTGGACGTGCTGTTCAATTGCATTACTTGCCTTGGTGATTTGGCAACATGGCCGCTAAATCTCCAGTTTAAAGAAAATAGAAACTTCATAAAATCTAGATAACGGTTGAAAAATATTTTCCAAAAAATAGTTATTAACGTTATCTCCCAGAACCCCCGGAATTATAGGAAAAAAATGTATGCTAATGCTTTTATATACAGGGTGTCCCACAGTCACCGCCCCAAATGAAAACCATGGATTCATGAGGTCATTTTAAGTCGAAAAACTTAAGAGGTCATTTTCTCGTTTTCGTCCCGTTTTCGAGTTATAACGGTTTTTATTATTTTTCCCTTAACTGACTTTATCTTTGCCAAACTGCGTCCGATTCGTAAGATTTTTTTATAACCAATCAAGAAGTTATTACAGTTTTAGTTTGTCTCAGAACTTTTTTTTCTGCGGGCAACCGTTTCTCCGCAATTTTGCATCAAACCCAATTTTTTCGTTTTTTAAGTTATTTTTTTCACTTCGATATCATTTTTTTTCAAAAAAACACGTTAATGAGTATTAATTTTTTTCGTTAATTATTAAAGCCCAGTTCATTTTCTTAAAAAAATTTTTTTTTTTCCTTAAAAAGATTACTAAATGTAATTAACAAAAAATAAACAAACAGTGAATTTAAAAAAAAAAAATAATTTTTAAATACAAAATTAACTTTTTCTGAGCTATTGTGGTTAAGAAAAGGACAAATAAATAAAGTTAATTAGTAAGACCGTTAATGTAAACAGTAAAGATTTGCATTATGATTTTAAGGTTGTAAATGTCTTTCTCTCGTGAACTAGTGTCCGCGTCGTGTTCTTTCACTTGATACTCCATTTTGGATTTGTTATTCAAGTTGTAGTTTTTTTCAATTATTTCCGAACAATGGATTACACTAATCAAGAATATCTGGAAATGTTATTAATATACCCTGAAATGGGACAACTTTATCTATTTGTCCTTTTCTTAACCACAATAGCTCAGAAAAAGTTAATTTTGTATTTAAAAAATATTTTTTTTTTAAATTCACTCAGTTTGTTTATTTGTTGTTAATTACATTTAGTATTCTTTTTAAGGAAAAAAAGAATATTTTTTTTAAGAAAATGAACTGGGCTTTAATAATTAACGAAAAAAATTAATACTCATTAACGTGTTTTTTTGAAAAAAATGATATCGAAGTGAAAAAAATAACTTAAAAAACGAAAAAATTGGGTTTGATGCATAATTGGGGAGAAACGGTTGCGCGCAGAAAAAAAAGTTCTGAGACAAACTAAAACTGTAATAAATTCTTGATTGGTTATAAAAAAAATCTTACGAATCGGACGTAGTTTGGCAAAGATAAAGCCAGTTAAGGGAAAAGAGAGCACAAATCATAAAAACCGTTATAACTCGAAAACGGGACGAAAACGAGAAAATTACCTCATAAATATACCTCATAAAATACAAACGTTAAAAAGAGTTATTTTTGAAAATCGTACATTTCTCGAAAACGACACTTAGAATTTTGATACAATTATCTGTTTAACTTATTTTTTATGACCTAAGAGAGTGGGTCAATAAGTCCATAAAAATTAAAACAAATAGCATCGCCACCTCAAATCCTCAATTTTTTTTATCAAGAAACATTTAATAAAAGAACGCACTCAAATTTTTAGACAAATCTGTCAAATAGTTGTTGTGTGGTAGCCATTTTAGATGGAAAGCCTACGAACGAGCATTTTCGTTACAATTGAAATAAGTGAACTTCGAGTGCTCATTAAGCACTTTTACGAGAAAAAACAATGACGTAAGTCAAACAAAAATTTGACAATTACTCTGGGGACTCTTCACCATTAAATGGGATAATTTACCACTGCTTTACCCAGTGTCGATGCGGTTGTTCAAGCACAAGTGAAGTCGAACATTCTTGCTACTCAATTGAGGTCAACAGACTATGAAAATGGCTCATAAAATCTAGTGTGAGATAATGGACGATTGGTGAGGACGGTGCGAGAGCTTGAAGAGGCTACAGACTTACATTTGATTTAAAATAAATATTTGGAACGAAAAAGTTTTCAGCAAGATAGGTGCCGCTTTTGCGGAAATCCTAATCCTAGTGCGTGAAAAGCTGAGCTGTTGAGATTGATGGTGAGTTGATGTTCGTGAATTGAGTCTCACTCTCGGCTTCAGCGGCCACATTCTCGCCTGTGTGCACCGTATGACGATAGTTACCATGAGTGTTGTCCCTTAGCAGACCAGTCTCACGAACTTTTGCACAAACTTGCGTACAACGGGCGCGATGGGTGCTTCATTTCGGCCAAAACTTTTTTTTTTTTCAAAAAACGTCCTGTTTGGGCTATACAGCTAACAGACTTTGGAAATAATTTTTCAATATTTCCCTACAAATTTCAAGCGTAAAACGACTCTTTTCAGTCAAGATTTCGAGCGGGAAATAGCTGTCTGTGACAAAATAACCTATGATTTAAAAAGAAACCACTAAACAGCCCAGCCTGTATAAAGCTGTACAGATCGGAATCTAATGAGCTTAGCATACGCTTCCATTTCAGATACACAACCGAAGAACTAGGATTTTATATTTTTATTTTATAAAAATAAGGAAGAGTGTCGGACAGAAAACAGAGCCCTGGGGCACACCATCAACTTGAACCAATGCACATATTTTCCATATGAAAGCTTCGAGCCAATCAGTATCAGAAGATTTTGAAATATCAAATATCCCCATATTTCCAAAAATCAATTTTTTTTGTCAAACTCTGGGGTATTCAAAAACTAATGAGTCGAACATGGAAAATCGCATTCAAATTTAATGACCAATTCCATTGACCAGGAGTGTTTAATAGTCGTTTTTGTATTTGTTTCACTATAATCTGTCTTCCTGCCTTCCTTTCTTCAAGCTCTCTTACACTCCTGCTACGACTATTGTAGACACCATCGTAAACCACTCAATGTAAAATTTATTTCCAGGAAAGCATTGCCTGGAAACAATTTTGTTTTATTGTCAAAGAGTGCTTCTGAGCGGCGGCGCCTAATTTGTTGCGACACTAACTTGTACACATAGCAATAGGTACAATCATATGAAGCCATACACTTCGGGACAAAGTACACTTCAATGGTGATATTTCTCGCTACTTGGGAGATCTATAAGGTTCCTTATTTTTATTGCTTCTCTCACAGGCAATTACTGTTGTGTACTGGTGTTGAATTTTAAGCATACAAATGTATATAGCTCTTATAGTCTAAGGCTATCAGTAACTCTTATTTATCGTAAGCCATACAAATAATGAATACTAAGAAGAGAATAAAATTGTTATAGCTGACTTTTGTGATGAGTGAAATTTGTAATATTGAATCACGGACAAACCAAATTGATTGTTTTATGTTAAAATATATTATTGTTCATGAATACTAACGGTGTCGTGGTTAAAATTAAAACTGCGTAAATCTTTCAAATAAATATAAATCAGCCACAGCAGGAGACAGTTTTTCTGACAAAAGTTTGCATAATTTTCTGAGCAACTGGGAAATTTATCAAACTACAAAGCTTCAATTTTGGAGAAGACGTTAAATAAGGAAAAAATTCTAATAAGGGTGTGGTAGTAGGCGGGCTTTTGAAAAAAAAATGTCCTTGTTAAAGTTCAAAAGAGATGTTAAAAATCACATTTTAATTTTATTAGGATGTTGTCTGTTAAGGAGAAAACTCCGATATAAGAAGAGTGGGCCTGGTAGTAGGTAGTAGGGGTATTAGGAAAAAAATTACAATAAAAGTGGATGTGACTGTGGGCAGATTTTACTCAAATCACTTTATAAACCTTCCCCCTTTAAGATACAAGGCAGACAAGGATTAACAAATCCTTGTCACCTGGTTGAGATGTTGCAGAAGTTTCACAGGCATCCTAAATAAAATGCACGATTGGGTGGCACGAAATTGCTCCTATGTAGTAGCCTAGGAATTTTAAAATGTTATTATGAGAAAATGTTATTAGAGAAAACTGTTCATAAGGATAAAATTTATTTTTAAAACTCTTTTAGTAGTAAGAGATAAAAACAGAATGCTATGCAAGAATAAAAATTATAAGTCGTTGTAGTAGTTTATTTATACCTTTTATATACACATTTTTTAAAACATTTTTAAAAAAAAATATGGTACGCCAATTTTAAGTTTTTATTGTTGACTATGACAATTAAATTTCCAAAAAAAATATTCAGCCGTTTTTGAGATATCGAATTTTCCAAAAAAAAATCCTTCTTTTCTTTTTAGAAGCATTTTTATAATTTTTTTTATTAAAATCAGTTATGTCGATAATGAGAAACTCAAAATTAGAAAAAATGGTTCTATGGTAGATACAAGCTGTAATATAGTAATTTCAAAATTTTGTTTATTAAATTAAAGATCATTCAAATAAATAGCAAGAAAAAAATTTTATCAAAATTCTGGGCGCCGTTTTCGAGAAAAATACGATTTTTTAAAACCATTTTTTTTAATATTTGTAGGAAAAATAATTTATTTTCTCACATCTTGTAGATTATATATTGAAAAACTTTTATTTATCAAGATTGAAAAAAATCTTGCATGGGGTTTTCGAAATATTGTTTATACATAGTTTAATCGCAGTTTCTCACATCAACTTCTGGCGTTGATAGTCTTAGCACAAAAAGTACAAATATTTGACCTTGCTCCAGAATCGCCTTCGATAGCCGAACAATTGTGACTTTGAAGAGTGTGACTTGTACAGTACATGGCTTCTCAGTGGTTCCTGTCAAAACTATTGCATCAAAATGAGCTATGTAGCTCTTGGCCAGTCGAAGAATCTCAATTTTCGACAGCTTCCTGTCAGAAGGTTTAGTGGGAATTAACTTTCTTAGAGTGTTGAATGCTGTGTTTACACTGGAAACACGACTTTGAGTTCGAAATCTTTCGCGAGCATTTACTTCCTGACGAGGCTTCAAGGGACTGTTTGATGAATCCGATTCGCTCGGACTGACTCGACTGTTACTGTTGCTGTTGGTGTCGTAGGTGAAATTTTGATAGTTTGTATAAAAATCCATTTTATGTCCGTTTTAAGTTTGATGCGTGCAAGATGTGCACTCGAACTGCAGTTCAAAGATTAACTGATCCAATACGCCTTTTTGGACAACGCAATAATGCAGCCACTCTCACTTGTGTTTTTGTCTCTCAGCCAGACGTTGGGGTAAAAACAATTAACAGTTATTTCTAATTTTGTAATAAATATTATTAACAGCTCTCTAGCGACTTAATTAATACACTTTGTGCCGTCCATCGTCGTCGTGCTCTTAAGCCGCTTAAGCCCGCGATTCTACTCTCAATCCAGAAGCTTTTTCGTATCGAGAGTTTGGGTTTGGGACGTGACTCGACCCAAGATGATGTCCGCAAAAAAGTCAATTAAATGTACGGCTGGCTTATTTATTTGTATAATAGTTTCTTTTTTATTTTTAAATACGGAACACGATTTAAATCAATGGGCGGTCAGTAAGGCACTGAGTTTTGATATAAAAATGTTTTTGAAAATTTAAATGCACAATACTATTCAATTTTTAGGGAGCTTAGTATAAAAAAATGATGAAAATCGGTGGTTACCATTTTTGAGAAAATCAAAAATAAAAAAATGTTTCCAATGGAGGTACCCTCAGTAACCATTTTTTGGAATTTTCAACCATTACCTAGCTTTCTAAATTAAATTTTTATTTTTTTATTTTTTAAATCTGTGGAACAGTTTCTGGAAAAAAAATACTTCTAATATTTCGAGAAAAAAAAATCTTATGGCAGGTACCGTTATTTTGGCTCTTAAAATTAAAAATAAAATGCACGACTGGGTCGCACGAACTTGCTCTTATGTAAACGACTAAGAATTTCAAAAATGAATGTTATTAAAGAAAACCTGTTCATAAGCATAAAATTCATTTCTTAATTAACTAAAACAACTCCTTTAGTGCTAAAAACAAGATGCCATGTGATTCAAGCAAATATTAGCTTATACAAGAAAAATAAAATACACGACTGGATCGCACGAACTTGCTCTTATGTAAAAGTACTTTGGAATTTAAGATACATTTTATAAATATAAAACATGGATTTAATGAGATAATAATGTTCAAAGGCATAAAATTGCCGTCTGGTTTCCGGAAAAGTATGAATTTATGCAAATAAACCTTAAAAAATCGTTTTATTATTAAATAAATTTTTTATATAAGAAATTTCTCTAAAATTTTTCAAGAAAAAAATGGGGGATGCGAATTTTAAGTATTTAATAATATTGGTTTAAGGAAATAATTTCAAAAAATAATCGTTCATAGGTTTTGAAGATATTGATTTAAATTTTTTTTTTTTTTTTACAACCCAATAAATATTTTTTCGAATATTTTTATATACAATATTATTTTAAACTTAAGGGGACTCCTGCTAAAAATTTTGGGTTAAAATCCTTAGAGCCGTTAATGAGAAAGTCGAAAATAAAAAAAACGGGTCTATGGCAGGTACCCCTAATAACATTTTGCCCCAAATTTTTTTTTGAACAAAATGTAGTCCATGTCCATAATATTACACTTAATTTTTTTTATCAAAATCGTTAGAGCCGTTTTCGAGATAAATAAGATTTTGCATTACGGGTGTATGGGGGGTACCCTTAGTTTTGGAGCTAAAAAAAATTTCAATTTCTCCTCTAGGGAATCACCGAAGACCCTTAACTACCGAGTTTGAAGAAAATACCTCCGGTAGTTTAGGCTGTAGTTCGAGGTACAGACATACAGACATACAGACAGACAGACGGAATTGTCGGACCTTCTTTTTTCGTCTTCGCTATCATCGTAATGTCAACTTTGATCAAAATCTCGAGTTCGATTTTTTTCCAAATGCAGAACTTGCCCTATAGTACCTATATCGCAAGTAAAAATTATAAGTCTGTACTGGTGTCTTAAAAAATAAGCTTTTATATATAAACATTTTTAAAACGTTTAAATAAGAAAAAAATTTGAAACGCCAACTTAGTTTTTATTATTTTTCAAAAAATATTAAATTTACAAACAAAAATATTGAGCTATTTCTGAGATATGGAATTTTCCAAAATAGATTTTTTTTTTTCAAAAACTAAAAAATTATTTTTTTTTTAAGTTTTGAAATGCAATGTTTTTCAAACTTCTTAAAAGCTTCTCAATAAAAAATTTCATTAAAATCCGTTTTGTCGATAATGAGAAATTCTAAATTTGAAAAAATGGTTTTATGGTAGGTACAGTCAGTAATATCTTGATTTCAGTTTTTTTTTTATTTGATTATACATAGATCGTAAAACTTAATCAAAAGAAAAAAAAATTAGCAAAATTCTCGAAATCGTTTTTGAGAAAAATACGATTTTTGAAAACCATTTTTAACATTTGTATGGAGGGTACCGTTATTTCTTAGTAAAATAATTTTTTTTCTTACATCTTATAATTTATATTAAAAAAACTTTTAATTATCAAGTTTAAAAAAAAATCGAGCACGAGGTTTTTGAAAAATTAAAATTTTTTTTTTAAAAATCCAAAACAAAATTTTTGAATATTTGAATACACATTAATATTGAAACTGCTGGAGAGCCTTAACATAAAAAATGACCAAAATCGGTGGTACCGTTTTTGAGAAAATAAAAATTTTTAATGTATATTGCTCTCCGGTGTGGAATTTCAACTTAGGTGTCTTGAAATATTGATGAAACCTCCGGTAGTTAATTGCCTTTGTACCGTTTCTTTACTTTGTCCATGGGATTATTAAATTTGATACTTTGTCGCGGTACCCTTTAGTTTAATGGTAAATGCGTTTAACTGTACACTCTCCATTACTGACAGCAACACGCACAAGAGAATAGCTTAGAGTTATATGTCCCTTGGCCTTGGTTCTATACTTGATGTTGTGCTTCAAATTTCATTAATTTATTTGTATTTGGGTCACAAGAGTGGTCTTGATTAACGTTGGTCACCTTTGTGTTCTCTCTAAATGTTGACGGAAACTTGTTACTAGTTAAAAGTGATATCTTCGCAAAGTGATTTTTTGTATTATGAAGTTTACTATTTGATTTTGTGTTTGACCATTGTAATAATTGTCCGAACTAGAAAATGCCCTGCCTCACATACAAAGCTATGAGGGATATTGTAAAGGCTTCCCTAAGCCGAAATGTATGATGGCTAAAGAGCCGGTCTAATTATTCCAAATAGAAATGAAAAGAAGGCTAAAGAGCCGATGTTTACCTTTTAACTTCCAAATCGAAAGTGAATTTATTTGATCAAACTTAAGCTATTTATACAAAATATTTTACTTACATACTAAGAACTTAAGCCTATACATATTATTACTTAAACATACATACAATATTATATGCTCCGAAAACGGGCAGCATACTTGCTATGTCATCAAATTAATAGCCAATATGCATGCCCCTTTCAAAATGCACAAATGTATCCAAATACATTCAGTCATAAACACTACGCAGAGCATTGAACCTAGGAAGTAGGAAGATACATTTGTCCAGAATAAAAGTAATCTGAAACGTCTATGGCATTGGAAATATTACTAGGTATTATGTGTAGGGCATGAGGTTGATTACTCATGGCCATAAATGAAATGCGAGTATAGTGCATTTAAAAATAGACTGGTCATTGTGAAGTGTACCCTGAATCTAGAGTCAATGACCAGTAATAAAATTAATGTGATATTGGAGTTGTATGTGCACTACACCATCATTGGTACCGAGGTGAATTTATGGCAAAAACCCGCCTATAACCATCTATCTATGTTCTATGAGCATATTGACATAGTTATTTCGCTGTCCCAAACCATGTCTACATAAACCTGCTCGAAGCCTATACGTTATCCAGGCCAATCTTGGTATTAGGGTTGTTTTAAAGATTTTAATTTAATCCTTGCACACCCAATTTGGTTAAAACAATCAATCAAGTTTATTTAATTAGTAACCTAACCGAGTTGACTTGTGTCATTTTAACCGAGAATCTTTGCAGTTTTACTTGTTTAATTTTACACGAGTTTTGCATTGTTTTTAAGCGATAATTTTTCTGCTTGTAGCCTTATTATTCACTATTATACCAGTACCATTCAGTACTCGGCCACTACCCGCTGCCTCTCCCCCCAAGAGTACAATGTCTTAATCAGTCCTGATCTTGCATTGCATTCAGCTGCAGCGCTCCATTTCGTCTCGCTCAGTACGAGGATACCGATGCTAAGCCAAATTTTTTTTACGGTAAAAATAATTTGATATTTGTAAAGGGACATGCTGCTATTTACGCACTTGATCGGTAATATCTCGAGCAAAACTAGAGATTTCCAGAGTTTCTGAATGTCGATTCATAATTATTTATAGCGGATTGACTGGTTACATAGAGAAATTCGCACCGTCATATTTGATGTAAGGTGTAATACAGACTAAACGAACGTGGCAATTTTGCTTTGCTACCCCTTAAGGAATATCAATACAGTTCGTTGCCATTTTAAAAGTTAAAAATGTTCTCTTTCCAGTGTGTTTAGCTGGATAAGTCAGGAATTCGTCAGTCATCTACAGTCATTTGAATGGCCGAATTCATACAGAAACCAGCAATTCTGGCTGATTTCCTTATACCAGTAAACTTTCAGACCCCACTATAGGAATTATGCAATGTACCATACATAGGGAATTTCCTTCCATCGATTCAATGTATCAAAAGGAGTCTCTCCACTACTTTTAGAAAGCAAGGCCTGTGTGTATTGTTGGCAGGAGTCCGAATATCAAAGATAAAAAGCACTTTTCATGACAAGAGATATACCCTTGGAGGATTTGTCAATTCCTCGCAAGTTACAGTACCCCTAAAAAACCGTTTTTTTTAAATGGCAACAAGATGGCAACGGGGGTGGGGATGGAGGGAAACTAAACCTCCAGCATGAAAGTCGAATGCACTAACTATTACGCCAAGGGGTACGACACAATTTTTTTTAAACTTAGCAACTTCTATATTCTAATAAATATATAATATTTACAGTATCTATAAGTATTCTTTTCAGTTCTTAACCACTTTGTTTTTTTTTTTCAACTCTCGTCCTTACTGACGTATTCCCACCCACAGGAGGCTTTGTAGCTTTGCGTATAGGCAACTCATCACATGAAATCATATAGCATTTTGATAACGGAAATAAAAGTATTTATATTTTGCAGCCATTAGTGTTTCGCTTTTGCCTAATAAAACGTATACTTTGAGTGCCTTGAAAATAAAATAAAAATCCACTGACTGACTGACTCTTTACTCTCTAAAACGCCTCACTTAATTTAACGATCTCTTAAACTCAAAAAAAAAAATCAATTTTATGTATTTTTTTATTTCTCCTACTTAAAATAAATTTTTATTAGCATCTACGCTTTGTGTATTAATGATGCTCATTTACTTTTACTTCACACATGTGTTTTGCCACATAAAAATGTCAGTCATTCAGTCTTCTTCTATGACACTTGCCAGTCTGACAACAAAGAGAAAAAAAAAAGTAAAAATATTGAAAATGGAAAAAATATTACAAAAAAAAAAGCAGAACAAAGGCGAATAAGAATACCTCCATACTTCACGCTCATTCAAAATGGAAGCTTTACAAAAAAGAAACGACAACAACAACAACACATTTGTTGCTGTGTGTGTGTACCCATATACAAATATTCAGCGAACCATGGAACATTTAATCGCCAGCCATCGATTCTCATCGATGCCGATGACACCCAAGTGCCTCATAAACAAGGACTTAAGCTCGAGTGTCCCTGCATACTGTTGGGGTTGTGTATATGGGCTTGTGCCAACCTGAACTCGATTCAATTATCAACACATACGGCCATCAAGGATAATCCCTTTTAAACTTACGAGACCCAAGCCGTTAGTCTTGTTCTATAATCCTTACAACCTCTGCCACAGTATCTGTCTATAGAGTCGATTTTTTGTTCCTGTGCCTCGTCCTTATGGAATCTAAATTCAAATAATACACAGGATTTTGTTTGTTTGTTTTCGGTTGGAGCTCCTTTTTGCAACACCACCAGCAACAGGAGCTTGGAGAGTAGTTGCAGATTCATTTTCGCCCCCAGCACCAGCAATCTGGAGCTGTACACAAAGGAAAATGGAAATCTGTGTGCGCTGCGCTAAAATTTTAAGGGTGAACAGGGATAAAATGGAAGTATCGACAACTCAGAAATCGGGTGTCACGAAGATAGCTGACAATTGTGGGAGCTGCTGCGGCGACGACGACGACGGCGGCGGCGGTGGTGGCGACGGGCCTCGATACGAAACGAATACTCATAGTGAAGTAGTGTAAAATCCTCCCCAAGGGAGCAAACATGTTTCAACAGAGAAAAGCTTCCAGCTCCGGCGGTGGAAGACGGTGGTGGAGGCTGATTCAGAAAACAATGAACTGTGTGGTACCCAAATCACTGAAAACATTTTATTGATCTCTAATCTCCAATAAAGGATGTGCTATGCAAAGGATATATGCGCCAAAGGGTGTCATCATCGTTTCCATTGAAGTGCTTTTCCTGTGCATGTCCCATTTGCCATACACCAGATAGAGGTTGAGTATGATATGGGTTCTTCACCTATTTATTCTCATCGGAAGCCAAACAACCCTTTGGGGGTGAGAATTTCAAGTTTTGTGTCGAAGTAACTTTATTTCTATACCATCCGCACCCACACACCTTCCTGCCCCGCCTTCCGATTTGTGAGTGTCTTATTTTATTTTTATATTTCGTCGGTGTCTTTTTTATAAAGTTTAAGATAAAGTTTAAGAATGAATAATTTTTCAATAAAAAACAAAAAAAAAATCTCAAGAGGGATTTCCTTCGCTCTATAGTATCTACATAAGTCGATAGTTTTGAGTGAATCGTTTTAGGTTTTAATAATGTGAGTTGCAAGAAAGAGGTTTTCGTAAAATGTTTTGAAAGTATTTATTTTTAAAAATTCTATAAGCTTTTTTTTTAATTTATTTGGCGAGTAAAATTTTCAAAAAAATAATAAAAATATCAAATAAAGGGTTTTTCAAAAGGGTCTTTCGAACTTTGAAAGTGGGTTTTCTGATCATACAAACTTCGAAAAATCATATTCCGGCACGAGGCCTATTTCTGGATGGATGGGTTCATCTAATTTGGGATGATGGCAATCTAAACGAGATTTTTTTTTGTATAATTTTGCACGTACTAGAGAGATTATGACTACTCTAAAATGTTTGAGCACAGTGCGGGCGTTTTAGGAAAGTTGGAGAGGATTTAAAAGGAGATGCATTTGTAAATTGGTTTTGAAATGAATAAAGGGTGGTTTAATTTTAAGGGCCGATGTTGCTTTTCAATAAAACAGAAATTATTTAGGAAATTATTATTCTTTTTATTATGATAATATTGGTATGGTTCAATTATGTATGGAACAAAATATCGGCCAACTGGCCGCCGCGACCTCGGCGGCACACCTTCATCCGATGGTCCAAATTTTCGATGATGCTGAGGCATAATTGATGTTATATGCTGTTAATGTGCCGAATTATCTCATCCTTTAGCTCTTGAATTATTGCTGGCTTATCGACGTACACCTTTTCTTTCAAATAACCCCAAAAAAAGAAGTCCAACGGTGTCAAATCACATGATCTTGGCAGCCAATTGACATCGCCACCACGTGAGATAACACGGCCATTGAATTTGTCGCGCAAAAGAGCCATTGTTTCATTAGCTGTGTGGCAAGTGGTACCGTCCTGATGTTGAAACCACATATCGTTCACATCCATACCTTCCAATTCGGGCCATAAAAACTTCGTTATCATCTCACGATAGCGAACACTATTCACAGTAACTGCCTGACCGGCCTCATTTTGGAAACAATACGGCCCGATGATGCCGCCAGCCCATAAACCGCACCAAACAGTCACTCTTTGTGGGTGCATTTGTTTTTCGACAATCACTCTCGGATTATCATTCGCCCAAATGCGGCAATTCTACTTATTGACTGATCCACTGAGGTGAAAATGTGCCTCATCACTGAAGATGACTTTCTTCGAAAATTGATCATCCACTGTTGCCATTTCTTGCCACCATTCTGACCATTGACGACGCTTGAAATGGTCAAGAGGCTTTAGTTCTTGAGTCAATTGCACCTTGTAAGCGTGTAAATGTAAGTCTTTATGCATAATGTTCAACGACGAGCGTGAGAGGTGCAATTGTTAGGCACGACGACGAGTTGAGGTGGACGGCTCTTCAGCCAGGCTATCGCGAACAGCAGCAATATTTTCTGCAGTACGAGCTGTACGAGCATGCACTGGTGTTTTATTACACGATTTTTTCGATTGTACGCACATTTGGACGATTAAATTGACTGAAAACATCACGAAGTGCACGATATGCATTTTGATTTGAACGCCCATTTTCATAATAAGCCTGAATAACTTTAACGCGTTGGTCGATTGCGTATCTTTCCATGGTTGAAATTGAGTTAGTCTAAAATTGAGAAATGTCAAATGAAATGCAGAAAAAAACTTGACTTTTAGGTGTGGTTCACATTCAACATCGGCCCTTAAAATTTAAGCACCCTTTATTATAATGAAAGGGAAATGCAGGGTCGGGAAAAGCATTCCACATTCGTGAGAGCTGTTTGTTTTCCTCAATGCTAGTGCCGCTCATGGATAGTGGCATGGGGGTGGATTGCGCTTTAACTACAGAAGGCAGCATTGAGTTTTGGAAGAATTAAATTCTAAGTTCTGTTTCGTTACCTACATACAATGCCATGAAGATCAGAATTTAATAAGCTCATCATACGCTGCTGTTCTAAATCCACATCCGAAGAACAATAACGTACGTGTATCTGGATACGAATATGAGAAGCTGAGATTACTGTCGTCAGTTTCAGACAAAAGATCATTGATGAATATGAGAAAGAGAGTCGGAGATACAACGGAGCCTTGTGGCACACCTGCATTAATTTCATAATATAATTCCATAATAATTATAATTCCATAATAACTTGTATCGAGTGGTTTGAAAGGTAGTATAATCCATCGAAGAAGAGATTCATCAATAACAAATGCACGCATTTTCTATAAGAGAGCTTGATGCCGAATTCTATCAAATGCTTGTGAAATATCAAGTGCAATAATCTTACTTTCTCCAAAACGATGTAAAGATTTGTTCCACTTTTTGGTGAGATATAGATATATCAACAGTGGAATGCTACGAAAGCCGTACTGCCATTCATTGAGAGGCTTCCGTTTCGAGATATTTCTTGAGCTAATAATTTATTAGCATTTTGAGGACCTTGGAAAGAAGGAATTACAATTGGACGATTGTTAGAGGGGGAACAAGATATCCCGGCCAGCGAATTTGTGTGTATCGAAATGTGATTTTAAGCCATGCAAAAATTTGGTCTTTTGACCATTGATCATTACAAAACTTTCTAGCTTGTTTAAAGTTATACCGGATTTCCTCAGTTGGGTTGGCTTTATAACACCGGAAACTTACTTCTATGACCATAATAACTCGAATCAACCATGAATTCTTTTTCGGTTTGATAGATTTACCCTCTAAGAAAAAATAAAATTTCTCATTTTGAAAACAATTTAATTTGTAACCATATCTGCACTGGAGTCCACATCACTATCGAAGAAGCATAGTTACCAGTTAAAGTTCCTGAAGAAATCGTTGAGAACTTCCCAGAGAACATTCTGGTAATGCCAAACGGTTCTCTTTGGAAGATCCACTAAATTGCAATGCCTTCAGAGAAAGTCACTGTTTGGTGTGGAATTTGGGCTGGCGGCATTAGAAGTTCATACTTCTTTAAGTACGACTTTAACGGCGAGCTCTATCCGTCGATGATAAAATCAGTTTCTTTTGTCCCAAATTGGATGATATGGACACTGACAATATGTGGTTTCACGAGGACGACACTACTTGCCACACAGTCCATACTAAAATGGACAAAGCAAAATGCATTAATGCATTTTAGGGATCGTTTGTCCACATTCACTGCTCTCTTGTGCGATTGAATATCGAATACTGAGGCTTTGTTTGAAGCCCAAGTTACCAAACTTATATCAATCGATTGGAATTTGTGCAGAAACGATTTCTTTTTCTTTCTGACGTGGAATATCATCGCACATATATACCATTCAGTAACCAGCGCTTGGCCTTAAGAAGAAAATTCTCTAAAATAATAATTGTTCACGATGTTTTGATGGGAGCAATTGTTTCTGAAAATCTGTTATCACAACTCTACTTTGATATTTGCTCATGATTTTTTAAATCAGAGATTTAATAGAATAAATTATGGAACTCAAGAACCCATGTTTGCCGCATGTACTGTACAGCTATAAATAAATATGTTATTGTTATTAATTTTAATGTCTCAAAAATCATTTAGAAAAAAATTATAGTTAAATTCTTCATTCTTAAAGCTAAAAAAGTTTCTTGTGGTGCAAAATTAATCACCCTATAAAAAGATAATATAATTTTTGCAAATGACGTCGTTCGTCAATCATATTCGACAATTGTGAACTAGACAGCTGCAGTATACAAACAGAAGAGCAATGGAATGCCGTCCATCGAGTTTGAATTACTGTTAAGCCGTTGTTGAAAACGAGGAGGAAGATTTTGTCTCGAAAATCATCATATGAAAGACGAGGCGCATTTCCACTTAAGCGGGTCCGTCAATTAGCAAAATTAAATCTTGGTTTATGGGGCTCCGAAAATTCATGTGTGATGCACGAAGACTCATTAGATCCACTCAAACAAACTACGTGGTGCGGTGGCGTTCAGGCGGAAGAAGTGATTAGGACGTATTTTTTGAAGACGCCATCGGCAATATGGTCACTGTTAAATGCCAACGCTACAGGGCCATAATAAATGACTTCTTCTTACTGCCGGAATTGGATGAGCGGGGTTCATTGAACATGTGGATTCAATAAGACGGTGCAATTGCACGCACAGCACAAGCCTCAATGGATATTGTGAAGGAAGCGTTTCCTGGTCGCGTAATCTCACGTTTTGGCGATTTGGCATGGCCAGCAAGATCGCCCGATCTAACCATCCCAGACTATTTTTGTTTGAGGCTACTTGATTTCGCGGGCTTATGCCAACAACAAGCCTCAAACAATCGCAGCCCTTAAGGAAAATATTCGACAGGAATGTGAACAGTTGTTACCGGAAATCTTGCGGAAAGTCATGGAAAATATGATAAAACGGGCACAAATGTTTATCAACACTGGTTGCGCAGCCACTTGACTGATATCATATTTTCCACCTAACAGAAATTGTAAAGGTCCAAACAAAGATTTCCATCACTCAAAATCATTTTGTTTTTATTTAATTCTTAATTTTGCGCCATCTTGAATATGCAAAGTCTGCAATTCCCATTACCTTCTTAATCAGTACTTTCAATTTTACTATTTTCTATTTATTCAAAACAAAAAAAAAAAACTGCAGAGGTTATCTTTTATAAAAAAAAAACCGCTGTCACATTCAATGATGATTGATTGGAATGTCTGTATCATTAAGAGTTTTGTTTTATTGTTAAATTTGAATAATCAGTGATTCATTTTCGCCAATCGTATTCGATCGATAGTGGCGTAATATTTTTGTTGGAAATAAACTCGGAATTTGTATTAACATTTTTGATAAGGTCTAAATATGCTTTTTGTTTTACTTACCTTTACACAAAGTTCTATAGTAACGTCAATAATAAGAAGATAAAAAAAAATGAAATGCTCGACTGAGTCGCACGAACTTGCTGTTATATACATTTTAAAAATGAATGTTGTTAGAGAAAACTTTACATAAGCATTAAGTTTTCAAACACAGAATGCCATGTGATGTCTTAATAGTCCAGTCATTTTAGGTTTTATCTGCGGAAAAATTCCTAGTGAGCTGAATTTTTGTATACACCTTTATTACGGCATTGTTATGAAGATGTGAAAAATCGACATTGATATCGTACCGGCTAAAAAAGTTATAAGGGTCAAAAAGTCACAAAAATCAGTTTTTCGCAAATATCTCGCGATCTATTGCTCAGAGGTCAATAAAGGCCATAATAAAAATTATTTGTCGTGAAATTTTCTACAAAAAATGTCTCTTGCATTTTTCTGTAAAATTAACCGTTTTTGATCGCTGGTGTAAATGCTGAATAGAATCAGCGAGTAACCGGTCACAGCTGAAGACCATTTTTAATACCGAAGATTGTGGTATACAATTGTTAATGACACAGAAAGTGAAGATATTGACAATGAATGATAAAAAAATATAATATACTAAAGTTAATTTTTCTGTATTTTTCTGTATTCAAATAAAAAATTATTCACTCGTAAATAAAAAAACTTCTGATTACATATCATGGATTATGCCTACGGGGGAAACCATGTAAAAAAAACCCGCCCTGCATTCTACCTCGAAGGTGGTGAGGAAACGAGTGCATCGTCATAATATATTCGCTTTCTCAGCGCTCTACTCCGAAAACGGTTAATTTTACAGAAAAATGCAAGAGACATTTTTTGTAGAAAATTTCACGACAAACAATTTTTATTATGACCTTTATTGACCTCTGAGCAATAGATCGCGAGATATTTGCGAAAAACTAATTTTCGTGACCTTTTGACCCTTATAACTTTTTTAGCCGGCACGATATCAATGTCGATTTTTTACATCTTCATTACAATGCCGTAATAAAGGTGTATACAAAAATTCAGCTCACTAGGAATTTTTCCGCAGATTGGGGTTTAAAATGCCTAAAATGACTGGACTATTAAGGAAATTTGAATTTATGCAAGAACAAAAAGTCATTGTAGACGTTTCTTAAAAAAATAATTTTTGATACAAAAAAATTAAAACATTTTTAAGAAAATTCCAGCTTAAAGCTTTTATTTTTGTACGTACATATACAAATTTTATATCAAAAAACAAATATTGACTCACTTGAAATATCGAATTTTCCAAAAAAAATGATTTTTTTTCCAAAAATTCAAAAAATATTTTTCTTTTAAGCTTTAAAATGTAATGTTTTTCAAACTTTTTAAAATCTTGTGTATAGAAAATTTCAACAGATTCCATTACGACGATAATAATAAGAAATTTAAAATTCTAAAAAAATGGTTCTATGGTATGTACAACCATCAGTACTATACGAGTATCTTAATTTCAAAATTTGCGACATGTAGATACTATATTGCAAGTTATGCATTCGTACAAAAATCAAACTTGGGATTTTGACCAGGTTAAGACATTAGAATGATAAAGAAGACGAAAAAGTGGGTCCAGCGATTCTGTGTGTCTGTATGTGAGATTACAGCCTAAACGACTCGGCCGATTTTCTTTAAACTTGCTATGCACCATTTTTTAATTCCCCCACACACGTTTTTTTCTTTTTTTTAAGACCAAAAATAACGGTACCCGTCGCACGAATTTTTTCGAAATTTTACAACATGTTTTTCCTAAAAAAACTTTTCAAGAGATTTAAAAAAAAAAAATGTCAAAAAAGTCATTTAGTTCTGGGTAATTTTTGAAAAAAAAAATTCATTTCCATTTGAAAAATGGTTATTAATGATACCCCCCTAGAACCATTTTTTTATTTTTGATTTCCTCAAAAGTCGATTTTGATCATTTTTTATGCTAAAGCTCCACAAAGGTTTGGATAATATTGCGTATTTTAATTTTTAAAAAAAACATATTTTTGGATCTAAAACAAAAATCTACGAGATGTGAAAAAAAAATTGTTTGAAAATGGTTTTCGAAAATCGTATTTTTCTCGTATACCGCACCGAAAGTTTTGATAAAATTTCTTACTTACTACTATAAGCTCGACCGATTTTCTTTAAACTTGGTAGATATCATTTTGAATTTGTTCCCCCACACGATTTTTTCTTCTATTTTCTTAAGACGAAAAATAACAGTGTCTGTCATACGATTTTTTTCGAAATTTAATAAATATTTATTTTTCTCAAAAACTGTTCCACAGATTAAAAAAAAAAAAAAGAAAATCCTAATTTTTTTTCAAATAATAAAAATATGACAATATTTAGGAAAGATTTCCTAAAGAACAAAGAATTAAAAATATATTAATGAAAGTCCCGTATTTTCGGTTAAACCGTTTTTCGAAAACGAATTCGAAGCGGTTCCCAAATTTTTGCCCAAACCGGTGAACAGAAAAATAAGGTATTGACAAAAAAAAAAAAAAAATATAACAAAGATACTTATCTTTTCTCCAACGGAATTGGATTAATCCTCTTGAGTTTTTCTGGTCCACCTGGCCTTAACTCTTGAAGTTTCTCCCTCAAAATTATTTCTCAAAACGCCCTCAAACTTAAACAAATTTAACGATTTTAAAATTCGCTAAATGATTTTTCGGCTTTCGAGAAACTTTCCGATAATGTTCTGTACAAAGCCGGGATATCACAAAAAGTGACTTCTTGGTGGCCTCCTCTCATTCAAAATAGCTCCCTCCATTATGACCGTCTATTTCTTACACATAATGTGTAGTCGGTCATAATTCTGTTATAATGCGCAGCTCTCCACCTTTTTCGGCTACTCTCATTTCAAAATTTCCCAACTGAAAGGGATAATTCACAATGGAGTTCTCATAATGCACAAATTCAGCGCACCTCCGTCCAATACTCCTTAAAGACAAAACAGAACGAAAAATCAATTTAAAGCGATCAATGTCTCCGTCCCGAACCGACCCAGTCTAAGATGGAGAGAAATATCTTGCAAGGATTTTAATACTTTTCCAAGATGCTTTTGGAGCATGCATCTGGCTGATGGCCAGGTTCCCACTGTACTCAGCCAGCATTTTGGAGCCGCAATTGGAAAGGAACAACACAACACGCCACAACACGCTCTACTAAATTTCATCATTCAACAACAATAGGAAGGGCTCCATATAAGGAAAATTCCACCACAAGACCTACCGTCGTTGTGCGAAATTGACACGTTCTACGCTGTCAGGAAGTTCTCCTCATTTCTTGTATGCCAAATTTTAGTATTAAAGTATTAAGTATTAAACGAAATTATTTTAAAAACTCTGTCCAAAAGTTTTCGAGATATTGAATTTCAAAAAAAAAAATTTATGTTTTTTCAAACGTCTAAAAAATGCTTATTCGAAAATTTTTGTACCCAATGTTAAAGTAGCCTCTGTATAAAAATTTCTATCTTGGAATCTTGGAGTCATTAACGAAAAAATAGTCCATAAAAAATAAGGTTTTCCGTTATTCCAACAAATCGAATGTGTGCAGAGACTTGTACGACACACTATATACTCACGAAAATCATCGACTTCCCCTACCTGAATGGAATGCAAATTTCTGTGTAAGTCAAGTGGCCACCCTATATTTGCATATAGGTTAAGTTCTATCCTTACAAGCGAGAAACACCTTCTTCTACTAAGGAATCAACTCCTTCCATCAGAGGAAAACACGAAAACTTTCTGCCCTCCACTTCTTCTTTTTCTTGATGGCGACGACAGATGTCATCGATATCGAACAAAATTGAGTTTTCGATTTGACTTTCTACGTTTTATCGTCTTTATATATGTATAGTTATGTCAAATAAGAGAAGAAAAAAAAAATGGAATGGTGGGCGGAAGATGTTTTTCCACCATTCCGTTCTGGGACACAAAATACGTTTTAAATTTTAAATGTGTTGATAGAAGAAAAACTTTAACTGCAGAATAATTTATTCGATTGAAACTCAGCAGACTGATAAAAGGTTGGAGGCAAAAGTACTTGAACATCCTTTTAGGGCACTATCCCACCCTCAAAGCCGTACTACCATAGGAATTTAACCAAGTTGTGGTGTGTAATCGTGTGGGTGTGTGAAGCTCTTTCATCATAAGCCCGTACCGGGCCAAGGCTACTCGAAAGGTGATAATCCGTATTAGACTCATTTTCATCGTTAGTACTTTTATACTTTATTGGTTTTGGGTGTCGTAAAGTTTTTTCTTTTTCTGTCAAATTTGCCAAATTGTTATCAAACTTTATTTTCCTTTAATTTTTTTCTTCACTGTTTTTTGCAGAAGCATATAGCACAGAGTCTGTAGAAAAGTTTTCCTAACGAATTAAATACGTCAACCCTCATCCATCGTTTGATCCTAATACACGGATATAGGTTTGCAGGTCCAGGTTTAGATTTTGTGAAAAGGGTTTAATGGACACACGACTTGATCAATTCAGATGCGTAAATAGCCATTTAGCTTTGTTATGGCAGGAAAAACGTATTGAACTGTGAAGTAGGGACCGTTTTGTTTTGTTTCTAGAGTTTTAGGATTTGTTGGCAGTGAGGGATGATTGATTATTGTGTTGACAGTTTTGATTACGAGTATGTATGTATATATTGGGATTCGGGCCATGAAAATGGATTGATGTAAGTCGTCAAAACTTTAAATGGAGTGTCTATTATATATTATTTATGTAAGGTACATATATAATATCTTAAAAAAACATTGACACTTTGATTGATTTGTTGATTTTATTTTGAGGATGCTATTCATGAGTTCGTAAAGAGGCTCGGAAAAGAAATTTATTTGAGAATGATATGAAGTATGGGTCAATATAAAGAAAGCATCTAAAAAGTTGAGTAAATATGAAAAAAAAAATAGACTAGGAATTTTAAAAACGAATATTTTGAATCTATGCAAGAACAAAAATTATAAGTCGTTATAGTGGTTTCTTAAAGCAAAGCTTTTATATACAAAATTTTTACAAAACTTTTAAGAAAAAATTTTGGTACGTCAATTTAAAGTTTTTATTATTGTTCGAATAAAAATTAAATTTAAAAAAAAAAATATTGAGCCGTTTCTGAGATATCGAATTTTCAAAAAAAAAAAAATAGATTTTTTTTTCAAAAATTGTTAAAATATTATTGTGAACTAGCTATATTCTAATTTCAACGCTCAAACTATTGTTCTCATATTTATAACCAAAAGTTTTTTATAGTGGGCTCCAGGTCAATAAAAGACGGGTTAAATTAGCAACGTTTCGAGCATGAATACACTCTTCATCAGGCCTTTTTTATTGGAAAATACAAATAACATTAAATTCATGTATAAAATAATTATACAAAAGTCAAAACACTTACAACAATAATTAGTTAACTTTTTGACAAAGCATTGACACAGGTGGAATACATAATAAACTTTATAGAAAAACTATAATTAAATAAGAAACATGAATAGATAAATACGAATTACAATTAAATAAATACATTTACATTTTCAATACAAATTTATCAAATCCATCACTATACGGCGTCACTTTCTTTCGGATCACACTGTTTAGTGTTTTTTCTGATAAGCTGACTATAAACCATGCTCAGATTATCACAGTCAGATCGTCTATTTATCGCTCTCTCGTTTTTGTTGATATGCAGCATTTCCAATAACATTCTCTTCCCCTGGTGTCTCTCTACTTCCAATATCTTTACATTGTCTAGGTCAGGCTTATGGTTCTGCTCTATACAATGCAAAGCAAGTGCAGTTTTCTGAGACCCCCCGTTGTTAATATCAGAACGGTGGCCTGAGAGCCGATTGCGGAGCTTTTGTTTGGAAGTCCCTATATACACAGATGGACAGTCCATCCCATTCCCCCCCAAACAATTGATTTGGTAGACCACGTCAGACTTATCCAGCTTCTCCACTCGTCCCTTTGTATTAGTGAATAACAGAGACTTGAGAGTATTAGCTGATCTAAACGCTATTCTCGTTGTCTCTTTGTTTCGAATAGGCTCTGTTATCATTCGACTCGAAAGAGAGGGAATATATGTGGCACTTCGATAGACAACAGGTTGTGGATCAATTGCGGGTGTCGTGTTGTTGTTATCTTTGTAATTCCTTATTAGTTTATTGATGATGTGCACGGGGAAGGAATTGGAGTACAGGGTGTCATTGATGATACCAATATTTTTCTGTCGAAAGGTGTGATGGCTACAATCAAGTACTCTGTTGATAAAATTCTGTGCCGTGTTGAATTTTACCTGTTTTGGCTGTTTTGAGTGGAAGTTTATTAAACGTCCAGAAGAAGTGGGTTTCTTGAACCAATCGAAAATTATTTTTCCATCTTGTCTAACGACTTTCACATCAAGGTAGGGTAATTCTCCATCTTTCTCTACTTCTACTGTGAACTGAATCTTTCTATGGAATGAATTTAAAGCGTCGAGGGTTGTGGCAACATTCTCAGATTTCACTATGGCAAACAAATCATCAACATATTTTGTAATGATTTTTGGTTTTGGTGTCAATCTACCAATAACATCGTCCAATAGTGCCTCCATGGCTATGTCTGCCAATATTGGTGATATTGGGCTGCCCATAGGTACACCCTGTTTTTGTTGGTATATATTCGCTTCAAATTCCAGGTAATTGTTATCAATAACACAAAACCGCAACATTTCCATGAACAACGATTTCCTAACTTTCGTATGTTCCTTGATAATATTCCATTTCTTTTCGACTATTTGAAGTATCATTTGGACTGGAACATTAGTGAACAAGGATACAACGTCGAAAGACACCAAAACTTCGTCAGCGTCTAGGTTCATTGGTGAGACTACTTCAATGAAGTGTTTTGCATTATTGACATTGAATTTAGAATTTTCGGTGATTGTCTTCAAAATCCTGACCATAAATTTTGACAATTCATAGCATGGAACAGTTGTTGAGGCGCATATTGGTCTAAGAGGCATATTTTCTTTGTGTATCTTTGGTAATCCGTATATCCGAGGACAGTTAGCAATGTATGTAATCATGCGTTTTTTCTCAAACTCGTTAATAATATTTTCATTAAATAATGTTTTAGCGAAACCATTATTTGCGTTTTGGAGTGAAAGTGTTGGGTTGCTCCTAAGAATTCGATATGTGCTCCTATCTGCCATCAAATCTCTCATCTTTACGACGTAATCTTCTTTATACATAGCCACTGTAACATTACCTTTATCTGCGTTGACAATGTAAATTTCTTTGTGTTCTTTTAAAAACTTAACAGCGTCATGAGAAATCTTATTGATGAATTTGTCAAAAGAGGATAATGTTGCCGAGCGAAGATAATTTTGAATAATTTGAGTAAAAATAGCACGTGCCATATCAAGGTCACCCTGTTCCTTAGTTTTTATTATCTCCTCTCCATCCGCTATAATCTTAAAGAGGGGTAGGTTTGGTTTTGCTATTGGCAATGCAAACTTGTGTCCCAGTGACAACAACCATTTGATGTCATCTGGAAAAAATACATCGGTTTTGTTCACAAACCAATTCTCGTTGAATCTCAGACCCATTTTTATTTTTAATCTATTCTTTAGTTTTTCCAATTTGTTTTTCTGAATGTTTTTTGTTTCTTTGTTAACTCTTTGGTGTGTTATATTCTGGCTATTGAAAAAACTTAAACTATCATGCTTTGTCAGTGTTGAGGAGATTAATTCTTCAGATTTCAGTAGTGTTCGTTTTTGATTTTTGATTTGTGTGTGTTTGAGAGATATGGCAATATTTAAGAGTTTTGTATGAAAATTATCTATGTGTGTAGAGAGTTTTTTCTCTAGGATTTTCTCCGACTCTTCATTTGAAAACTCAAATAAATGATTGATATTTGTTGATGAGTTATGTATAAAGCTGGGAATTAAACCAAGCTTCCGGCATTTCATGAGAAATATCAAAGAGTTGTAGTGTTTTATGTGTGTCGTGCTAAGTCTACTAAATTTCTTAAGTATGCTGCATGCATCGTTACCATATTTGATTTTGACCTGGAGCCCACTATAAAAAACTTTTGGTTATATACAGTTGAGGTCACTAACAAATTCCTATATTTAATACAACGGAGGGCACGCCGTGAACATCTGCACAATGGAATTTTACAACAACATCAAAATCAAATATGGTAACGATGCATGCAGCATACTTAAGAAATTTAGTAGACTTAGCACGACACACATAAAACACTACAACTCTTTGATATTTCTCATGAAATGCCGGAAGCTTGGTTTAATTCCCAGCTTTATACATAACTCATCAACAAATATCAATCATTTATTTGAGTTTTCAAATGAAGAGTCGGAGAAAATCCTAGAGAAAAAACTCTCTACACACATAGATAATTTTCATACAAAACTCTTAAATATTGCCATATCTCTCAAACACACACAAATCAAAAATCAAAAACGAACACTACTGAAATCTGAAGAATTAATCTCCTCAACACTGACAAAGCATGATAGTTTAAGTTTTTTCAATAGCCAGAATATAACACACCAAAGAGTTAACAAAGAAACAAAAAACATTCAGAAAAACAAATTGGAAAAACTAAAGAATAGATTAAAAATAAAAATGGGTCTGAGATTCAACGAGAATTGGTTTGTGAACAAAACCGATGTATTTTTTCCAGATGACATCAAATGGTTGTTGTCACTGGGACACAAGTTTGCATTGCCAATAGCAAAACCAAACCTACCCCTCTTTAAGATTATAGCGGATGGAGAGGAGATAATAAAAACTAAGGAACAGGGTGACCTTGATATGGCACGTGCTATTTTTACTCAAATTATTCAAAATTATCTTCGCTCGGCAACATTATCCTCTTTTGACAAATTCATCAATAAGATTTCTCATGACGCTGTTAAGTTTTTAAAAGAACACAAAGAAATTTACATTGTCAACGCAGATAAAGGTAATGTTACAGTGGCTATGTATAAAGAAGATTACGTCGTAAAGATGAGAGATTTGATGGCAGATAGGAGCACATATCGAATTCTTAGGAGCAACCCAACACTTTCACTCCAAAACGCAAATAATGGTTTCGCTAAAACATTATTTAATGAAAATATTATTAACGAGTTTGAGAAAAAACGCATGATTACATACATTGCTAACTGTCCTCGGATATACGGATTACCAAAGATACACAAAGAAAATATGCCTCTTAGACCAATATGCGCCTCAACAACTGTTCCATGCTATGAATTGTCAAAATTTATGGTCAGGATTTTGAAGACAATCACCGAAAATTCTAAATTCAATGTCAATAATGCAAAACACTTCATTGAAGTAGTCTCACCAATGAACCTAGACGCTGACGAAGTTTTGGTGTCTTTCGACGTTGTATCCTTGTTCACTAATGTTCCAGTCCAAATGATACTTCAAATAGTCGAAAAGAAATGGAATATTATCAAGGAACATACGAAAGTTAGGAAATCGTTGTTCATGGAAATGTTGCGGTTTTGTGTTATTGATAACAATTACCTGGAATTTGAAGCGAATATATACCAACAAAAACAGGGTGTACCTATGGGCAGCCCAATATCACCAATATTGGCAGACATAGCCATGGAGGCACTATTGGACGATGTTATTGGTAGATTGACACCAAAACCAAAAATCATTACAAAATATGTTGATGATTTGTTTGCCATAGTGAAATCTGAGAATGTTGCCACAACCCTCGACGCTTTAAATTCATTCCATAGAAAGATTCAGTTCACAGTAGAAGTAGAGAAAGATGGAGAATTACCCTACCTTGATGTGAAAGTCGTTAGACAAGATGGAAAAATAATTTTCGATTGGTTCAAGAAACCCACTTCTTCTGGACGTTTAATAAACTTCCACTCAAAACAGCCAAAACAGGTAAAATTCAACACGGCACAGAATTTTATCAACAGAGTACTTGATTGTAGCCATCACACCTTTCGACAGAAAAATATTGGTATCATCAATGACACCCTGTACTCCAATTCCTTCCCCGTGCACATCATCAATAAACTAATAAGGAATTACAAAGATAACAACAACACGACACCCGCAATTGATCCACAACCTGTTGTCTATCGAAGTGCCACATATATTCCCTCTCTTTCGAGTCGAATGATAACAGAGCCTATTCGAAACAAAGAGACAACGAGAATAGCGTTTAGATCAGCTAATACTCTCAAGTCTCTGTTATTCACTAATACAAAGGGACGAGTGGAGAAGCTGGATAAGTCTGACGTGGTCTACCAAATCAATTGTTTGGGGGGGAATGGGATGGACTGTCCATCTGTGTATATAGGGACTTCCAAACAAAAGCTCCGCAATCGGCTCTCAGGCCACCGTTCTGATATTAACAACGGGGGGTCTCAGAAAACTGCACTTGCTTTGCATTGTATAGAGCAGAACCATAAGCCTGACCTAGACAATGTAAAGATATTGGAAGTAGAGAGACACCAGGGGAAGAGAATGTTATTGGAAATGCTGCATATCAACAAAAACGAGAGAGCGATAAATAGACGATCTGACTGTGATAATCTGAGCATGGTTTATAGTCAGCTTATCAGAAAAAACACTAAACAGTGTGATCCGAAAGAAAGTGACGCCGTATAGTGATGGATTTGATAAATTTGTATTGAAAATGTAAATGTATTTATTTAATTGTAATTCGTATTTATCTATTCATGTTTCTTATTTAATTATAGTTTTTCTATAAAGTTTATTATGTATTCCACCTGTGTCAATGCTTTGTCAAAAAGTTAACTAATTATTGTTGTAAGTGTTTTGACTTTTGTATAATTATTTTATACATGAATTTAATGTTATTTGTATTTTCCAATAAAAAAGGCCTGATGAAGAGTGTATTCATGCTCGAAACGTTGCTAATTTAACCCGTCTTTTATTGACCTGGAGCCCACTATAAAAAACTTTTGGTTATATACAGTTGAGGTCACTAACAAATTCCTATATTGTTCTCATATTTAACTCATACGTCATTGATTATACCATTGTAAAACCAGTTGATTGAATTCTCTGCTTGCTATTTTACATTATACCTTTTATAGTTTAGTCTGTAATAAACTCTTAACCTTAACGTTTGCCTTTTTAATTACTCGAAACTCATCAGGTTATGGGCCCAGAGTTGTCGCTAAAGTAGAATTGAAAGTAAACGGTTAATATTTTTTTTATTGAAGTTCAAGCAGAATTGGTAAATGAGTATGTCTCAATATCAAATTGAAAAATTGGACGAGCATAATTATGATGCTTGGGCCGTCCAAATGAAAAGTGTGTTGGTCATCACAAGCCTATGGTCGTACGTCGACGGTAGCGAGGTTAAGGTTGAGACTATGAGTGCAACTCAAACCAGGGAATGGGATTCAAAGGATGGTAAGGCGCTTGCGTCCATTATATTGAATATAAAACCATCTCAGGTGAATCATGTTAAACATTGTAAGACATCGAAATCGGCATGGGACAATCTTAAGCAAATTTATCAACCACGAGGTCCCGCAAGAAAAATCACGTTATTCAAACAATTATTGCACATTAAGCTTGGTGATAAAGAAAGCATGTCTGATTTTATTAATCGTTTTTCTGACGTTGTTGAAAAACTTAATGAAATTGATTTTACGATTAACGATGAATTGCTCACAATCATTTTGCTCTCAAGCTTACCAAAATCTTTAGAGAGTTTTGTGGTTGCGATTGAATCTCGTGATGTTTTGCCTAATATGAGTGTTCTCAAAGTTAAACTATTAGAAGAGGGCGATCGGCGTTTGGACAAGGATGATGTGAAAGATTTAAGCTGTGAGCAGGCCTATGCCGCGCGTGCGACGAATACTTCGAAATTTGGAAACAAGAAAAAATTCTTGGGAAAGTGTTTTAACTGCGGTAAGAGGGGGCACTTCGCTGCAAATTGTCAGGAATCAAAAAAAAGAACCGGAACGAAAGTAGTTGCTTCTTTTTCTATGCTGTCGGCGTCTTACGAAAATGTTCTTGGTCCGAATCATTGGTGTCTAGATAGTGGGGCTACGACGCATATATGCAGTGATGAATCTTTATTCACCAACAAAAAGGAGTGCATGCAAAATATAAAGTTAGCAGGTGACAACTTTGTAACGGCGACCGGAATTGGTACCGTTGTTCTTTATACGAATTTGTGTGAGCTGAAATTGAAAAATGTGCTGTTAGTTCCTGGTTTGAAGGCAAATTTTATATCCGTTAGCAAAGCAATTGAGAATGGATGCAACGTTGAATTTACCAAAGACCTTGCTCAAATCAAACAAAATGGTAGAATTATTTTAAATGCATGTTTAGAGAATAATCTTTTTGTTTTTAAATACTATCACAATGAAATTTTACATGCATGTAATTCAAACTTTAATAATTTCCAAAAGTGGCATGACAGATATGGTCATCTAAATGTAGGTAGTTTGAATAAAATATACACAAATAAGTTGGTAAATGGCATTCATTTGGGAGGTGTTCCTGAAAACTTTCAGTGCAAGATTTGCATGAAAGGAAAAATCTGTGTGAAGCCATTTCCACACGAATCATCGACACGATCTGAGAATTTGTTGGAACTTGTGCACACTGATGTATGTGGGCCTATGAGAAAGGTTTCTCTTGGAGGCGCAAGGTATTTCGTTACCTTTATTGATGACAAGTCGCGCAAGATATTTGTGTATTTTATTAAAGCTAAAAGTGAGGTCTTCGATGTTTTTAAGAAATTTCATTCGATGGTTGAACGCGAAACTGGAAAACGTTTGAAAGCGTTGCGGAGTGACAATGGCACCGAGTATCGGACTCGTGAATTTGCAGAGTTTTTGGAAAACTGTGGCATTTCTCGTCAATTTTCTGTGATATACACTCCACAGCAAAGTGGTGTTGCGGAGAGATCTAATAGAACCATTGTAGAGATGGCCAGATGCATGCTTATACAATCCGGACTTGATGAGAGCATGTGGGCTGAGGCTGTTAATACAGCCGTGTATATTAGAAACAGATCTCCCACAAAGATTTTGATAAATGCGACGCCGACGCCTGAAGAAATCTGGACCAAAAGGAAGCCAGATGTAAGTCACCTCAGAGTCTTCGGATGTTCAGCAATTGCCCTTAACAAAGCCAATATCAACTCCAAATTTCATCCAAAGGGTGAAGAATTTCTCATGGTTGGATACTCAAGCACCTCGAAAGCGTATCGATTATATGACAAGGCTAATCGAAAAGTTGTTGAACGCAGAGATGTATTATTTTTAGAAGCTGAAAATAATTCCAATGATTTTGTTGACCTTGGAAGTTATTTATTAGAACAGGGTGATGAAACTGAGAGTCATGTCGAACATCAGGCCGAGAGTTTCGACGTTGTCCAGAAAACAGAGGCAGAGAAATTCAAGGAAGAAGAGGTGATTACACGTCAGAAATATCCTTCAAAAATCACAGAGTCTAATTTAGTTAGATCTGATAGAGATGATGTTTTAGAAGAGCAAGGACAAGAACCAGTTCAGCAAGACAATAAAAGCACAGTTAAGCCAAGAAGATACCCTAAACGAAAGCGTTCAACTACAAGTAGTGAGGAAGATGATGCTGCGAAAACTCCAACTTTTGGTAGAGGAAGGCCTAAAATCATTCGATCTGGAAAACCTGGAAGACCTAGGAAAAAATTTAATGTATTGAATGCTCTGGAAACAACCGAAAACATCATTATTCCCCAAACAGTGAAAGAAGCTTTATCATCACCAGAATCGTCGATGTGGAAAAATGCTATGAACGAAGAATATGACAACTTGGTGTCCAACAACACATGGAATCTCGTGCAACCTTCTGAAGGTATAAAACCTATTGGTTGTCGATGGGTTTTCACTATAAAAAATGACGAAGGTGGGAAGGTTAGACGTTTTAAGGCTCGGCTAGTTGCGAAAGGTTTTGGTCAAATATTTGGGATGAATTTTAAGGAGACGTTTTCACCAGTTTTAAGATATTCGACGATTCGTTTAATCCTAGCCTTGGCTGTAGAGAAGAAACTAATTCTGCACCAAATGGACGTGTCTTCGGCTTATTTGAATGGGGAGCTTCAAGAAGATGTTTACATGGAGCAGCCAGAGTACTTTGTTGACAAAGGTAATCCAGAAAAGATCTTAAAGCTTCGAAAAGCTTTGTACGGTTTGAAGCAATCTGGAAGAGCATGGAACCAGAAATTAGATGCTGTGTTGAAGTCAATCGGATATCGTCAATGCAAGAGTGAGTTTTGTGTCTACGTTGCGGATGTTGAAGGTGGTTTGAGAATTGTGGCAGTATATGTCGACGATTTTATTTTGGGCGCTGAATCTGAACCAATAATCGATGAAATGAAGGCTCAAATTAAGAGAGAATTCAAGGTTGTTGATAATGGTCCCTTGCATCACTTTCTTGGATTCGAAATCAGTCGAGAGGGTAAAACAGGACCGATTTCCATTTGCCAAAGTCAACTCATTTTGCACCTTTTACGAGAGACTGGTATGGTTCAATGCAAACCAAATCAAACGCCCTTAGAAGCTGGTCAACAATTCGGCTGTCAGGGCAACTGTAAGAGAGTAGATCGGGAGCGATATCAGTCAATTATTGGTTCTTTAACATATTTGGCAATATCAACACGCCCAGATATAATCCATTCAGTCAGCAAATTGGCTCGATTCAATGTGGATCCTCACGAGGAGCATTTGACTGCTATTAAACATTTGTTGAGGTACTTGAACCATACTTATAAATATAAATTGCGCTATTTTCCTACAGGTAAGCAGCTTGAAGGTTTCGTTGACGCTGACTGGGGGAGTGATGTCTTAGACAGAAAGTCGTACACAGGTTTCGCTTTTTTGCTTGGCGGTGCTGCAATTTCGTGGGAGTCTAAGAAGCAACAGACTGTTGCACTGAGCACTACAGAAGCGGAATATATTGCTCTATCCACATCAGCGAAGGAGGCCGTATACCTTAAGCGATTGGTCCATGAACTTGGAGGTGCCGAATTTGCTTCATCGTATGTGACTTTGAATGGGGATAATTTAAGCGCTCAACAGCTTGTGAAGAACCCTGTGCATCATCCAAGAAGCAAACATATTGACATAAAATATCACCATATTAGAGAAGTTTATACAAGCGGTTCTATTAACCTTAATTATGTTCCAACCAACGAAATGTTGGCTGATGTTTTAACGAAAAACTTGCAGAAAGTAAAACATAACAAATTTTGTAAGCTTTTGGGTCTAGTTGAATAACGTTTTTTTCTTTTTTTGATTAAATTAATTGTAAAATTTAAGTTTGAATGCATTTTTATATAATTATAGTTTATTCGCGTTGAGGGAAAGTGTTAAAATATTATTGTGAACTAGCTATATTCTAATTTCAACGCTCAAACTATTGTTCTCATATTTAACTCATACGTCATTGATTATACCATTGTAAAACCAGTTGATTGAATTCTCTGCTTGCTATTTTACATTATACCTTTTATAGTTTAGTCTGTAATAAACTCTTAACCTTAACGTTTGCCTTTTTAATTACTCGAAACTCATCAAAAATTCAAAAAATATTTATTTTAATGTTTTGAAATGTAATGTGTTTTAGACTTTTTAGAAGCTTCTCTATAAAAAATTTCATTAAGATCCATTATGTGGATAATGAGAAATTCAAAATTCGAAAAAATGGTTCTATGGTAGGTACAAGCTGTAATATCTTAATTTCAATATTTTTTTTTAATAAATTAAGAATCATAAAAATTAATTGAAAGAAAAAAAAATGTAATCAAAATTCTAGGTGCCGTTTTTGAGAAAAATACGATTTTTGAAAACCATTTTTTTTAATTTTTTAACATTTGTATGGTGGGTACCTTTACTTTAAGGCAAAATTAAATTTTTTTTTCTCACATCTTGTAGATTATATTAAAAAACTTTTATTTATCAAGTTTAAAAAAAAATCTAGCATGGGGCTTTCGAAATATTGAGTTTAAAAAAAAAAATTGAAGTTTTTTTTTTTTTAAATCCCAAAAAATTTGTTTTGAAAATTTGAATACATAATTCTATTTAAATTTTTGAAGAGCCTTCGCGAAAAAAAAATGATCAAAATCTGTGGTACCGTTTTTGAGAAAATCAAAAACAAAAAATGGTTCCATGGGGGGTACCCTTAATAACCATTTTTCGTAAAATTTTTTTCAACCATTACCTAGCTTTAACTGAATAAAAAAATCGAACAGTTTTTGAGAAAAAAAAATATTTACAAAATTTCGAAAAAAATTCGTATGGCAGGTACCGTTATTTTTGGTCTTAAAAAAAAATGAAAAAAACGTGTGGGGGGGAAAAATTAAAAATGATATCTACCAAGTTTGAAGAAAATTCGCCTAGCCGTTTAGGCTGTAATCGAACCGACAGACAGACAGACAGATCGACAGACAGACAGACAGAATTGCGAGACCCACTTTTTTAGTCTTCGCTATCATCGTAATGTCAACTTTGATCAAAATCTCGAGTTCGATTTTTTCTACGAATGGATAACTTGCCTTATAGTACCTATAAGTCGCAAGTAAAAAGGTTACAAAAATGTGTTAACAACTACGTTGTCTCGGGCTAAGAACGGATTAGTGTGTTGCTAAAAAACTTAGTTAGGTCGGTTATTTAAAATGTTTGAAATAAACAACTTAATGTTAGTATAGTCGAAAAACTAAGTAATTTTAATCGACCAAATAAATCTAAGTTTCCAAAAATTATTTACTTTAAACGAGTAACGTATTTAAATCGAACAGCTAAACTAAGAAGCTAAATCTAATAACGGGTGATTTTTTTGAGGTTAGGATTTTCATGCATTAGTATTTGACAGATCACGCGGGATTTCAGACATGGTGTCAAAGAGAAAGATGCTCAGTATGCTTTGACATTTCATCATGAATAGACTTACTAACGAGCAACGCTTGCAAATCATTGAATTTTATTACCAAAATCAGTGTTCGGTTCGAAATGTGTTTCGCGCTTTACGTCCGATTTATGGTCTACATAATCGACCAAGTGAGCAAACAATTAATGCGATTGTGACCAAGTTTCGCACTCAGTTTACTTTATTGGACATTAAACCAACCACACGAATGCGTACAGTGCGTACAGAAGAGAATATTGCGTCTGTTTCTGAGAGTGTTGCTGAAGACCGTGAAATGTCGATTCGTCGCCGTTCGCAGCAATTGGGTTTGTGTTATTCGACCACATGGAAGATTTTACGCAAAGATCTTGGTGTAAAACCGTATAAAATACAGCTCGTGCAAGAACTGAAGCCGAACGATCTGCCACAACGTCGAATTTTCAGTGAATGGGCCCTAGAAAAGTTGGCAGAAAATCCGCTTTTTTATCGACAAATTTTGTTCAGCGATGAGGCTCATTTCTGGTTGAATGGCTACGTAATTAAGCAAAATTGCCGCATTTGGAGTGAAGAGCAACCAGAAGCCGTTCAAGAACTGCCCATGCATCCCGAAAAATGCACTGTTTGGTGTGGTTTGTACGCTGGTGGAATCATTGGACCGTATTTTTTCAAAGATGCTGTTGGACGCAACGTTACGGTGAATGGCGATCGCTATCGTTCAATGCTAACAAACTTTTTGTTGCCAAAAATGGAAGAACTGAACTTGGTTGACATGTGGTTTCAACAAGATGGCGCTACATGCCACACAGCTCGCGATTCTATGGCCATTTTGAGGGAAAACTTCGGAGAACAATTCATCTCAAGGAATGGACCGGTAAGTTGGCCACCAAGATCATGCGATTTGACGCCTTTAGACTATTTTTTGTGGGGCTACGTCAAGTCTAAAGTCTACACAAATAAGCCAGCAACTATTCCAGCTTTGGAAGACAACATTTCCGAAGAAATTCGGGCTATTCCGGCCGAAATGCTCGAAAAAGTTACCCAAAATTGGACTTTCCGAATGGACCACCTAAGACGCAGCCGCGGTCAACATTTAAATGAAATTATCTTCAAAAAGTAAATGTCATGGACCAATCTAACGTTTCAAATAAAGAATCGATGAGATTTTGCAAATTTTATGCGTTTTTTTTTTTTTAAAAAAGTTCTCAAGCTCTTAAAAAATCACCCGTTACATCTCTTTTTTAATTTATAATACATCTTTTTTTTTAAATTTCTTGATTAAATTAAACTGGTACTAGTATAGTATAGGTTAAACAAAATTTAGAACCTTAGTTTAATTATACTAAACCTAATTATAATCTTTTAAAACTAAATAACCTTCTCGGTTGATTTGACCCAAACATTTTTTTATTTCAAATTGTTTTAAGAAAATTCAATATTTCGAAAACCTAATAGCTGATATTTTTTGTATACTAACATTTTTTTAACACTAATCAAGAGATTAAGAAAAGAATTGTATTTTATTGAAAAATAACGGTACCCTTAATATAAATATTAAAAAAAAAACTATTTTCAAAAATCTTATTCTCGAAAACGACTCCAAGATTTTTAAAAAAAATGTTATTAGTACATTAAGAAAAGATAGGTATATAGGATAGATATATTTAATTGTTTAGAAGCTTTTTTTTTAAATTGGTTGGCAATATTTATATAGGTACAATTTTAGAAAGTTTTGTTCTTAATAAAATAAGTCATACGTCAAACACGCGTATAATATTTCAAAGTTAAAATTAGTTTTGAATTGATTTCAAAATAGATAAAAAGAAAATTATGCGTATTTTGAGTACTTAATATGAAATTCGGGTTGTTTATTCATTGAAGATAAAGGTTCTTAGTTTGAGCGAGTTAACTACAAATTTATAAATATTAATTGTAATGTTTTCATTTTCAGAAGCCATTATGCAACTTAAGTCTGTTAATAATCAGATAGTGATTTCTCAATACATTAAAGATGAGATATCTTAAGAGGAAGTGATCAATTGTTTCATCTTCATGCATATTACAAATCGTACAAATATTCATTGGGTCAAATCTGTGCCTATCACCGTGCAAAATGATTCTATAGGCATACCTGTTGGCAAACCTTATTTGACTTTATGTACAACCGTTTTAAAAAAATACATTCAGGTAGAGAGCCGGCTTATATTCTGGTTCCTGTATGATTGCTAAGCAAGCGGCATAATAACAGCAGGAAGTTGAGTTAGTTGCTTTTCTGAAATGTTCTTCTATCAACACTCTTGTTTTGTCTTTTAGAATGTTTGCGTAAGATCTTCGTATGACTGCAAAGTTTCGCTGTTCCCAAACGTCATTAAAATTTCCTCAATAAAAGGTCTTTAAATTATGTTGCCCAGTTTGGTCGCTGGGTGGAATGGTAGATTTGTTAGATTTCGTTATTACATTTTTTTTATCAAGCGGTCATCTGAGACATTTAAAAGCTTTATCCAGAAGTTTAAGCTTTTTTTTTTTTTTGAAATTTCGTATTATTAATGGAATAGTTCCAGTTTTTACACGAATTATATTGGTTTGGGTGTTGTTGGCTAGTCCAAGTATTTTCTTCAAAACTGCCATATAACGGGTGATTTTTTTGAGGTTAGGATTTTCATGCATTAGTATTTGACAGATCACGCAGGATTTCAGACATGGTGTCAAAGAGAAAGATGCTCAGTATGCTTTGACATTTCATCATGAATAGACTTACTAACGAGCAACGCTTGCAAATCATTGAATTTTATTACCAAAATCAGTGTTCGGTTCGAAATGTGTTTCGCGCTTTACGTCCGATTTATGGTCTACATAATCGACCAAGTGAGCAAACAATTAATGCGATTGTGACCAAGTTTCGCACTCAGTTTACTTTATTGGACATTAAACCAACCACACGAATGCGTACAGTGCGTACAGAAGACATGTGGTTTCAACAAGATGGCGCTACATGCCACACAGCTCGCGATTCTATGGCCATTTTGAGGGAAAACTTCGGAGAACAATTCATCTCAAGGAATGGACCGGTAAGTTGGCCACCAAGATCATGCGATTTGACGCCTTTAGACTATTTTTTGTGGGGCTACGTCAAGTCTAAAGTCTACACAAATAAGCCAGCAACTATTCCAGCTTTAGAAGACAACATTTCCGAAGAAATTCGGGCTATTCCGGCCGAAATGCTCGAAAAAATTACCCAAAATTGGACTTTCCGAATGGACCACCTAAGACGCAGCCGCGGTCAACATTTAAATGAAATTATCTTCAAAAAGTAAATGTCATGGACCAATCTAACGTTTCAAATAAAGAATCGATGAGATTTTGCAAATTTTATGCGTTTTTTTTTTTTAAAAAGTTCTCAAGCTCTTAAAAAATCACCCGTTATATACATATTTCAACACAGTATAGTGCAGTTGATTTAATAGTCGATTCAAACACTTTGATTCGCCCATCCCAGTTTTCCATGTAAGAATTTCTCATAGCTCTACCCGCCGCCGCCGTCGCCGCTGCTATCCTTGCTTTGGTTTTAAATATATTTGGGTGATTCTCTGTTAAAAGCTCCTTTTTGGCATCAAAAATGGCCCCTACCTAAATTTGAGAAAAAAATTATGCCCAATTGATTTTTGACGTAAATAACGCAATAATTGATAATTTAAAAGTGCGGCCACTTGTTTTTAAGCGTTTTTACGAATTTTGTCTTGCTACGGAAATGACGACTTCGTTACGGAAATGATAATTATCATATACGGAAATGATTGTAGCTTACGGAAATGACTTTTTCTGCTAAAATTAAGAAAAAATGGTATATTTTCAATTCAATAAGATATTTTTTTATTTAAGGTACTTAGTATTCGACAAAGGGATATATATAGGTATCAAAAGTCAATATTTTTAATTGATTGCATTAAGGAAAATTTATAAAATAGTCGATTTCCTTGTAATACAATATTAGGTGTTGGCAAAATAGATTGTATTTGTTGGATGCTAATGTATGAGCTGTCAGTTTCATCAAGCTTATAAAGTTGTTTGACTTTACCTTTATTGCACCGTTTGTAGAAAACAACCTCCACCTCGTTTTGCTCCATATCGTCTTGGCAAACAGCAACAAAGTTTTGTTTGCGCCTTAATCCTTCTAATAAAATGAGTATATTGGTACCGCAATTTATGTCTTTTTTAGGAAATTTTATTTGGAAATTGTAGGTTCTCGTCAGAGTAGTAAATTTCACTGTAATTTGCTCTGGGCATCTTAAGGCTACTTGAAGGGTCATCATCGTCAGAGTTTTCAGTGCTTTTAAGAAAATTCAAGACGCCCAAGGACGCATGACTTTTGACATTCAAAACAAATCAATGACCGTAACCACAAGGTACTTCTATGAGCGCTTCCTAACACAAATGTATATGAAAACAAGACCATTAAATCTATCATCCTCTGTATAGTAGTAGTCACCTGATGAACCTTCATTGTTCCAGCAAAAGTTTTTGATTGTTCTATGTTGGCAGTTTTTGCAAAACTCATTATGTCTTTTTCAAAAATAGGATATATGTTGACAGCTTTGCAGTTTTCTTTAAGGACTCGGATCAATGTGACGAAGTTATGGACAACCTTTCCCTCCCCTACTATTTTATCAGCAGTTCTTTTGCAAACAGCTCCTATTCCGTCAGCGGAAAAGGAGCTTAACTTACTTTGTAGTTCGGATGTTGTTCAATAAATTTTGAATGTAAGTTTTTTTATGTGTCCACCAAGTAACGTTTTTGTTTTGTTTATTTGCCTTTTGAAACAAAATCCTTTTTGCTAGGACATAAACGGGTATTTATGTCTTTCTCCAAAAATACGCAAATTTTCATTTTCTTTTCAGCTTGTAATCTATGTAAGCTTGGGGCGAAGCTTGTAATATTTTTTAGACAATGTTTTTTTAAAATGTTTTTACGGCAAAAAGATTGAAATTTATATCTTTTTAATATTTGTCCAGCCAAAAGCGTGCATAATATTTTTTTCTTTTTTGTTTGCGAAACTTCATAGCTTAATACCCACTGGTCCTTAAGAACTTCACCAAAAAGTAATCTTTTAACTACTTCAGGACTTTTTGAAGAAGGATTAGAGTCAAAAATTTGCTGAACCCTTGTTTTGGGTGTCAGTTGATCAGTTGTTGGTATTTCTTTTTTGGATTTTAGCCTTCTTATGGATTTTTATTTTTGTTCTTAATGTTTCAGTTACCTGGTTTGCTTCTTCTTTATTTGTTTGCGCAGGTGCCGATTGTTTTTTTAAAGTAGTTTCACTTCTTTTCTGATATCTGGAACGGGATGTGGCTATTCTTGTTCTGGGTATCCATGTAAATTTGGCTCTGGATCTGGCTGTGGATTCGGCTGCGGATCTGGCCGTGGATTTGGCCGTGGATCTTGCTCTTGAATTACAAACAGCTCCTCTTCATCTGATCCTGGTGGCGTATTTTGGGAAATAAATAGTTGCTCGTTTTGTTGTTTTCTATAGCATTTGTTTGTCGATTTCTGTATCCCCTAGAGTATTTCCTCCAATTTTTCCCTTGCGCCCGTTGTTCCCTCTTCGTTTTTTGACCTATAAATTTTAAAACTCCCCTTTCTTTTTTCCGCAAATATCGCAAACGTTCCTTTTGTTTTTCTTCCTCCCTTTTTACAGGATTTTCTCGAATTTTCCCTCGACGCTCACGTACTTGCTGCGCTCGAGTTTGTTTGGTTTTTGCTTCAACAGCAGTTTTATTTTTGCGACCAGCCATTGTTCCTAAAACAATTTCATTGAAAGTCAAAAAAAAAACAACTATTTAGAATTTATCAATGACATATTAAAGGAAAAACGCATTGAAATCATTTCCGTAACCATCACGTCATTCCCGTAACTCAACGATAGGATACGGAAATGACGCTACGGAAATGACGAAAATCGATGTTTTTTAATTTTTTAGTCACGCAAAATAGTATGTATTTTTTTGATATTTGGTATGAAGAATTGTGCAACATAGTGCCACAAAATTTTTACAAAATATTTTTTGTTTACTATAAATTAACAAAATTATACTCACTTACGGAAATGACGAAATTAATGGAACACGAGATGGATACAGACAGTCACTTGAAAATTTCACACGAAACTTTTGTATTATCACTGTTCTTGAATATATTTCAAATAAAACATGATTGATTTTCTACATTAAGTTTGAATTTTATTAACTGCCGGTCTTTTATTTGAATTTAAAAGCATTTGATTTTTGTTTACGGAAATGATGCAAATACCTGGAGACACATGTTTGTAAGTTTGTAAGTTAATTGTTATAAATGAATAAAATTTATTTTAAGGACAATTGAAATTATCTATATTTGTTTGATGCGGGAATCCAATCAAATTATAATATTTTTTTATTTAAAAGATAAATAAAACACTTTTTCTGTGCTAAAACGAGGAGGAGACACGTTACGGAAATGACGTTTGGCCGTTTAATGTTATTTTCTTTTTATTAAACATTTACAAATATCTCAAATTGAGAAGTGGCCAAGTTAGGAACGTTGCTTACGCTGCTATTAGCATTAAAATATTTTTAATTTATTGATGTTTTTTACCATTTTTGGTCGGGGCCACGAAAAGGAGCTTTTAGTGGAGAATCACCCATTTATGGCTTCATTCCAGGATCCAGTGTGATTTCAGTTTACTCATAGATATTCAAAATCATCTATACAACTTCAATCCTTTCTTGTTTGTATGGGAATCTTTCCGGTCAAGATACATTCTTACTTGCGACTTATAGGTACTATAAGGCAAGTTATACATTCGGAAAAAATTTCGAACTCGAGATTTTGATCAAAGTTGACATTACGATGATAGCGAAGACCAAAACAGTGGGTCTCGCAATTCTGTCTGTCTGTCTGTCTGTCTGTTCGACTACAGGCTAAACGACTCGGCCGATTTTCTTTAAACTTGATAGATATCATTTTTAATTTTTTCCCCCCACACGTTTTTTTCTTATTTTTTTAAGACCAAAAATAACGGTACCTGTCATACGAATTTTTTTCGAAATTTTATAATTATTTTTTTTTCTCAAAACCTGTTCGACAGATTTAAAAAATAAAAATACAAAAAAATTTTATTTAGTCAAAACTAGATAGTGGTTGAAAATTTTTTTTCCGAAAAATGGATATTCAGGGGAGGGTACCCCCCATGGAACCATTTTTTTTTGTTTTTGATTTTCTCAAAAAGGGTAAAACCGATTTTGATCATTTTTTCTATGGTAAAGCTTCCCAAACTTTTGAATAGTGTTGTGTAGGTATTAAAATTTCAGCATTGTTTTTTTTTCAAAAGTCAATATTTCCAAAACCACATGCAAGATTTTGTTTAAACTTGATGAATAAAAAGTCTCCAAATATAATCTACAAGATGTGAGAAAAAATAATTATTTTACATAAAAATATGGTAGGTAATACAAATGTTAAAAAATGGTTTTCAAAAATCGTATTTTTCTCGAAAACGGTGCCTAAAATTTTGATAATTTCTTTTTCTGTCAATTGATTTTTATGATCTTTAATTTAATAGACAAAAATTAAAAATTAAGATATTACAGTTTGTACCTTTCTATGGTAGGTATTTTTTCTAATTTTGAATTTCTCATTATCGACATAGCGGATTTTAATGAAATTTTTTAAAGAGATGCTTGTAAAAAGTTAAAAAAAACATTGCATTTCAAAACTTAAAAAAAAATATTTTATGAATTTTTTTCTTTAAAATGTTTTAAAAGTTTTGTACATATATAAAAGCTTATTTTTTTTAAAGAAACCACTACAATGACTTATAATTTTTGTTATTGCATAAATTCATATTTGAATTTGAAAAATTTTTAAAATTAATTTTATGCTTATGAACAGTTTTCTCTTATAACATTCGTTTTTAAAATTCCTAGTCTATTATATATGTAGGAGAAAGTTCGTGCGACCCAGTCCTGCATTTTATTTCTCTTGTTCATAATTTTTTATTTCTCCGCATTTAGTTAGGCCGTTTGGTGTTTTAATAGCAATTCTTGTTTTTGAGTAAACGTTTTGAAATGCACAGATTATTTTTCCACTCATTCCTATAGATCTTAAATGCATCCATAATTTTTGATGATCGATACTATTTAATGCTCCTTTTAGGTCTACAAAGACAGGCAAAGAAATTTCTTTCCGTTTTTGAAAGAATAATATCGATAATTTTAAGTATGATAAATAAATTATCAACACATTCCTGTCCTTTCCTGAAACATTTAATTTTATATCTTCTGTCCACTCCTGTTATAAGGGTATTTTCAATTGCAAAAGGGCGATAGTTTACTGGTAAATGCTTATCTCCTTTTTAAATATCATCATTATATCAGCTCTAAGCAGTTCTGAGGTATTCTTCCCTTGTTATCGAGTATACTTTGAAAGAAAGAGCTCATAAACTAAAGCCACAGGTTTGGAAGGTGTTTCATTCGAGATTTTATCGGGGCCCATGGCTTTATTATTCTGTAATCCTAGTATTATGAAAAGTAATTCATCTATTCATCTAGGCTTATGGCTCTGTCAAGGAAAGCATAGTGGCTATCATTATAAGTAATATTCTCGACTAAATTTTCACCATTATATTACATGAAGACAAATTGGAGCAAGCTTCTTTTCAAACAGGGTTTTGTGGAAAGTAGTTCGGTTGGATGCTTTTGATTGCTCTCCAAAAATCCTTACTGTTTTTAGTGTTTTGAAGTTGTCGAGTCACGTTCTCGTCGAACTGCATTTATAGTTGACGTTTATAGTTTTCTGCTAGAGATATACTTTGAGATATTTTTCATGTTATTGGTGTTTTTGTCTCATACTTCGTTTCTGTAATCTACATTCAGCATTAAACCATTTCTTTTTTTGTGAGGTATTGTTGCAGTATTAAGTCTATAATGTTTTAACATACAACATTCTATATTAAGAAAAGTACCTTCCATTGAATTTTTAACTTTCTCATGAACCGATTTAAAATAAATTTTTTTCTGCAGACATTTGTAAAAAGGTGCAAAAGCATTGCATATCAAAACTTTCGAAAATTATTTTCAAAATAAATAAGTAGGAAAGAAAGTTAGGTAAGTAAGTTAGTAAGTACGTAAGTTAGTGAGAAACCAAGTAAGTTAACAAGTAAGCACTTTATCAAATAAGCATGTCAGGAAGCCCGTAGGGAAGTAAGTAAGCAACAAAGTAATCAATTTAGCAAGTAAGCAAATAATCAAGTAAGCAGGTAAGTAAGTAAGCAAGTAAGCAAGTAAGCAAGTAATCAAGTAAGCAAGTAAGCAAGTAAGCAAGTAAGCAAGTAAGCAAGTAAGCAAGTAAGCAAGTAAGCAAGTAAGCAAGTAAGCAAGTAAGCAAGTAAGCAAGTAAGCAAGTAAGCAAGTAAGCAAGTAAGCAAGTAAGCAAGTAAGCAAGTAAGCAAGTAAGCAAGTAAGCAAGTAAGCAAGTAAGCAAGTAAGCAAGTATGCAAGTCATCAAATAAACAAGTTAAAAAGTAAGTAATTAAGTGAGTTAGTTTATAAGTCTGTTAGTATGTAAGTAAGCAAAAGTTAGTTAGTAAGTGAGTAGCCATGTAAACAAGTAAGTTAGTAATCAGTTAAGTAAGAAAATTAATTAGGTAGTAAATGAGTAAGCAAGTATGTAATCAAGAAGAATGTATTTATTTAGTATTTAAATAATTTGGCAAGAAAGTATTGGAGTTCAACAGTTTTAGGGTTCGAACTGAAGGGATATATCAAATGACCACGATACCTAGAGCAGCAATGGATAAAAGGTCCCCTTAAGTAAATAAGTATGTTACGAGTAGTTAGTTATTAATTATGTAGGTTATTAGTCAGATCACCTATAAAATACAATACAAAGATTAAATTGCTGCATACCTTGCATTTATTGTAACTAAATCGATGCAAAAACACAACGTCCAAACTGAAATGGAATACAAAGCCTTATTAAAAACAATTCCTAAAACTTTGTATAAAGGCAGAAAATTCGTTTACCATAGATAAGCTGTATCGTTATAACAGCACCCCTTTTTTAGCAGAATACATATACGTGCATAGAGCTCTTAAAACCCTACACCCAATTAAGTGCAACTCGTGCAGCTCGCAACTCCCACTTCCTCAACCTCTGCGCCCTTCCCCTCCCCATGAAATCGCCTTTTTCCATGTTTAATGTATACTGTATAGTTTGTCCACAAGTATTTTATTTGTTGTTTGCCTTATCTTCTGGGCAATAATTAAAGAAAATGAAAAACCATAAATCGTTCGTCTCACTAACCCCATTTTATGTTTTTGTCCTAGGCTCTCAGTACTTACTATACTATATTCCTGGATATTGTGGTAGGTTGTCGTCTTGTCGAGTAATTTCATATTCATCCCTTTGTGTACAAACACCAAATGGGAACGCGAGCGAGTATAAGATTATAATTTATTAGCAATGCAAGTCGCCCTTCTGTTACCACCATCATCGTTACTCGAAGGCTTTTCCTATACTATATAGTTTGGAGTGGTGCTTTGGTGTTCGCCCTCTGTTTTCTAACGAGCGCAATAAGCGGATTTTCTTCCACAACGACAATGACTTTCTTTCCTGAGTTTATGCTTATGCTTTTAACACTCCATGTCAATTGATTGTATCACTATAATATACTTGATCTACAAATTAAGTATAATATGTACATATTTTGACGGCAACTTGACCAATTCAGAGTAAATAGCAAACAAAAACGAAATATTTCACTGTTAACAGTTCTCTGTATTGTGAGATTTTTTAAGGGTAAAAATATTAGAATTAAAATTAATTAGAAAGATTAGTAAACAAATACAACAAGAGTCTTAGATGGCTGGTCGAACTGATAGAGTTGGACGTTATCAAAGAAAGGAAATCCAAAAAACAGCTAACCTATGAATAATCATTGAACAGTAGGTGCAACTGATATGGTAGAAATTCTGCTTGGTAATTCTAACAGTTTTTAGGGAGGATTATGGCTCTCCTTCCACGACGTTGAAAATAAAAAAAAAAAAAAAACAAATTAAATAGCTTCAAGCCAATATCGATGTCGTGAAACACTTACTTAAAGTCGCCTTAAAAAATAATAAATTTTTAGGTAAATGTTTTCGACCCATGACTTTCCAAAAAAAGGCTAGAGTTCTTCCTAAGAGAACTCGATCTCGACTTTTTCAACGTGGATTAGCGATCTCTTTAGATGAAATCGCTTATAAAAAGGAACCATGTAATAAATGCAACTTGAACAGTAAAATAAAATTCATGTTTAATATTTTTTTATATAAATAATTGCAGATTAAGAACTTAATTTTTCAATTTCTTTTATATTACAATTTGACCTAAAACCAACTTATTACTAAATTAAATCATGTTGCTCAACATAAGGGGCCCAACGTTCTTTTGTTTGGCTTTACATAATGCTATTTGCTTCCAATATCATATTAATCATTTCTTAATATAATTCATGATTTTTACTTGCGATTTATATGTAGGAACTATAAGGCAGGTTATGCATTCGGAAAAAAATCGAACTTGAGATTTTAATCAAAGTTGATATTATGATAATAGCGAAGATCAAAAAAGTGGGTCTCGCAATTCTGTCTGTCTGTCTGTCTGTTCGACTACAGCTAAACGGCTCGGCCGATTTTCTTTAAACTTGGTAGATATGGGTTTTATTTTTTCCCCCGGATGTTTTTTGATTTGATTTTTTAAGCCCAAAAATAACGGTACCTGCCATAAGATTTTTTTTCGAAATTTTATAAATATTTTTTTTTCTCAATAACTGTGCCACAGATTTAAAAAAAAAAAAATCATAAAATTTCATTTAGTTAAACCTAGGTAATGAATGAAAAAAAAATTTCCAAAAAATTATTATATTTGGTACACCAATTGGAACCATTTTTTTTTGTTTTTGATTTTCTCAAAAACGGTACAACCGATTTTGACCATTTTTTATGTTAAGGCGCCCCAGCAGTTTCAATATTATTGTGTATTCAAATTTTCAAAAATTTTTTTTTTGGATTTTTAAAAAAAATTAAAAATTAAAAATTTTTTTTTTTGAAAACTCAATATTTCGAAAACCCTCTCGACTTTTTTAAAACTTGATAAATAATCTACAAGATATGAGAACAAAAATTTATTTTACCTAAAAAGAACGGTACCCTCCATACAAATGTTAAAAAATGGTTTTCGAAAATCGTATTTTTCTCGAAAACGGTTCCGAGAATGTTGCTTAAATTTTTAGTCTCTTTCGATTAAGTTTTAAGGTCTATAATTCAATACAAAAAATTTTGAAAACAAGACATTACTGACATTACATAGAACGATTTTTAAAATTTTGAATGTCTAATTATTGGCATAATTTTAATTAAATTTTTTAGAGAGAAGCTTATAAAAAGTTTAAAAAACATTACATTTCAAAACTTTAAGAAAAATATTTTTTTTTTTTTAATTTTGAAAAAAAAATCTATTATTTTTGGAAAATTAATATCTCGAAAACGGCTCAATATTGTTTTTGTAAATTTAATTTTTATTCGAACAATAATAAAAATTTTAAATTGGCGTACCAAAATTTTTCCTTAAAAATGTTTTAAAAATTTTGTTTTATATAAAAGCTTATTTTTTTAAGAAACCACTACAAAGACTTAAAATTTTTGTTCTTGCATAAGCCTATATTTTCTTGAATCACATGGAATCTTTTTACCTCCAACTACTAAAGAAGTTGTTTTAGTCATTTAAAAAATTAATTGTATGCTTATGAACAGTTTTTCTCTAACAACATTCATTTTTCTATTAGATTACATAGGAGCAGGTTCGTGCGACCCAGTCGTGCATTTTATTTAATATTAGTAATATAATAATTTTTGATGAGTGGGCGTTTTATCCCGCGATTCCCTGTATACTGATCGTTGTACTTCTTGTGTTAGAAAGACAGTCACTGGTATTCGGAATCAGATGTGTTTTTAATGTGCTCCTGCACTTTCCTGGCAGTAATTTCTTGTAAAAAAGCGGCGGAGCATGTGGTAGAGTCTTTTGCATAAATCTTCGTCTTTGTACCTGGTATGTTGGCTGGTTAATCAGCATTGTAAATGTTGAACATCCTCCTCCATCGGTCCAAGCTATGATTGTTGAAGAAATCCAGGGTTGATTCCCTTGGTTGATGATACATGTTTTGCTACCTGTACATACAAAAATCTATGGGTTAGGAAATTTTTGATTATTCATACCAAGTGATTAGGAAGTCCAAGTTCCGAGAGTTTGAATAGTAATCCTTTTATCCGAAACGCTGTGGAAAGCTTTATTCGATGTCCGGCAACGACGCTACAGTGGTTTCCTTCTGGTAAGCCCAAGTGTAACATCAGTATGGAGTCCCAGTAGTGGATGTAGGGTAGAGTGTTTTTTTCGAAAGCCATATTGGAACTCCGGTATGACTTCCCTTTCTCTGCAGAAAACGTTGAGTTTCTTCAATATCAACGCCTCCAGTATCTTGCTCATACAGCTGAGCAACAAAAACAGCCGATATCCTTCCACATTTGTGCGGTTGGTCTTCTTCGGGACAGGAATAATTTTTGCGGTTTTCCAGGCTGCAGGGAAATAGCTGTTGTTCAGACAGTTGTTGAAGATTATAGTCAACAAGAGAACAGCAAGATTTGGTAACTTTTGAAGTACGTAATTAGAAATCTTGCTAGCTTCCTGCTGTCAGCCACTTCTTCAGGAGAAGTGAACAAATTTGTCGGTGTCGGCTCCGATGATGGGGTTTCTTCGTTGAATAAAGTCACGGTTTCGTTGGATGCTAATATCTCCTGAAAGCAAGTTTCTACTTCTTCAATAAAGTCAGGAAGGTTTATGGGAGGGCGGTCTTTGAAACTATAATGAAAGTGATTACGAATCACTTCAGATTTCTCAGCAGAAGTTGAAACTTCTTGTCCGTGAAGGATGGTGCCTGGAATTAAGTTCGCTCTTCCAACAATCAGATTGATCTGGTGTGTTAGCGCACTAAAGTTCTGAATACAGTTGCCGGTATTCGTTACTTTCCCTGTTGAAGGTCCCGTGGTATATTTTTTGGAAGCTTTTGCGGATTCTCTGCATTTGAGAATATATTATTTGCGGGGAATTATCTGCCTGTCCAAATCATTGTTGACCATCGTTTCAAATTGATCAATTGCTTTTTTTTGTGTAGACTCCCTGGTGTTCAGCCAGAGTAGGTGTCGTGCATTGAAGTCACCTCCAAGTACACAGTAATTATGTATGTTGGCTAGCCAGATTGTTGATGACGTTGGCGTTCTATATAAAAACACAGATGTTATTAGAGAAAAATCTGCAGAAGCTTGAAATTTATTTTTAATTGTGATAAACATACTACAGATAGTATATGGCAAGTTATACATTCGTAAAAAAAAATATCAAACTTGAGATTTTGTACAAACTTGCACTTGAAAGTGAAAACGTAAAAATTGAGTCTCGCAATTCTGACAGTCTGTCTGTTCGACTAAAGCCTTAACACCACACATTTTCATTAAACTTGGAAGAAAGGATTTAAAAAATTTTCCTCCACATGTTGTTTTCTTTTTTAAAAAGGTATATACATATGTACCTGTCATAAAATTTTAAAATTTGTTTGGAATGTTTTGATCAATCTTAAAAAAAAATGATATTACAAATTTATTTAAAGTTCGTAATGCCGATAGTAAAAAAGTCAAAAACCGAAAAAGCTTACTAAGTTAGGTGATGTTAGTAATCTCTCAATTTGAAATTGTCTTATATTGAATAATAGATCGTGAAAAGAAAAACAGAAAAAATAAAATGCACGACTGGGTCGCACGAACTTGCTCTTGTGTAAAAGACTAAGAATTTCAAAAATGAATGTTATTAGAGAAAAACTGTTTGTAAGCATAAAATTCACTTTTTAAATTACTAAAACAACTCCTTTAGTAATTGGAGCTAAGCGCATAATGCCATGTGTTTTAAGCAAATATTAGTTTATGCAAGAACAAAATTATAATTGGTTGTAGTGGTTTTTTTAAAAAATAAGTTTTTATATACAAAAAAAAGTTTTAAAACATTTTTAGGAAAAAAACTTTGGTGCGCCAATTTAAAGTTTTTCTTATTGTTCCAAAAAAAAATAAATTTACAAAAAAAAAATATTGAGCCGTTTTTTGAGATATTGAATTTTCTAAAAAAAAAATAGATTTTTTTTTTAAATTAAAAAAAAATATTTTTTTTTTTAAGTTTTGAAATGCAATGTTTTTTGAACTTTTTAGAAGCTTCTCTTTTGCCAATGATGAGAAATTCTAAATTCGAAAAAATCGTTCTATGGTAGGTACAGTCAGTAATATCTTGTTTAAAAATTTTTTTTATTAAATTATAGATCGTAAGAATTAATCAAAAGAAAAAAAATTTAGCAAAATTCTCAGAACCGTTTTCGAGAAAAATACTATTTTCGAAAACCATTTTTTAAGATTTGTATGTAGGGTAGGTACCGTTATTTTTAGGTAAAATAACTTTTTTTCTCATATCTTGTAGATTGTATTAAGGTACTAGTACGGTCTAGAACGCCAAAAAACGCACGATTTTTGGGAATTTTTTCTCGGAAACCTTATTAGGTAATACCATAATTTTTTTTTTAATAATGAATACATGCCTCAAGAGTACAATAAAATTTTTTTTTTTAAATTTTAGAATTTTGGCCGAATTATAGAAGGCCCAACGTCGATTCATCAAAAAATACATTGTTTCATGGCGGACAGTTAATCTCAGGATTGGCTCGACCGAAACAAAAAAACAAAGTGGGTTATTTAAAGGAAGGTTTCTTACGAGACAATTTGTTTGAAAAGTCCAAAAACAAAAAAAATCTCGAACTTTGAAAAAAAAAAATTTTTTTTGGCCATTTTTGGGTCGCCATTTTTTTTATTCATAACTTTTTGGTCAAATTGTGGTAAATTGTCTTAGAAATAATAAAAACAATCTAGTTGCAACAAGTTTTTTGAAAATCGGTTCAGTAGATCTGGAGATTAACTATCCGCCGTGGAAAAATGTGTTTTTTTTGAAGAGTCGACGTTGGCGCCCTTTATAATTCGGCCGAAATTGGACAAACAAATTTTTTTTGTACTCTTGACACATGTATTCATTATTTAAAAAAAAATTATGTTATTATCTTATAAAGTTTTCGAGAAAAAAATTCCCAAAAATCGTGTGTTTTTTGCGATTTCTAGACCGTACTAGTACCTTAATTAACTTTTATTTATTAAGTTTTAAAAAATCGATCATGGGGCTATCGAAATATTGACTTCAAAGAAAAATTTTGAAATTTCTTTTAAAAATCCAAAAAAAAATTTGTTTGAAAATTTGCACAATAATATTGAAACTGCTGGGGAGCTCTAACATAGAAAATTTATCAAAATCGGTTGTACCGTTTTTGCGAAAATCAAAAAGAAAAAAAAATAGTTCCAAGGGGGGTACCAAAAATAACCATATTTTGGAAAATTTTTTTCAACCTAGCTTTAACTAAATGATTTTTTTAAAGAAAATCTGTGGGACAGATATTGAAAAAAAGAAGATATTTATAAGATTTTGAAAAAAATAGTGTGGCAGGTATCGTTATTTTTGGTCTTAAAAAGAAAAAGAAAAAAAAAACGTTAGGGGAAGAAAGACTTAAAAACGATATCTACCAAGTTTGACGTCTATAGAAAGTGCCATGAAAACGAAAAATGTTTTTGTTTTAGATCTACATGTATTGCATAGTAGTATGACGGATTTGGTTGAGTACTTAAAGCAAATAAGCAATTATAAAACTTTATATTTTTTAACAATTTATTTGTTCTTATTGGTTGGGTCTAGGGTGTAAGGAGTGCAAAAGGTACATTCTGCTTACATTAGCTTCAACTCGAAACAGAATCTGATAAATTAATAATTAAAAAATAGCACTATCCTTCCTTTAATACACGTGCTAGCTGGATAGAGAACCTTTCCGTTTGATAACTTTTCTTATTAATAAACACATTTTTGTATTATAATATCTCTCCAGTTTATCTCACGGTTTACCGCCGTAATTTTCGGATTCATCTGTCACACTCATCTTTTTTTTTTTTTTTTTAATTTAAGACTTTATTTCGTTTCAAAAAAACTTAAAGCTATATAAAAACAAAGAAAAAATCATAATCAGTTAAAGATTCTTTAAGTTAAAAAAAAAACAGAAACAGTTAAGTACATTCTGTTGTTTAAAAACAAGAGGCGAAAGTCTCACAGACTTTCAAACATACTCAAATTAACATGTGTGTACGTGTTTACTTGAGGTTGTTTGTCGATTATTATTACGAGAGATTGTGTTTAACACCAAAAAGAAAAAAAAAAAAAAAAAAAATCAAAAGCGTCTTCAATCACGCGACTGGGATTGTTTTTTTTTTTTAAATAATATTTCCACAGATAGGTTCCCTGGGAGACTACAAATTAAAATTCTGAAAATGGTAGGACATAATGGGTAAGCTTATGGCCGTGCCCGTAACAAAAAAGAAGAAAAAAAAAAATTCTTCACATAAAAAAGTAAAAAAAAATGGAAAGTGTTTTCTACTTCGTCGGTTGGAAAATTTTTTAATTAGTTGAAGCTTCCTATATGCGCAGCTGAGTCTGCTGATGTTCCTAAAAAAAACACACACAAAAAAATGTGTGACAATATGGAAAGTGTATGCCAACGCTGTCTTAATTTTTTCTTTTCCTCCACTTCGAAAGCCTTTCCGACTTTCGTCGATGATGCGTAAAAATGATTCTTCGTCGTCTTTTGCTGAAACTTTTCTATTTTTACAATTAAGACGATATTTTTTCGCTTCGTGTCAGCAGAAAAAAAAAAGTAGGAAATTGCAATCAAGTGACATTGGTTACCCGGTGCTACTGTAGCTTCCAAGAGTGCAAACACTACGTCTTTCTTCTTATTGAAGAAGATGCTGCTGTCTGCTGATGGTACTGTGCCCAGGCCCACCCAAGCAACGTGCTTCGGGGGTATACTTAATTTATCATCTTGAGGGACGACGACGCGTCTTGAACTTTCATACTTAAATGCAATATGCATACCGAAGTTGGTTCATTTGGGAAGAGAATTAATGAAGCATTCAGCTTGAGCTGATGGTCTGTGGGGATGAGTGTGCTGTTATGGTGCGAAATTGCACAGGTACAAGTGCGATATCGGAGTATATGCGACTGCTGTGCTCGAACATACATATGTACTTGTATAACAAATTGCTGGAACGTGATGATGTAAGGAGTAATTAAGGTGCGTACTCGGCTGTGAAATTTAGCTAAATGTCTGTGGCTTGTTAGTTCTCTGGAGGTGAGAATTACATAATTTTTTTTTGTTATTAATAAATGTTTGTGCCTGAAGATAATATGTGTTTGACTTGCGAATTGTGTTATGAGCTTGTATTTGTATTCAATAAGCCGTGAAAGATTTATGTTGAGTTCGTGGTAAAAGGTGAATTGTGCGGGATCTTTGAACTTTACTCTTTCATCTTGACATTTGGTCTGGTTCCTTTAGTTTGTACATATGGAATTACTTATGATTTATGACATGTAATTAGCGGTAACTACACGGCCTGGAGTCAAATACTGGCACAAAATACTTCACTTCATCTTCTTGGCAATAAGTAATATAAGTTAAATTGTTTTCTTGGGCGCCATTTAATCGAAAATGGCTCGAAAACTTTCTTATAAGTTTTGTATATTTTTTCAGGAAAACTGATTTATTTTAGGTAATTCTTTCCATTCATCCAAATAAGTTATCAAAATTATATTGAGGATTTTTGAAAAAAAAAATCACTTTTATTGATCTTTTTAATAACTCCAGGATTCAAATAGCTTGTTCTTGCAAAACCTTGGTTTTAAAGTTTTTCACTATTTCTGTATCAGAACCAAATATTTACAGAAATATATCAAACACTGTGGTTTTAAGATCTTAAATTTTGACTAAGCATAAGTTATAACAAATAAGGCATAAAAGGTGGACAAAAAAGTTTTGAAGTAGATTGGAAAAATGTACTGCACGATTTTTATTATTTTCCACAAAAAAAAAAAAAAAAAAAACAAAAAATATTAACGAACTCATAATGCCGCCTTGTGGAACATCGGTATAAAAGCTAAACTGTTTGGATGTGCAGCTAGAGATCGGGATAGCTGGTGATGTTTAATGATTGTGGACGCTATTCATTATGAACACTGTAAGCGCGAAGTGAAACAAATATCGGCTCATAATTTTTTGGACGGAATTAATCTATATTAAATTGTAATTAAAGCGATCGAAGTTGCTTTAAACTAAGTTTCAAGTTTTTCCCGCTGGTGATGCTTCGAATTCGTGATATTTTTTACGTCAGCTTGACATATTTTCTGCTACAAGACAATGTGAATTGAAAAGTACTTGAAAGAAATAGATTTATTAACCAGCTTGGTGCACGAAACTGAAGACATCTACCTAATGGATGAGCCGGTTTAGCAAATTTTCTACTTCTACTCTCTTTTAGAGCTACGTCAATTGCGATTAATTCGGTCTTTGTAATCCGTTCACCAAAAGGATTGATTGATTGCAATCACAAAAGACTAAATCAATCCATCATAATGCCAATATCTTGCCACTGAAACCAATGAACATAAAGTGAATGAAACGAACGAAAAAAAGTTATGTTTCGTTCATTCAACTTGTTCTCAGTTATTTCACAATACCAAATAGGAATGAAACTGAAGCGGAAAGTATACCTATTCTTCAATTTATATAAAATGGACGATAGCGTGAACGAAGTCGAAAAGAAGTAGATGAAGCCAAACTTTCCTTCATTTTCACATTGTTTCGGTCTCGCTCAGAACGAAATGGCTGAATAAGAAATGATTTTGATTGAATGAACGATTGATTGAAGAGATCGAATACTTGAACCAATCGATTTTATTGATGTATTTGATCTTCCAAAATGAACGATTGGCACAGCTCTTCTTTGTTAGAGACAATATTCTTTTAGAATTTAAAATGATTTTTAAGACCGCACAAAACTAACTAAATGTTCCACAAAAAATTTAAAAAAGTTTCGTTCGAATTGTTATCAATAACAAGTGGAGTTTCACAGTGATGAGTTTTAGGACCTCTTTTCATTTCTCTTTAAAAAAATAAATATATGAGTATGTTGACGACGCGACGATGCACAGTGGATCGACTCTATACATTTAGAAGTGAAAAATTCAAAACTTTAAAAATATCTGTTTCACTCTGAAATGCTTATCAATATACAAGAACCTCTTAATTTTGCAGTAAAATACTAGCTTATACCTGTCCGCCTTTGCTCGGGTAGTTTATTATTTGCAAATAAAAATCTGTTTAAATTTTCAACAGTATTATTATTTTCAGTTACAAGATGTAATAATTACATTAATTGTCGTGAATTTGTCGTAAATTTGTCTTGAAACGAAAAAATTTGTAGCCTTTTTTTTAAATAATCCCTGATAATGCTAACTTGACAGTCAAGTTAGCACTACCACATCTCAAAATAGGGTAAAATGAACTCGAAAAAGAAAATTGGCAGCGTAAATAATTGTTGTAAATTTGTCGTAAATATATCGTAAGAGAAAAAAAATATTCGCATCATTTTTTACAAAAAAAAAAATGTCATGAAAATACAAAAGTCCTTAAAATAGCATTTTTTCATAAAACCTAGCACTACCATACCAAAACTATCTCTTATAACAATTTTTTTTACTGTGCAAATTGTTTAAACAATTGTCATAGGACGTATTTGAATAAGTTCCGTAATAAAATAATTTTTCGCTCCCCTCTTGCCAGAAAACATGCCCAAATATGACAAAAGTCCTAAATTTCCTATTTTAACGACAAATTTACGACAATTATTAACACTCTCCTTTTTCTTTTTTGCGTTCATTTTACCCTATTTTGAAAGGTGGTACTGCAAACTTGACTGTCAAATTAGCATTACCAGAGGTTATTTTTTAAAAAACAAGCGCGACAATTTTTTTCGTTTCACAACAAATTTACGACAAATTTACGACAATTAATCCAATTATTACATCTTTAAAATTTCGACGGACGTCAAAATTACAATAACCCAATTCCAAACTTCTCGCTGCCGATATTGAAAGTCTTTTATTCTTCGCTAGATTGTTTTGAATAAAAAACAACATGTTTTCGGTCTTTACAGTTATGCCTTATTATAGATAAAAAAATAAAATGCATGACTGGGTCGCACGAACTTGTTCTTATGTAAAAGAATTTGAAAAATTAATGATATTAGAGAAAAACTTTTCTACACAAAATTCTTAAAACATTTTAAAGTATCATCAACTTAAAGTTTTTATTTTTGTACGGAAAAAATAAATTTGCAAAAAAAATACTAAGCCGTTTTTGAGATATCGAATTTTCCAAATAAAAAAATAGATTTTTTTAAAGTTTTAAAATGCAATGTTTTTCAAACTTTTTAGAAACTTTTCTTTACAAAAATTTCATTAAAATCGGCATAACGGATTATGAGAAATTCAAAATTTGAAAAAATGGTTCTATGGTAAGTACAGTCAGTAATATCTTAATTTTTTTTTTTTTAATTATAGGTCGTAAAAATTGATCGAAAGGAAAAAAGTTTCATCAAAGTTCTCGGTGCCCTTTTCGAGAAAAATACGATTTTCGAAAACCATTTCTTAACATTTGTATGGAGGGTACCGTTATTTTTGGTGCAACATTTTTTTTCTCTCACATCTCATAGATTATATTAAGAAATTTTTATCTATCAAGTTTAAAAAAATCAAGCATGAACATTTTTTTAAAACATTTTTTAAAAATAAAACAAAATATGCTTTAGCATAAAAAAATGATAAAAAACGGTTGTACCGTTATTGAGAAAATCAAAAACAAAAATCTGTGGGACAGTTTTTGAGAAAAAAAAAATATTTATAAAATTTCGGAAAAAAATCGTATGGAAGGTACTCTTATTTTTGGTCTTAAAAAAAAAGAAAAAAAAATGTGGCGGGAGGGGAAATTTTAAAAAATCTACCAAGTTTAGATAATGAAAATCGGCCTAGCCGTTTAGGCTGTAGTCGTACAGACAGACAGACTAACAGACACAGAATTTCAAGACCCACTTTTTTCGTCTTCGCTATCATTGTAATGTGTGATGTGATTTTTGCTTTCCAGACGAGGTTCTGCTTGCCGGGGTCTCGCCAGGGTCGTCCTGAAGAAAACACAAAACTTCAGAGTAGAAGGGTCTTCAAACCTTATAACAAAATCTTTATTGAAAATAACTCTTAAATCTATAACACACTACTACTACTACTGCAACTAATATTTGACTTATTCAACTAATCTACTTGGTCTTGTTGCTTCGTATCGTCGTACTGGTTGCTGCTGATTCGGCTCTGGTACTTGGTTACGGGTATTCTCGTTTCTGGTAATTCGGCTTCAAACTGGTGCTATCATTCGGATATCGGCTTGTGACGGGATCCAACAGTACAAGGCCCCTGGTGGCATTAATCAGCAGGTACAAATCGCCCCCGGTACTAAAACAGCAGACTTAAACGCTCTGGTTGATCAGCAGGTACTGTACGCCCCTGGTGGCACTAGAACAGCAGGTTTAAATGCTCTGATTGATCAGCAGGTACCGAAGCCCCTGGTGGCAATTAGGACATTAAACTTCAAACTAAGACCCCTTACCGCTGGTGGGTGAAAGCCTTAATAAGAAATAGCTGGACAATCTCACCTACCTAACTTGTCTTTCTACGAAATCCTTTACCACTGGTGGGGGGAAGCCTCGCAAAAGCAAGAAAAGCTATAGTGACCAATTCGTCTGTACTACGACTGGATTTTGAAAGATTTATGCAATCAATTTACTGTGCCGCCTGACTGTGTGTATGAGCGAAGAGGTTCTTTTCGTTCACCCAAGTAGGTCCTCATGATGACTTTTCAGTAAAAACTGAATGTGAACTATGTAGGTGGCGAATGAAAAATAATAATGTTGTTCATTTTCCTGTCACGTCATGTGTCTATGGTGTGTGTGAATTTCAAGCTGCTCTAAGGCCCAAATTTGTAAGCCGGTCTTCAATCCCTGAGTCAATTGCCCCTTGCAAGCGAATAATCCAAGATCGTGTACAGGATTCAGACTAGTGCATGAAATGTTGAGCTCATGTTCAAGAATCAAGTCTCACACTCTCGGTCTCAGCAAACTTATTGCACAAACTTGCGTACAGCAGGCGTGGTGGTTTAAAAAAACTCACTGTTTTGGCTACACAGCTCTCACTTTGGAAATAAGTTTTCAATATTTCCTAACGTTGTTTAAGCGCAAAGCGACTCATTTCGTTCCGAAAAGCTGTGTTACTGACTTTCTGTCAAGATTTCGAGCCGGAAACAGCTGTCAGTGTAAAAATAACCGATGATTTAAAAAGAAACCACTAGATGGCCCACACTTAATATGAGCGATCTTGTACTGTAACTTATTAAATTCATGTTTTTTAGTGAAATCTTTAAAATTCTGTAAGACCGAACTTGGTCTTGATTTTGTGAAATTTCATAACGGAAATATTGTATTGACTCTGTTTTTTAAAAGTTCGTTCTCCAGTATCTCCGATGTCTCGTTAATGGATCGACCGATTTTGATAAAATTTTGTTAATATGCCACGTTCTAACATTTCTCCAAGTCGATCGTGCATTTTAACTTGCTTAAACATGACCCTATTTCTCTGATCCAAATAAGAGGCCCTACGAAAATCTGCTTCAAACTTTCCATGTTGGCAGTTAAATTTTGAAGAAAAATAAAACGTTTCAATTTCGTCTATCTCTGAACGAGTAAGCAATTTTGTGACAAATATTTTGTGTTTACCTACAACTAGAACCGCCGCCATCTTCATTCCATAAACCATCCAGCAAGAGGGAGCTATCTCATCTCACCTCATAACTTACCCAATAGAATGAAAGAGCTGTGAGCGTATTATTATTATAGATGATGCTGATATGTCAAAGGAAACTCACAGCGAATATAGATTTCCTGATATTGTTTGTCGGAATGAAAATTCGCAGCATCCCGCGACAGCGACAGGGGGTGGTTGTGGCTGACTACCGAGAGGGTTTGTTTGACTTTGACAGGGCTGAAAAAATATGATTGCCAATAAACCAAAAGTGAAGATGATGCAAAATTGACGAATTGACAGATTTTCATATGGAAAAACCAGAAACATTTCTTGTCGCGCTCACGTCCGTTACTGGGTGTTACCACGACACGACACCCTAGCAAAAAAAAAAATAGAATTTTTATGTTCGTATTATCTCAGCGAGATTGTAAATTTCCTTTTTTTTATGTAGGTGTCATCCATTTTTGTTCTCCTTTTATTGGCAATTTTTTTTTTAGCGAGCTAGGGGCAAATTACGTTGCGATGGAATTGACAGTGTGTTAATATTGTTTTGGGTGTTTTATTTTTATCCTGCGATACGGGTACATGACAAGTCCTAGAGGTTTCTGTTTTTTTTTATTCGCTCTCTCTCTTTTTTGTGTGCTGAAAATAAAAAATGTAATTTTTTGACAAGGAGATATACGACATATTCGGAGCTGGAGCAATTTATTGCTGCTTTATGTTTTATGGTGTAAAAAGATGAGGGATCGCTTTACATGGGTTTATGGAAAAACGACCGACGACGACGACGAGAAAATGCAATATTCAGGATAGGTTTCGACATGGTGTGTGTATAGCATGGTTGAGGATTAAAAAATAAATTTATTGGAAAAGGGGGCTTAATAAGCCGAAACATAAGTAAAGTATGTGTATCCAAATGGGGCGGGGGTTCGTGCTGATAAAATACAAACACTTCCAAATAAATTACTTTTTATATATTTATTGTTTTTTTTTTCTGTGCTGTCTGGTAGGTATGTAACCGAACAAGATTCGTGGTGTTGTGAAATTGCGGTCAGTCAAGATTGATAGACTTCGTGGTTTTCATAGACATGTACCGCATTATGTACATAGTTCACTAGGACATCCTAAGTGAAACAATTTATGTTCAATTCGAGGGCTCTTGTTTTGGGGTCAAACTCAAGCTGGGCATATATAAATTGAAACGATACAAAATAAACTCCCCAATTGAAATTGAATTTCATTTTATGGATGCTTTCATTCCATGCAATTCCAATTTTAGTGAGATCTGATATACTGGCAAATAGCACTCAACAGCAAGTACTTGTATGTCTTCGATGAGTTTAACCACCGAACTTAACTTGTTGAAGAGTTCAAATTACCGAAGGCACAAGTAACTCCATTTAAACTTAAGCCATTATCTCTGGCCTTGCCTTGTGATGGCATTTCTATAGTTTTTTTTATGAAGGTTAGACTCATCTTGAATTCCAAAGTAACACTTTGTGTTTGACCGATGATAGAAGTTTGAAGTGAGTCAGGTGAACTCTCTAAGCATTATTCCCTACAAACAAAAATCGAAAACAAGGATTTTTTAAAATCGCTTTTTGAAATTGCACATGCTTATCCTTGTTCAAAAAAAAAAAATAAAAAAGTTCGTTTTCTTAAATTGAAAAACGAAATTGAAAATGTTCAAGATTCTATGTACATTTATATGAAAAAAATACTATTAACAAACACTTTGAAATGGATGTTTTGAAAAAGGCGCATTGTTAAGTTTGAAAAGAAATATGCGCGATTCTTCTAAAATTACTTAAAAAAATCAAAAGTGATGCGTAAACTTATAATGAACTTATTCTTAATAAATTATCCAGCTGGTTTTGAGGTTAGTTACTTACGTACTTAAAGTCGCGCTACAGTTCGGTGTGGATCAGGGCCTAAACTAACAAGCTTCTCCAGCTAGGTTGATCCCTAGCTAGCTGTCTCCAGTTACGCGCATCAAGTTGGTCGAGGTCCTCTACCACTTGTATGCGCCATCTTAGTTGCGATCTTCCTCTACTATGCCGTCATTCGGGGTTGGATTCGAGGTCTTTCCCGGCTGGAGCATTTGGGTCCATTCACTCTACATGATCTAGTCATGTCGTTGGGCTTTGATTCGTTAGACGAGGTCAGTTTCGCTGTATAGCCCGTACAGTTTATGGTTACATCTTCTCCTCCACTCCACTAGGAGTTTTGTCTTGCTGCGGAAATAAAGCCTTCATTAAGGAAATGATAATCTTACGAGTATTTATTGTGTGATACCGAAATGACTTTTTCTACTAAAATGAAAAGAACAAATACAGCATGTACTCGTATGTATATATTTTCCATTAAATTAAATATTTTTTTATTAAAAAAGCAAAGTATTCAAACAAACGAAGCTTTTCAAAAACTGTAGTATTTAGTATACATTTCAACTATTTATCTTTTGTAAATAATATTTTAATATCAGTCTCTTTAGATTATTATGAATAATATATAAACTATTTAATACAGAACTGTTAAATAAATCCCACAAATGGTAATGAATGGTGTCAACAGAACTGGCTGGTAACGTGTCAAATACATGGCTTAAATGTTTCAAAATTGCCGCAGAACATGTTGCAGGCCTTTGGAAAGTGTAAATCTTTTTTACCAGGACATAACCGGCTGCTGTTAATGTATTCTAAGCATTTATTTCTTAAACGTTGTGTAAACGTTCGGAATTCAGCATTATTTCGCTCGGTGTTAATTCACGGCACCCTAAAGAAGTGGGTCTCGCAATTCTGTCTGTCTTTCTGTCTGTTCAACTACAGCCTAAACGCCTCGGCCGATTTTCTTTAAACTTGGTAGATATCATTTTTAATTTTTTCCCCCCACACGTTTTTTTTCTTTTTTTTTTAAGACCAAAAATAACGGTTCCTGTCATACGATTTTTTCGAAATTTTACAAATATTTTTTTTTTCAAAAACTGTTTGACAGATTTAAAAAATAAAAATACAAAAAAATTTCATTTAGTTAAATAAAGCTATATGTAATGGTTGAACAAAATTTTCCGAAAAATAGTTATTGAGGGTACCCTCCATGGAATTAAAAAAAAAAAAAATTATTTTGGAAAGTTCGATATTTCAAAACTGGCACAATATTTTTTTTGGAAATTTAATTTTCATTCGTACAATAATAAAAACTTAAAGTTGGCGTACCAAATTTTTTCTTAAAAATGTTATAAAAATTTTGTATATAAAAGCTTATTTTTTTAAGAAACCACTACAGCGACTTATAATGTTTGGTCTTGCATAAATTCATATCTATAAAAGAACTTAAGCAATTAATTTTATCCTTATGAACAGTTTTCTCTAATAAAATTCGTTTTTAAAATTCCTTGTCTATTCCATAGGAGCAAGTTCGTGCGACCCAGTCGTGCATTTTATTTAATATATTTCTAAGAAAACTTGATTGATTTTCTTCATTTATTTTGAATTCTATAAGTTGAATTTAAATGCATTTGATTTTTTTACGGAAATGATGCCAATACCCGTAGACACATATTTGAATGTTCTATGTTCACTGTTATAAAATAAATTTATGTTAATTTTAGAACAATTGTATTCACATTATTTTGATAATAAAACCCAATCAAAATATATATATTTTTTTATTTAAAGTGAAGAAAAACGATCTTTTTTTGTGCCGAAACGAGGAGAAAACACGTTAGGAAAATGAAATTTGGGAGCTAGATACTATTTTTTATTTATTTACTACTTGAGAATATTTAAAATTGAGAGGTGGGTACGTTAGAAACATTTCTAGCACTTTTATCGACTTTAAAATATGTTTAATTTTGTTATGTTTTGTAATCATTTTTAATCGGAGCCACCAAGAAGAGCTTTTAGTGGAGAATCATCCATTTTGAAAAATTTTAAATTCGATTTAAATTTTTTACACGGTGGTTATTTTTTAATTTTTTTAAGTAATTTAAACAAAAACCATTCAGCAATTTAAAAAAAAAATTATTTTTTTAAATTTTCTTTTTGTTGATTGAATTGAGTAATTTTAAAAACTCTTCTGACTTTTTAGATTATTATTTAAAAAAATATAATGTCGGTTTCTGAAAATTGTATAAAGGTTCTTACTTAACAAAAATTTATAGAAAATTTTGTAAGCTTTTCAAATTGACTTTTCAATTTGATTGAACAATTTTTATTGTATTTTTGTTTTCAAAAGTAATATTCAGTACCAGGAACTCTGGTACGAAACTACGGGAATCAACAACAATGTATGAAAAATTGACAAATGATTTTTCTTTCTAAATCACATTGGAGGAAGTTAAAATTTAATATTGCTTGGCTCTTCTAAGACTCCGAACGTTGTCTTGTACATTTAAGATGTTTTTGATTTCGGAGTTGTTAGAACTTGGCAGTTTTTGATTGTGTGATACAGCGTCTTTTTTTACGGCTACGTGTTCATATTGTTTCTTTTAAATCTGACATCGACTGCATTTAAAATTTTTCTGTAGCCTTTGTAACGAATTTATCAGGCACCAATATTGCAAAATCTTCAGCAAAGTTGGTCATGTTACCGTTTGTATATATATTAAATACAGGGTTGGTCCTAGGACGCTTCCTTGTGGTTGGTTTGTTAAATTTTTGAAATCTTAGTTGCCATTGGTAAAGTTCTGAATACGTACTAAAATCGATATCGATATTTTGATCAGACATGGTGTTACGATGATAGACGAAAAAAGTGGGTCTCACATATTCTGTTTCGAAATATTTTTTTTTTAAAGCTAGCTGATGGCTGAAAATTGTTTTCCAAAAATTTGTTATTAATTATAATATCTCCCATAGAACCATTTTTTTGTTTTCGATTTTCTCAAAAACCGTAGTTTGATGAATTTTTTTAATGCTGAAGTACATTAAAACTTTGAATACCTAGTATTGTGTATTCAAGTTTTTAACACATTTATTTTCTAGACTGTAAAATTTTTTTTTCAATATTTTGTTTTGAAAACTCAATATTTCCAAAACAACATGCTCGATTTTTTTTTTTAATTTGCCAATTAACAGATTCTTAAAACTATCTACAAAATGTAGAACCAATTTTGTTTTATATTACAAATTTTAGAAAATAGTTTTCGAAAATCTCATTTTTAAATTTGTGTTTAAATGTTTTCCCCCCGGATGTTTTTTTCTATTTTTTTTTTGTAAGACCAAAAATAACGGTACCTGCCCTACGATTTTTTTTTTCGAAATTTTATAAATATTTTTTTTTTCTCAAAAACTATTACACAAATTAAAAAAAGAAAAATTCATAAAATTTCATTTAGTTAAACCTAGGTAGTAGTTGAAAAAAAAAATTCCAAAAAACTTATTTTTTTTTTTTTTTTATAATCTACTCACGCTCAAGGGATTATGATTACCCTTTTAATGTTTCAACACAGCGTGGCCGTGAAGTTACGGAAGAGAAAGAAGGATAGGAAAGATGTGTGGCACGATGTTCTGAGACTGAAGGTGGTTGTCTCAGATTTTTTATCTCCAGGGATGGCGGCTGAACTAAAGCGGAGAATTTCCGTGTCTTATTTCTATGTCCCTTATAATTCGCATTATTTTATTCGTTTTTCATCCTTGTTGGGCATACTAGTTTAACTCAATCACATGTTGTTAGTGTTATGCCTGAGCAACATGTAATGAGTAAACCAGCAGCCCATTGATGACAATTTATAGAAGGTTTTTAATGGAATTAAAGACGACATAGACGACTGCAGGCGCAGGGATCGAACCTGTGATATTGAGGTTGACAGGCGAGCACACAACCATCGCGCCACGGCCACCCCTAAACGCCCTTGGAACCTTTTTTGTTTTGTTTTTGATTTTCTCAAAAACGGTACAACCGATTTTGATCATTTTTTAATGTTAAGGTTACCCAGCATTTTCAATATTATTGTGTATTCAAATTTTCAAAAAAGTTTTATTTTGGATTTCAAAAAAAAGTTAAAAATTTCTGTTTGAAAACTCAATATTTCGAAAACCCTTTGCTCAATTTTTTTAAATCTTGATAAATAAAAGTTTCTTTAAAGAATCTACAAGTAATGAGGAAAAAAAAATATTTTACCTAAAAATAACCGTACTCTCCATCAGTGGCGGCTGGTGGGTTGTTGAACAGGTGGTGCACTTTACTTGCTCACTAAGTAGGTATTAAGATTAAAAATCGCAAAAAAACAACAATTTACATGTATATGTCGATTTTTTATTATTTTGTATAATTGCTCGAAGAATTTCGACCATGTATAAAACTGACACACTTATTACATTTAGCAAGGAATCATGTTTTTTATTTTTTCACTTAAATGCGTCAAATCGTGAATTCAGGTAACTTTATCTTAAAAAAATTTATTACTGTCTTTAATATACCTAATCACTGCTCATTTTATCCCACACCACACACTGTACACAATAGAGAATCGAACCAAAACCAAAATAAAAAACAATTACTAACCTAACTCCTACAAACCTACACTATTTAACCAGTCACGGATAGAGCGAAACAACATTACATATTCGCAGGCGCAGCGCATTCTAGTCAAACATCGGTTGCTGTAGGTAATCTTCGGTTCTCGTGCGCTGCACGAGAGCAGGCTAATTTCTCGATATATTTCAATGAAATATCTTTTGTCTCACGCGTCAGGGATACTTGCTTGTAACTCATACAAGTTATATTAGCAGTCCTCGTGCGTTCGCCGAAGCGCACGAGAATTTTTACTTGCAGGGAAAGTAAGTCTTAATAGTAAAGCAAAGCGCTTACATTATTTCGTCATAATTGGAAATTTTACTTGTTTGTGTTCTTGTATGTTTAAAAAATAAATATTAATATGGGAATCTAAAAATAAAGGTGCAGTAATATTTTGTAATTTTTAAATCTTTTGAATTGGTGGTTCAGCGCACGAGCGCACTTAAGGTACAGCCGCCACTGCTCTCCATACAAATGTTCAAAAATGGTTTTCGAAAATCGTATTTTTGTCGAAAACGGTTTCGAGAATTTTGCTTAGTTTTTTTTCTTTCAATCGATTTTCAAGATCTATAATTTAATACAAAAAATTTTGAAAAACAAGATATTACTGACTGTACCTACCATAGAACGATTTTTTTAAATTTTGAATTTCTCATTATCGGCATAACGGCTTTTGATGAAATTTTTTTAGAGTTTCTAAAAAGTTTAAAAAACATTGCATTTCAAAACTTTAAGAAAAATATTTTTTTTTGAAATTTGAAAAAAAAAAAATTTTGGAAATTTCAATATCTCGAAAACGGCTCAATATTTTTATTTGTAAATTTAAATTTTATTCGAACAATAATAAAAAATTTAAATTGGCGTGCCAAAATTTTTTCTTTAAAATGTTTTTTTTTTTAAATATAAAAGCTTATTTTTCTTAGAAACCACTACAAAGACATAATTTTTGTCCTGCATAAACCTATATTTGTTTGAATCACATGGCATTCTATTACTAAAGAAGTTGTTTTAGTCATTTAAACCCCAATATCGGCCGAAAAACCATCTTTCGAATCGCATTTTTGGATGAATGGATGTGACAGCAAGCAAAATTGCCATATGTAGGATGACATTAACCTACACAAAATTCACCAGGTGACAATGCATCTTCAAAAAGTTTTTTTTTTTTTTTTATAATCTACACGTGCTCAAGGGATTATGATTACCCTTTAAATGTTTGAACACAGCGCGGGCGTGAGTTAAGGAAGAGAAAGAAGGATAGGAAAGATGTGTGGCACGATGTTCTGAGACTGAAGGTTGTTGTCTCAGATATTTTATCTCCAGGGATGGCGGCTAAACTAAAGCGGAGAATGCCATGTCTTATTTCGGTGTCGCTTATAATTCACATTATTTTTTTCGTGTTCATCCTTGTTGGGCATACTAGTTTAACTCAATTACATGTTGTTAGTGTTATGCCTGAACAACATGTAATGAGTAAACCAGCAACCCATTGATGACAATTTTAGAAGGTTTTTAATGGAATTAAAACGACATAGACGACCGCGACGGCAGGAATCGAACCTGTGATCATGAGGTTCACAGGCGAGCACACATCCATCGCGCCACGGCCACCCCTAAAGTTTGGGTTTGGATTTTGGGCTGCCATTGTCATTAGTTCGAACTTTTTCGAAAACGACGTTGGGGAGGCGTTAGCCGTCAATGAGAAACTCTACAGAACGATGACAACGAGTTTCTTATGGTCCAAGTTGAAACACATGGTTCCAGACAGCGAGCGCCACGATTGGCTTGTTGCATGAACAATTTGAGGGTAAGGTTATCGCTTGTTATACGATTTCACCCGCAAATTTTTTTCTTGTGGGGTTTTCTGAAATCACAGCAGGTCTATGCCAATAAACCACAATCAACCGATGCCCTTAAGGTGAACATAACACAGGCCATCGGTCAAATTGAGCCGGATTTATGCGGAAGAGTCATTGACAATTGGACCAATCGGATGAAATAAAAAAAAAAAAGAATTTTGTTAATATCTAAAACACAGCTTGTTTTGGTCTATTTCAACAGCTACCCGCCCTTAATAAAAACCCTTTATTAGGTTTGAAAATTTGAATGTTTGTTGACAGTTTTTTCAAATCACTTTATTTATGGAAGTTGTTTTTAGATATGTATGTGCTTACATATTATTATTCAAATATTAGGTATTCCTGCTCAGAAGTCTGTGTTCGGTCCCCAGCAGCTGGTACTGAAAATTAAAATAAAATGCACGACTGGATCGCACGAACTTGCTCTTATGTAAAAGTACTTTGGAATTTAAGATACATTTTATAAATACAAAACATGAATTTAAAATGAAATTGCCGTCTGATTTCTAGAAAAGTATGAATTTATGCAAACAAACTTTAAAAAATCGTTTTATTATTAAATAAATACATTTTTTATATAAGAAATTTCTTTAAAATTTTTCAAAAATAAAAATTTGGGATGCGAATTTTAAGTATTTAATAATATTGATTTTAGGAAATAATTTCAAAAAATAATCGTTCATAGGTTTTGAAGATATATTGATTTTTCAAAAAAAAAAATTTTTTCAAAAAAACCCAACAAATAATTTTTTCGAATATTTTTATATACAATATTATTTTAAACTTAGTGAGGCTCCTGCTGAAAATTTTTGGTTAAAATCGTTAGAGCCGTAAATGAGAAAGTCGAAAATCAAAAAAACGGTTCTATGACAGGTACCGTTAATAACATTTTGCCCCAAATTTTTTTTTCACCAAAATGTAATCCATGTCCATAATATCACACCTAATTTTTTTTATCAAAATCGTTAGAGCCGTTTTCGAGATAAATAAGATTTTGCATTACGGGTGTATGGGGGGTACCGTTAGTTTTAGAGCTAAAAAAAAATTTCAATTTCCCCTCTAGGGAATCACCGAAGACCCATAACTACCGAGTTTGAAGAAAATAGGTCCAGTGGCTTAGGCTCTAGATCGAGGTACAGACATACAGACAGACAGACAGACAGACAGACAGACAGACAGACAGACAGACAGACGGAATTGCCGGACCCACTTTATTCGTCTTCGCTATCATCGTAATGTCAACTTTGATCAAAATCTCGAGTTCGATTTTTTTTCCAAATGCAGAACTTGCCCTATAGTACCTATATCGCAAGTAAAAAATCATTTGCAGGATAGTCATACCTCCTTTAAGAGTACTTCTTGTCATGAAAACTGATTCCATCTTAGCCTTACAGACTCGGCAGAAAATTGAAGGTTCCCTTCAATCCTCCACAGAGGAATCTATGAAAGCTGGCATTCATTAAGTTCATGTTGGATCCTTCATTTATTCTCTATTTTACGTATTTTTAGTCTTTTACTGTCGTTTTAACTCTTGTCTTGGTATGAATTGCTATAAACCTATTATAAGGAACCTCGAACACCGCCATTAATTAATTTAGCAATCCAAATCCTAGTTGTAGTAGGCTACGGTGATATGTAGTTAGATCCACTCCTTCAAAGGGCTGTACATAACTTCATAAATGTGTTTACAATGCAATCGTGTTAATCCCTTGATTCTGAAATTTTAACAACTTTAATTCACCATACTGAACAATTTAACACAATGACGTGCTTAACGGTTCAACATTCTTAAAAATTTTGCACGTGAGTTCAAATTTGAAGGTCGGCATATTTTCAAAATGCAAATCCTCTCGTCGCTACGTGACTGTAAACATTGTACGTGTCAGTTACACTTTGTGCTTGAATTTACTCGTATATTAAATTTACAAGCGTCTGCTTGTTTAATGTGGGAGTGAATAGTAGAGGATAAAAATGCCTGAAATCTTATTTGTTGATCTAAATAAGCACAAACAAATAAGACACACTGTCATCGCATAAAGCATAGATCATAACTTGAATTAAGTTCGTGGGACAAAGAGGTATGCGGTAATTGGAAATGTCCCAGGAACTTTCTAAGTCTAGGGAGCTATGGCTATGAGGTGAAAGACAGTGGAGTAGCTTACATAATAAAATTGGATTAAAATAAAAATTTAAACCCTCGTGTCTTGAGATGAATTTCAGCTATCTCTCAAAACCTTTCTCAAAAGTGGTAAATTCTTTTTTGACTAATCTAGGCCATGTAGGTTTTAGAAAAATATCCCATCTGCCTGTTGACCGCTCTAGTCTTAAAGTTTTTTTTTTTTTAATTCAATTAAGGACTCTGAGTGGGTCAGTAGACCTGGACGAAATGTTCAAGCTTAAAATAAGATTGGGTATGATTTCTAGAAGTCGTAGGTTTGTTGCCACAAAAGTTTATATTTATCGCTTTATTTTAATTTCAATTTTGAACTTATCCTATCCCACTGTGCGATGACATCTATTCTGATGTGTCTCGACCTTCGTGAAGAAAAATTTACGCTCTGAGTTATAAATGATAGAAATTAAGGATAAAAGATTATAAATTACTGCTGGTGACGACCCTGTCTTATAGTTTTCGAGATTTTTTTTACTTTTATTTTCCTTTTTGGTTTTTGTTGTTTCATTCCATGTTGTTATTCTCTTGTGGGCGACAAGTCAGATAATCTTACTACCTCCCACCATTGACCAAAAAAGAGGAGTGTCTGAGCGTGCTCAACCAGAGATAAGCTATAATGACAATGTTGTGGAAATGTGCTGTTAAAGTTATTAATTTTAAGCATCTCATTAGATGTGCTCCTGATGATGTTGTGATGAAATGATTCTAATTTGTTTTTATGTTTTTTCTTTGCAGTAATGACAGAAGACCTGACAGAAAGCTGGACCTTTTATCTTTATATCCTGGTGACGATCATACCAGTCTATTTGGCGTTTAAGCTAATTAGATGGATGGGATGGCAGTTGTTTGTAAATAACTAGACTATAAGGTGAGAATGGGATTTTTATTTGGTTTCCATTTATCTAATTGTCTGAGATATTTCTGTCAACGAGCCTCAAAGTTATTAACATAAAGTTATAAGAATTAACGGGGGTGGATTAAAAATGGACTACCATCTCCATCTATCAAGTTATATAATACAATATTTTTTTACTGATGCATTGACTATACCATTTCTGGTAACACGCACACAGGAATGGTTGAGAGTTGGAAGTCACTAAGTCCTGGTTCTCCTCGAGCTGTTGCACCACCATATTTATTTATATTCACTAAACTCTGTTCACAAAGATTGTCAGTACAGGAAAGATAAAGAATTTTATTTTCAGTTTGGTTGCAGCATATAACTGAAGTCTTCCCATATAAAAACTGTAACGGCGATGCCGCAGTGTGCATAATTAATCGTTTCATAATTAATCGTTTTAAGTTTATTTGAAACGGTACCAGCGTTACCATCTGGTGAGGGAAATTGCACAGTAATAAGTTAAAAAAACAAAACAAAATTATTTATCTTTTTCCAAACCACAACGAGGCATGATATTTTTTACTTTTTAAGGGTGTTTTGAGAAAGGACGAATATTGGTTTTGAATGTTTGCAAATTGAAATGGCAAGGGAAAACCGTGCTGGGTAAATTATTCCATAATCGTGTTGGATGTGCGGGCAAAAAATCTCTGCATTTGACTGTACAATTAAAATTAGGCTCGAGGGTGAATTGATAAGCATTCCTAGCGAAACAGGTATCACGGGTGAACTGATTGGGGAGAGGAATGCAACTGGGTACTTCGAGTGAGCATTTCTTGTGAAAAAATGGATTGGATAAAACAAGGAAAGTCATGAAACATTCTGCTGGTTTTCAAGAGATGGGAATGAATCCATGATAGCTCTGCTTCCTATCAATTTTAACGTTCTGTTCTGAATAGTATCCAATAAATAGCAAGAAGTTTGTGCTACACCTGCCCGAAGATGTGAGTTAAACTCGAGTTTTGGACCTATAAGCGCCTTAGAGAGGGTGAATTTCTTACATCGATTTAGAAATCCTTAGCATTTAGCAGCATTTTTGGCGGTCTCTAGAATGTCGTCATTCCCACGAATCGTTGTTGACACACATACTGAGTACTGAGAGCTTTTTTATACCCCATTTAACAAAGCTATAAAGATCGGTGTTTAAGGAGTTTATCATACAATTTCCGGAGGATATGGACGTGAATTTGAGAAAGAGTATGAGAAGCTGAGAGTAAAATAATGAAGTGTATTGGAAGTTTCAAACAAGAGATCATTTATAAAATGATGAAGAGAGTTGGCAACAAAACGGAGCCCTGGGGGACACCAGCATTTATTTTGTGAAGATCAATATTGAAACCGAGATTTTGATCAAAATTGACATTACGATGATCATTATTTATTATTAATCATTATTCATTATTTATAATTAATTAATTAATTAATTGGAATTTGTTTCAATATACTTGTGATAAAATCGGTCTCGTAGTTATTAACCAACGATGGGAAAACTATTTTCAGTAATCCGTCTCTGTGAAAACGGTAAGATTTAAATCGACCAACCAAACTGATTTATTGAACTTTGCATCGAAACATAAATAGATCCGGTCTCATTGATATATATAACGCCAGAGATATTGATTCGAAAGTTACTCTGTTAATGCATATAACTGCTGAACTCTAACATATGTATGTCCCTGTATTAACTAAAGACTTAAAACCTCAAAGTTGTCCATGGTTTATTCCTAAAATTAAAAAGCTTTCTTAATATGTTAAATAAGACCACTTTTTCAAGAAACACAAAAGAAATGGAATGAGTATAATCGATCTCAAGATATCTTTACTCGTAACTAAATAACCTTACACATACATATATATAATGTCAAGCGCACATATCTTGTGTAACGTCTTGACCCTAAATTGAACTCAAAGTTCCTAAGGACAAATTTGAAAAGTTCGGCATTATTGATAAGGAAAAGCCTAAACGCTCTTATAGCCCAACTAAAATGAACCTGGTTCTTGCGCCTGACTCTTCTCAGATGGTATTCTTTGAATTTGGTAAGTTCTCCTCTGACTACTGTTTTGAATAATTTAGGTGTATAAGTGATTTGGAGGTTGAGATCTGAGATGGCAGTTCGCTTGGCCAAGTCAAACTCAGTGGGACCCGATGATATGTCGTCGAAGTTTATAAAATTAGTCCTTCAAGTTCTCCTTCCTTACATGTTGCATATATTCAATTACTGTATATACAGTTGTCAATTTCCTGAAAAAAAAATGAATAAAATGTTCAGTTTTTTGTTTATGATAAATCGGGCTTTTCTAGTCACTTCCTTCTATATGCAAATAAAACTTTATTTCATACTTTTTCCCAACGTTTCGTCGTAATTTCTCGACTTCATCACTTAAATATGAAAAACTTTTGTTGCATTTAAAAATAATTATTGATAGATGATGATAATTTTAAATTTTGAAATTTCAGCACAGTACTTTAGAAAAACTAGTTTAGAAAAACAGTTTTTTATCATTTCTGTCGAAGACGTTAGAAAAAATATTCGATTAACATATACAAGAAAATTTCGACACAAGCAATAGATTATCGATATGGCAATCAGGGTTTCGGAAGAAGCATAGTTGTTAATCAGCCGTATTAAAAGTAATTTCTTACTTAAGAAGAGCAATGGAACTTTAAGAAATCAGTGTAATGGTGTTGCATGATTTTTCAAAAGCTCATGATTGCATTGATCACTCAATTCTTATAAACCGATAGCCCACAGCAATTTTTGGGTGTGATTGATAACAAAAAATAATAAGCATAATTAGATAGGCCTTTTATAGTTATTTATGAATGTGAACGTCTTGCATACTCTAGTGGGCGCAATAGTGCATTATAGTATGCAGTTCTTTCAAAATTCTAAAAAATTGGGATACAAAATTTGCCATAACTTTAAAATGAACAGCTAAGTGCCCTGATTGCAAATATCGAGGTCCAAGACATTTTGAAGGTGGCCTTCTTAGTGCAAGAAGAAGCCTATTCTTATCGCGTCTGGCAGGCAGAAGGCTGTCTGTAAAACGTCTTGGACCTCGATAATTTCAATGAGGGGTCTTAACTCTACATTTTGGCAAAGTTGTTATCACAATTATTTGGACTTGGAAAGAACTGCATACTTGATGCACTATTATGCACTATTGCTCCCACTAGAGTATGCAAGACTTTTACATTTGTAAATAACTACAAAAGGCCTGCCTAATTATGCTAATTATTTTTTGTTATCAATCACACCCAAAAATTGCTGTGGGCTCTTAGTCTATTATGTGGAAACTCAAAAATAACTTTAAATTTTCATGTTCTGCCCTTCAATTAATCTCTTTTTATTAAATAAATCTTACTACTCGTGTCTAAATTGAACTTTGAAGTTCTTACCCATTTCTTGTCAACACAGATGTCCTACAAGGATCTGTTGTAGGTCCTCTTCTTTTTTGTGTCTTCATAAATGATCTCTCTAATTTATTGTAAATTGTAATGTGCATATTTATGCAGATGACGTAACAATTTATCCCCAGATTATTAGAAGACTACGTAGTCCGAGATGATGAAATCTATGAAATCTATTACATATTCAGGGGTGGGCTGAGTTAAATAAAATAAGATTGAACCAGTTAAATAAATGTTGCATACAATGACTATTTGCAGTATATCAATGGTTTGCCAAGGTATATGGATCATTTTTAAAAAATTGACATTTTTTATTGATCGTTTGAAAAAAATTTTTTTTTTAATTTTTCTTGGGTTTTAGTTTCTAAATCTATAGTAAACAAGAAGAAAAGGAATTCTCCGAGTTGCGCAAAAATAATTTCAAATATTTTTCATTTTACGAGTATTTTTCGATAAAAATTAAAATTGAAAATTTCGAATGTATTAAAAATGTTCTTTTCTTGCATAAAATACCAATAATCTACAAAATAAATAGTAACAATAAATAGGTGAAATTTTGTGGAAAGCAACTAAATTTAATAGGATAGTTACTAACAAAGTTGTTTGTTTACGAAATGATTTTGTTTAAAAGCATGAAAGAGTCAAAAAAATATTTTTAAATAACGGCACATAACTTTCTTGGAACTTTTACGGTACCAATACTGTAAGGAATGATGAAATTCACTATATTTATCTATAATATAAAAAAATTAATAATAATATGAGCCATTATAAACTAAAAGAACATTTATTAAAAAAACAAATACGAAAATGGCCACGGAGATTACAAAATCGACTATTTCTTAATTTTAATATAGTCGAAGTAATTCAATGTCATTCAAATTATATTAGGTTCAAGTATGATTAAATACCTTTCTTTTGGCGGTGGTTAGACTAAAAAACATTAATATGGTACAAAGATAACAAGGCCACAGAGATTACACTGAATTTTTACTCGGATGAAAAAATTATTTTGTATGTAAATTTTAAGGGAATTAACTGCAATAATTAAATTATAATAAAACATGAAATTGAAGGTTTTTTGACGTACTATAAGATGATGCATCATAAAAAATTATTAAAAATTGTTTAGTTGTGTAAAAAAGCGAAAATGTTTAATTATGTTTTTTGTTTCAAAATATTGTTACACTCATTCAACTAAGTATTGGCACAACAAAAAAATTTTTTTTTTTGCATATAATAAAATCGAAGTTTAAGAGAAGGCCTTTCAAACGAACAGTCCCAAAATTAAAAAAAAAATCATTTCCATCATTAAAAATATTAATAAAACTGATTAAGCATCAAAATCACATCCCAAAAAGGCCACGGAGATTATACATTATTAATTACCATATTCGTTACCATCAATCGATCTGCAAATTTTTTCTTATAATGCTGACATATAAACACAGTTCCATGCCAAATGTCAAGTCTTTAAATTGAAATGCAAAAAAAAAAAAATAGAAGCTATAACGCTAAAAATGTAATTTTTTTAAAACGACCCATATAAACATTACAAGTTGGCTATTGAAAATGAGTTTGGATGTCTTTTACAAGTTTTTATCGGTTGTTAAACTCCACAACATAGTTCATAATAACTGTCTTCAGTATATTAAAATTTCCTTCAATCACCTAGAAGCCTTGAGTTAGTTTTACCATGATTTACACAAAGTGTAGAAAAACGATTATATTTTGTCAATACAATTCGATTGTGGAATAATCTTTCACTTGAATTGGAAAGAACCACCTCTTTGGGGGGATTTCAAACACATGTCGGAATGAATTTCAAATTTCTGAGTGATATGAAAATAAAAATTATTCATTATTCATTATTCATTTTTCATTATTTTATTATTCATATTCGATTATTCATTATTATTTTATTATAATTTACTAGTGGACCCGGTGAACTTCGTATCACCCACATATATTTTTGAAAAATATGGTCAAAACAAAATTTCTATCTACCATATCGGTATACGCAGAATCAAGACATCCTCTGCTTTGTATTTTCCCTTGATGATCCTGGCCTCGATGACGTTATTCATTAGCTTTTTTAAAGCCTCTTTCGATTGCACAGTCGAGGTTGATTAATGTTACGCAGCATAATAACAGCTGATCCAATTGTAAATTGTAAGATGGTAGTCCAGGTAAATCCAGGGAATTTAAAAACTGTGGGATAGTTGTCTACGTCATGCTGGTTTGTAACAGTCTCAACTGATTTGTACGAAAACAACTCTCCGGGCAAAAAAAATTCTGAATGGTTGCATTGAGATCATCGACATCTATGTTTTTGGCTGCCAATATTGCTCGTTCACTCAGCCAATTATGGTTTCTGAACTGCTGTTCTATGTCCGTAAAAACACGCTGAATAAGCTGCTGTTTTGAGTCGACGAAGTGACAAAAATCATTGAGTTGCGTATTAATCTGGCCGAGGTGTCAACTGCTACCTTACCATTTCCAATATCTAATAACTGCTTTGAAAACATAATCGCAGTTTGATCTTGTTTGCAAAAACACTCGCATGTTAGTTGGTAATTGTGTCTTTACATGCCGCCACAAATTAGATGATTTTAAGCCTGCGTTTAGTTTGTCAGCAACAGTTGATCGGGGAATAATTGGAAGAGTCTGACGTAAATCACCTGTTTGGTTGTCACGAAGATCTTTTAACGTTCTGTTAAGTGCCCTCCATTGACCTCTTGTGGTCCATCGTATATTCATCCCAAACGATCAATTTGTGTATCTGTAGAATCTTCGCCATTGCGCCGTTTTTGGCGATGTTGCAAACTGGTGTTTCGTTGATTTGCATGTTTAGTAGTAATTTCGAGGCAGAATGTGCAGTTCGTCAACCTTCTAACAATGTTGCAGCTACCATATGAAGGACTACTTCATTTTGCTATTTGATCTTTGCCAACAGCAATTAAATGAGGAACGTTTTTGCAATCCCCCGGAAGCATCAAGGAAGTGAATTCCACCAGATCCACTGTTTAAAGCTTCCATCAAAGTATCGTAAGCAATTTTTTGTTGTTCATAAAATTGCGGAGCATTTGAACGAACTGTTTCGGCCAATACTTCAATATTGTAATGTTGTTCTCTTTCCGAAATTCGGAGTCAGTGGCCTCAACGTTAAGAGCGCTACGTCCAATTTATGGTCGTCATAATCGTCCTAGCAGATCAACAATTGAGCGTCTAGTGGAAAAATTTGAATCCACAGGCACAGTACAAAATGTTCCAGTGCCAGTGAGACAAAGAAGTGCCCGTAGTGTCGAGAATATTGCTGCCGCTGAGGCTTCAGTTGCAGAAAGCCCAAATGTGTCTCTCACACGTCGTTCTCAAGCGTTGGGCATCTCTGTGACGTCGTTGTGGCGAATTTTGCGAAAAGATCTTGGCCTACATCCTTACAAGATTAAATTGACGCAAGAACTGAAGCCGCTTGACCACCAGAAGCGTCGTATGTTCGTGATTTGGGCTGAGCAACAACTTGAAAATGATTCGGATTTTCATCGAAAAATCATCTTCAGCGATGAGGCTCATTTCTGCCTGAATGGCTTCGTCAATAAACAAAATATGCGGTATTGGTCAGGCAGCAATCCACACTTACTCCATGAGTCATCATTGCATCCCGAAAAAATTACGGTTTGGTGTGGTTTATGGGCCGGCGGCGTCATTGGGCTGTACTTCTACCGTGATGATCAAGATCAAGACCGGCACGTTACTGTGAATGGGGATCGCTACCGTTCAATGATAACCGAATATTTTTAGCCCCAATTGGATGATATGGACTTGGAGGACATGTGGTTCCAACAGGATGGCGCCACAAACCACATAGCGAATGTCACAATCAATTTATTGGAAACCAACGGTCGTGCGATTTGACGCCGTTAGACTATTTCCTGTGGGGCTACGTCAAGTCTATGGTCCATGCCAACAAGTCAGCGACGATTGATGAACTTCGTACGAATATCGAACGTCTTGACTTCTGCAAGCGTGCCCGTGGTGCCATGCAAAAGAAATCGAGTTCCATACATTATGGCATCGAACGTACTTTCACAGGAATAAAGAATTTCATTGATATCCAAAACCGTTTTTGTTTTATTTAAAAAAAAAAAAACTTTTGTAGCGCTCTTATTGAAAAACCCGATATACGAGTATATAGATTAGCAAAATGAATAATGAATAATGAAAAACACTATTTAACAAATATTTTGTTAAAACCTCATTATAAAAAAAAATTTGTGCAATCATTTTGATAGGAAATTTAACTATCTTTATTTTCTGTGAATGACATTGTCTCGTAGGATTTACACTTTCAGGGTGAAAATTCCGAAGAGTTTTGCTTGTAAGGAGTAAATTTCTGAAATCATATTTTTTTTTTTAATTTTAAATTAGCATTTAAATTTTTTTTAGAACAAACTGATGATTTCCCAAAGTCTTTTCAATCTATCAGGGGTAAAGCAGCCTTCATATATTTTTCTTAAACTCACCGTTCAAGTATCTGAAATGAATAAATATAGCTTGGAAAAGACTGTTTTGCTTACTGTATTTTGTAATCTTGGGTAGCATTCTAACAGTCACTTCTTCACTGAATAACCACAAAACAAACTTGTCTTTCTTCATGAAAAGAATAATCAACTATGGTATATGCAAAAGATGAACCATACCCACATTTGGACAATGTTGCAGAACCTTGAAGGCATCCACTCCACCTGACTTTGTTAATTAGTTCCTTCAGATTCAACCCTAGGTTAAGTGAAGTCATCTTGTCGTCGTCGTCGCGGTCGTCTGGGCGGTACATGTTAGTGCAGCAGTTATTCAGCTTGGTGGAATGGTTTCACTCTTATACAACTGTAAAAAACAGAGCTTCTATTCAAAGAAACGAAAATCCACTAATTTAACCGAGCTGTGCCATCTCCCTCAACACTCCACGCTGCAATCTTTCACTTGGCTGGCTTTGGTGATATTCACCTTTAATTACTACAAAGTGGTTTCACGTTTTCGTTGGTTTGCTTTCATATTCGAGAGCTTTTCGTTTTTAACGGGTGATTTTTTTGAGGTTAGGATTTTCATGCATTAGTATTTGACAGATCACGCGGGATTTCAGACATGGTGTCAAAGAGAAAGATGCTCAGTATGCTTTGACATTTCATCATGAATAGACTTACTAATGAGCAACGCTTGCAAATCATTGAATTTTATTACCAAAATCAGTGTTCGGTTCGAAATGTGTTTCGCGCTTTACGTCCGATTTATGGTCTACATAATCGACCAAGTGAGCAAACAATTAATGCGATTGTGACCAAGTTTCGCACTCAGTTTACTTTATTGGACATTAAACCAACCACACGCATGCGTACAGTGCGTACAGAAGAGAATATTGCGTCTGTTTCTGAGAGTGTTGCTGAAGACCGTGAAATGTCGATTCGTCGCCGTTCGCAGCAATTGGGTTTGTGTTATTCGACCACATGGAAGATTTTACGCAAAGATCTTGGTGTAAAACCGTATAAAATACAGCTCGTGCAAGAACTGAAGCCGAACGATCTGCCACAACGTCGAATTTTCAGTGAATGGGCCCTAGAAAAGTTGGCAGAAAATCCGCTTTTTTATCGACAAATTTTATTCAGCGATGAGGCTCATTTCTGGTTGAATGGCTACGTAAATAAGCAAAATTGCCGCATTTGGAGTGAAGAGCAACCAGAAGCCGTTCAAGAACTGCCCATGCATCCCGAAAAATGCACTGTTTGGTGTGGTTTGTACGCTGGTGGAATCATTGGACCGTATTTTTTCAAAGATGCTGTTGGACGCAACGTTACGGTGAATGGCGATCGCTATCGTTCAATGCTAACAAACTTTTTGTTGCCAAAAATGGAAGAACTGAACTTGGTTGACATGTGGTTTCAACAAGATGGCGCTACATGCCACACAGCTCGCGATTCTATGGCCATTTTGAGGGAAAACTTCGGAGAACAATTCATCTCAAGGAATGGACCGGTAAGTTGGCCACCAAGATCATGCGATTTGACGCCTTTAGACTATTTTTTGTGGGGCTACGTCAAGTCTAAAGTCTACACAAATAAGCCAGCAACTATTCCAGCTTTGGAAGACAACATTTCCGAAGAAATTCGGGCTATTCCGGCCGAAATGCTCGAAAAAGTTACCCAAAATTGGACTTTCCGAATGGACCACCTAAGACGCAGCCGCGGTCAACATTTAAATGAAATTATCTTCAAAAAGTAAATGTCATGGACCAATCTAACGTTTCAAATAAAGAATCGATGAGATTTTGCAAATTTTTAAAAGTTCTCAAGCTCTTAAAAAATCACCCGTTAGTTTGTAGACTCGAGTATCTCCTCGGGTTTCATCTTGTTTTCAGCACTTTTCGTGTTTTCTTCCTTCTTCCCATCCTCTCTAAATGAAAGCCAATTATATTACGATGACACTAGGACAACACAACGCACGACGAAGAAGCCAACGGATGCGATGCCCAGACTCGATTATGCTCGTAGGACAGGTACACTATAAAAAAGCCAGCGTTGCTCCTTTAACTACACTTCCCAGCTCCGACTCTCTAGGAGGGCTACGAAAATGGCAAATTGAAAGTGACATTTATTGGAACAAAAGGGCGAATTCCGGTGTTCGCTCGATCCACAATTATTATTTAAGTGGGTAGAGTTTTCCTTTGTTCTCCCCTGAGCCAATTGATGGTAGTTCAAATTAGATTTTGATAACAATTTTAGGTCAGAGGTGCGCTACGTGTTGTCTAGTTCCAAAGGTATCTAATGTTCGATGAAAGTGGTAGCTTCGTTTGAATTTTCTTGTCTTAATTAAAAGTATTCTTTTTGAGAAAAGTGGCGGCAACAACAAGTCAGTGTCTAAAGTTTGCAGAGACAACAATCCTCGAAAATAGAGGAAAAAGGTGATCAAAATGTCTTCATTGGAGAACAAAAATTTAGAAGATTTTGATAATTGAATTAAATTTGTTGATGTATTTCTCCCTTTCAATGAAGAATTAAGGAATAGAAATCTGGTTTTCCTTTTTTTCTAATTTTCAAAATATTGAATTTCAAAATGTACAGTAACCCTGCGTTAGTCAAGAAGTTATGAATTTTGTGTCTCAGGAAGTTAACAAGCGAACAAAGGTTTAAAGTGTCGTCAATCTATCTAACTTACACCGTCTCTCTTCTGTATACAATTAAAATGGCTGTTTGCTTATAATATAAGCCCCATTAACAACCAAAATGATATAGCCAAAATTTAAAACGCTTATAATGTCACTTCCAACGTATGTATTTGAGTTTTATCCTTATTCAATAACCCTAAAATGTTAAAAAAATTGGTTAAGCTATCTTGAACTTACAGTATGAACAGTTTTTTGAAGTAAGCCTCTACTACCACGCCCACTTTTCCCATGTCTAAGAGATGTCATTATTTAACATTAAAATCCGTAGAAAGTTGTTATTTTGGAATTAAGATCTCTTAAACGACATCATAGGATGTGGTCGACATCTTCCATAAATGGATAGAAACTAGAAAGTTTTTGGAGCAGTTGTCAATACATTAGAGGAGTTGCAAATGGAAGTAGAGTTCAGTTATTGTATCATAATTGTAACGGAATTTGTATACTTAATTCTACTTGAGTCTCAAACTATTTTTAAATTATTGCTCTATTCTTAAATATTTTCTCTCTATTAAATTAAAACTCGAACGTCCAATCACTAATCTCATTAGGTTACAATCTTTCGCACAAAGATTGTTTTATGGGAAGGCTTTTTACAAACAGTGGCACCTACCGATTTTTCACTTAATTACACACTGAGACCGCAGATTTACCACGGCATTGTTTTTGTAACTTATTTTTTATTAAGCGACCTGCAGTCCCCTCCATATCTATGTGATTCAGGCAAATATTAGTTTATGCAAGAACAAAAATTTAAGTTGTTGTAGTGGTTTCTTAATAAAATAAAATTTTAAAAACATTTTTAGGAAAAAAATTGGTCCGCCAACTTAAAGTCTTTATTATTGTATGAATAAAACATAAATTTCTATAAAAAAATACTAAGCCCATTTTGAGATATCGAATTTTTCAAAAAAAAATATTTTTTTTATTTTTCAAAAATTCAAAAAATATTTTTTTTATAAATTTCATTAAAATCCGTTATGTCGATAATGAGAAATTAAAAATTTGAAAAAAATGGTTCTTTGGTAAGTAAAGTCCGTAATATTTTAATTTTAAATTTTTCTTATTAAATTATAGATCGTAAAAATTAATCGAAAGAAAAAAATTTTTATCAAAATTCTAGGCGTCGTTTTTGAGAAAAATAGGATTTTTGAAAACCGTTTTTTAACATTTGTGTAGTGGGTACCTTTATTTTTAGGTAAAATAAATATTTTTTCTCACATCTTATAATTTATATTAAGAAACTTTTATTTATAAAGTTTTTAAAAAATCGAGCATGGGGTTTTTGAAATATTGAGTTTCGAAAAATAAATTTTGAAATTTTTCTTAAGAATCCAAAAAAAAAATTGGAAAATTTTAATACACAATAATATTCAAATTGCTGGAAAGCTTAAGCATAAAAAAAATGATGGGAATCAGTGGTACCTTTTTTAGAAAATCAAAAACCAAAAAAAATGGTTCCATGGGAGGTACCAAAAATAACCATTTTTTGTATTTTTTTTTTCAACCATTTCCCATAATCTGTGGGACGGTTTTTGAGAAAAAAAAATATTCATAAAATTTCGAAAAATAAAATGCACGACTGGGTCGCACGAACTTGCTCCTATGTAATAGACTAAGAATTTTAAAAACGAATGTTATTAGAGAAAACTGTTCATAACGATAAAATTAATTTTTTAAATTCTTTCAGTATTAAGAGATAAAAACAGAATGCTAAGCAAATATGAATTTATGCAAGAACAAAAATTATAAGTCGTTGTAGTGGTTTCTTAAAAAAAAAAAAAACATTTTAAAAGATTATTAAGAAAAAATTTGGTACGCGAATTTAAAGTTTTTATTATTGTTCGAATAAAAATTAAATTTACAAAAAAAATACTGAGCCGTTTCTGAGATATCGAATTTTCAAAAAAAAAGAAAAAAAAAAAGATTTTTTTTTTACAAAAATTAAAAAAATATTTATTTTATTTATATTAAGTTTTGAAATGCAATGTTTTTTAAACTCTTTAGAAGTTTCTCTATGAAAAATTTCATTAAGATCCGTTTTGTGGATAATGAGAAATTCAAAATTCGAAAAAATGGTTCTATGGTAGGTACAAGTCTTGAAAATATTTTTTGAAAATTCCGGTTATTATGATGCGAGAATTATTGATAATTTTGACTTACGTATTAACACCAGTAACTTCGTAATTGTGCCAAAAATTCATAAAACACTTTTTTCTAAATTTTATTACGTTACAACCCCTCGTTTATTTAATCAACTTCCAGCTAACCTTAGGTGCGAGAGAGGGAAATCTGTTTTCTTACTTAATTTAAAAAAATGGCTTTTATCTTTTAACCATTCAGATATTGAGATTTTATTAACTTAAATACATTGAAATTTGGAAAAAATTACTGTACATACTTATTTCTTTAAAATAAACTTCTTCGGAATTTAGAATGCTTTCCCCATCAATAGTATACTTTATGTTTTTTTTACCTAAAAAGTACTTTCGCCACTTGTCTTTGGACAATAGAAAGTACTTATCTATTTCTTTCAAAAAACTAGAAATTGATAAATACCTAATTTTGTAATATTATTCCAGCTACTAAATTTTTGTAAGAAATAAAGATACAAATAAAAAAAAAAAAAAGTTGTAATACTCGTATCTTAATTTCAATTTTTTTTTATTAAATTAAAGGTCATAAGAATTAATTGAAAGACAGAAAATTTTATTTATCAAGTTTAAAAAAAATCTAGCATGGGGTTTTCGAAATATTGAGTTTAAAAACAAAAAATTTAAGTTTTTTTTTAAAAATCCAAAAAAAATTGTTTTGAAAATTTGAATACTTAATTCTGTTTAAGTTTTGGGGCATCTTAGCAAAAAAAAAAATTATCAAAATCGGTGGTACGTTTTTGGGAAAATCAAAAAGAAAAAAATGGTTCCCTTAATAACCATTTTTCGGAAATTTTTTTTCAACCATTACCTAGCTTTAACTAAATGAAATTTTTTTGTATTTTTATTTTTTAAATCTTTCGAACAGTTTTTGAGAAACAAAAATATTTATAAAATTTCGAAAAAAATTCGTATGGCAGGTACCGTTATTTTTAGTCTTAAAAAAAAGAAAAAAACGTGTGGGGGGAAGAATTAAAAATACTATCTACCAAATTTAAGGAAAATCGACGAGCCGTTTAGGCTGTTGTCGAAAAGAAAGACAGACAGACGAGACCCACTTTTTTGGTCTTCGCTATCATCGTAATGTCAACTTTGATTAAAATCTCGTGTTTGTTTTTTTTTTCCGAATGCATAACTTGCCTTATAGTACCTATAAGTCGCAATTAAAAAAGTCTAAGATCAGGTCCCTACCATTAGTACTGACAGAGAAATTGATCTTAACATGGGTCCAGAGCACACCAAAGTAAGCCCATTTTTAATCGTCAAAAAGTGATGTCAAAGTTGAAAATCAGACTTTACAGAAGAACAATTTTTTTCTTAGAATATGACCAAGAATCACATCCCAAAGTATGGTAGAGGAATTACCGGACACCTTGTATAATGCCCATATATAATGCACGAAATTCTGCTTCAATACATCTAATATTCCGAACGCATTCATCATCATACTGCGTGTTCTTTCTATAGGTAGTTTAGGAGCCTTCAGTGGTTTTGACTGTGTCTTTGTTGATGTCCCGATACTGTGACGGGATACTGATTGTTCATGTTAATTGTAAGTGAAAGCACTGCCGTCGTTTGTCGTTTCGTACAGGCTTTGTTTCCCAACTAATCCGATGAAGATGTCTTCTTTCCCGACGTTAGTCATACTTTGATTCGAATTCCGTATTGCTGTGATACGGTTAAGAACATGATGATAACTTATCGGCTTAAAATCCTATACCTTAATTGTTAGCCCACGGAAAATCCTCTTTACCTTGTATAATCTTCTATCCCAGTTGTAATTACTTTTTTTTTTTATCAAACCTGATTTTATCTTTGCCACTTCTGGACTGCGGAAATATTTGCCCTATACCGCGTAACAAGAGACTGAAGTCTTGTACATGCTCAGAGTCGTTATTGACGTTGCGGGTCTTTAGAGTAATCATTCTCCGAGACTCCTCGGAATTTTTTGTTTTTGTTCTGGTAGTGAACTTCATTAAGAAACCATAGAACCAGGGGACAGGGTCTTGCTTTACCTGAGGGTAACAATACCGACTTTCAAAAGCCAGATACCGACTACGGGGATGTAGGAGCTCCCGTTTTTCAATATCAGGTTCATTCCGCACTATTTCTTTTTCAGCAGCTTAGCTACAACTTAAAATCCTTGCTGAGCTGAGCGCATGGTTCTCGTGCGCATTGTCAACGATACCCCTGATTCATTCTATTGTATTCACCCGTGTCGTGCAAATTTTAGTGTTGCCATTATTGTATTTTGTTATAGTTTTGCCAGGGTTACCAAGTACATGCGCTTGTTTGTACTGAACAGATTGCAACATCAGTTTGAAGTTGTTTCAAGTCTTGGTTCTTAAAGCAACAAAATTTGATATACGATACGTAAAAAGGTGCTTTTTCTATATTTCTTGTAGATGTTTTTCTAAACTTTAGGACTTAATTATTTAGACTTTTGAACATACTCAATACTTAAGTATTCTCTTTCATGGAATATCTTCTATATAATCCATTCGTTGACCTGCTTTAGTAAGCCGCAAAGAAAACAACTTTCAAAATGGGGCCAACCTTCAAGGACTTTCCATTCCCAAATGTATGCATTGCACTTATAAAAATGTCCCTATTTCATTTTTCCTTGTACATTAATAAAATTCACTCTGCACTCCCCTAAGTATAGACAGAGCCCATTTGTGGATAATAATGTTTGAAACAAGCATAATATAGGGCACACACAAAAAAAGTCTCAATAGCACTAAAAGCCTTCTCTCGACATATCTCACAGATCTCCCTCCCCCACACACACAGTGTTTACCAATTTCGTTTTAACAATTTACGACCAGCGACAGCAAAATGTTCGTTGTCCTGGATCCTTAGAAGACATCCTCGTCATCGTCGTATTTTAATTAGAATTATATTTTGCATGTGGTTATACTCGTATGCGCGTTAGAATTTTTTTTTCGTTGGCTTTTGTTGTCAGTTGCATTTTATTTGAAAATGTGACCCAGTTTATGCGACACAACGACAAAGACGACATAAAAACGACAAAGACTCCTTGCGGTGTTGTTGACTGAGGTTTCTCCTAAAAGGTTTTTCCTCCTCCCAACAACATCCAACCAACAAGTATAAAGGACTTCGGCACCGGTCTTAAGGCGTTGTGGTTTAGTTCAAATACCCAAGGAGCCACATACTTAGAAAATTTATGATAATTGTGAGCAAAGAAAAAGCCATAATATAGCTAGCTTCGCATCCTTTTTGTGTGTTGGAGTTTAGAGTCTGCGGTATCATCATCAAATTTGATGTGAATTTACAATGACTTTTGCAGGAACAGCTTGGAAGCAGATTTAAGTTTGTGGTAAATGATGATGATGGCGCGGATACGGATTAAAGTTTTTGACTAGTTTGCCGGAAATATTTTGTCAGGCGAAAGCTTAAAGAGGACTAAAATCCATTTAATGGAAATTATATAACCATTAGCATGCTTTGTAGAGAAAGTCCTCTATCAAAATTAATAACATTTTGTTCTCTAACTGTGCGAGGAATATTATCTCCCCATGGTGATGATAATAGGTTTTTGCTAGCTCTGTTGAGCACTAATTGTTTAAATTAATGGCTCGTTGGAACGTTTAATGTCCGTTGTGATGGCGTATATAGCGCATCAGGTAAGGTATAGCTTCTGAGCAAATTTAATTTCACAATGAGATTCTCATTCGATCCAATAAAGTACACGGCTATATACGACTCTACGAAATCCCTTGGTCAATATTGGATAAAACGCACAAAGTTCATACACTGAGCGAATGTTTTTCGAAAAAATGAAAGTGCATTTAAAGCTTTTTTTCCGCTTATTCCATGAGGGTAAGTATTGGTTTCGTGTAAAACAAGGTTTGAGTATCGGACTTAAAAACATGAGCACAGCAGACATTTTTTCGACAAACACTGGCTACTGCACTTCTACTGTGGGCATCAGTAAGGATTTGTACGTCATTTTTTCAGGATGAACTTGTGAGTCTGAATATTCACCCTAATGTCAATGTTATCTTGGTTCCTTCCGAGTCAGAGTGGATTAGAGGGAAATGAACAGGGTGACGAGCTAGCCAGGCAAGAATCAGCCCTTCATAGCTCACTTGCTTGAAGACCTAGCATTGCTCTTGGTGTTATGAAGTTCAAAATCTTTAAAATTTTTCTCACAGAATCTAACCGTAGGTGGAACAGTTTAACCAACTGCGATATATCTATAAAGGTCTGGCCTAACTATTACAGTTCCCAAGCAAATGACTTAATATACAGATCATTGTGAAACATAGACAGGGTAGTTGTAGCACCTACTGAACACTGGCCAATAGGAGAACATGCAGCAAAGCTGGGAATTCCTTACAATACTCATTTTCATAGTTGCAGGTACAGGAAACAGTAATTCATTTGCACTGTAAATATCCTGCTCTGCCTAGAATGAGAGCCTAACAATTCGGAAAGTTATTCCTCGATCGCCTTAACGAAGAACGAAGATAAAAGACTTGATTTCTTTCTTTAACAGATGAAGTGGCTCTTAGAAGAACCTCGATGAATTTTTTAACGGGTGCTCCTCAATATTAAGACAAACGGACTTCAGGTAAAGAGAAGTTCATGAATCCCTTATTATATCTCATTAAATCTACAGGTAAAATATGTGTATGGTATAAAAACGGCGATAAATAATTGGTTCAGTAAGCAGGACATGGTCGTGGCCGCCATTTCTACCTACTTACCTACCTACCTATCGAACTTAGCAATGCGATGATGGAAAACTGCTGAAAAGTGTGGATTTCGTCATAACAACTGTCGGTCTTAGAGTCCCCTAAATGCAAATTGAACAAAATTTGAAAACTCAAAAACACGAAAAACCTTCAAAAAGGCGTGTAAATCCGTGGTTACTTACATATAAAGTTGCTTAATAGACCAAAAAATTGTGATTGAATATTTCATTAAAATGCGTTTCGCTTGGCAAAAAATTCACATTATACCAATAGGGCTTCGAAATTTTTGGCAAAACGTGCCTTATTATTTTCATATTCCCCTATATCCTTAATGAAGAGTGTTCGAAGTAGTATTGCAAAGTTCTGCTCTGGGACTTCAATGTTAAAGTCGAAAAGAAAGACATAATCAGGGAATTAGTTCGTAAGCACAGTTTTCACGCAACGACAATAGATAACGGATTCCGATTTTTAGACTATGTAGCATTTCATACTTCGGTTTTTAGTAGCACTAGGTTTTAGCACTAGAATTTAGGATCCACAAAGCTATCTGGGACTCTCTAGACTGTCGAACCTCCAACGTGATTGGGATAAGACACGTGCCCGACATCTCTGCATCTTGTAAGCAAGTGAGAAATCCTCTAAGAATATCCCTTTTTCGCAATTCTGTCTGTCTGTCTGTTCGACTACAGACTAAACGGCTCAGCCGATTTTCTTTAAATGTGGTAGATATCACTTTTAATTTTTTCCCCCCACACGCTTTTTTCTTTTTTTTTTTTTAAGACCAAAAATAACAGTACCTGCCATACGAATTTTTTTCGAAATTTTATAAACATTTTTTTTCTCAAAAACTGTTCGACAGATTTTAAAAATAAAAATACAAAAAAAATTCGTTAGTTAATGCTAGGTAATGGTTGAAAAAAATTTTCCGAAAAATGGTTATTGAGGGTACCCCCCATGGAACCATTTTTTTTGTTTTTGATTTTCTCAAAAACGGTACATCCGATTTTGATCATTTTTTTTTGTTTGCTAAAGCTCCCTAAAAACGTAAATAGAATTGTGTACTCAAATTTTCAAAAAAAAAAATTTGTTTGGATTTAAAAAAAAAACTTCAATTTTTTTTTCAAAAGTCAATATTTCGAAAACCCCATGCTAGATTTTTTTAAACTTGATAAATAAAAGTTTCTCAATATAATCTACAAGATGTGAGAAAAAAAATTTTAGTTTACCTAAAACTAAAGGTACCTACCATACAAATGCTAAAAAATTAAAAAAAATGGTTTTCACAAATCGTATTTTTCTCGAAAACGGTGCCTAGAATTTTGATAACATTTTTTTTCTTTCAATTAATTTTTATGATCTTTAATTTAATAAAAATAAAATGCACGACGGTCAGCCATCAGACGAATAGGGGGAACAACATGTAGCATACGAAAACATGCACGTGCCGTAACTATTCGGGACTGGTGGAAGTGTGATCATAGCCTCTTCGCGGCGGCCGCTAGAAACAAGCCTTTTAAAAAGGTTTGGCTAATATGATCAGGCTGGTTCCACAGGTTGGCGACAGGTTAATTCCCTGTCCCGTAAAACTAAGAGAATTTCGAGAACGACAACAAGCCTCGGAAACGGACTGATCACACGACGACAACCAACGCAAAGAAAAAGGAAAAACGATTTACGAATTTTCTTATGGAACGTACGATCGCTCTATAGAGCTCGAGCTGCTCAGCAGCTAGCCGATGCCCTGTCAAAATATAAAGCTGACATAACAGCTCTCCAAGAAATCAGATGGACAGGGAATGGTGTTTTACAGAAGAAAGAATATGACGTATATTACAGCTGTCATACAAAACACCATGTGCTCGGGGTAGGCTTCCTAGTCAGCGAAAAAATGAAGTCTACTATCATCGGCTTTAACGCTATAAGCGAAAGGCTATGCACCCTTCGCGTGCGAGGCAAATTTACGAACATCAGCCTCATTAACGTTCACGGACCTACGGAGGAGTCCTCAGACGAAGAAAAAGAGACTTACTACGAACAAGTCGAGAGGGCCCTCAATGCCTGCCCAAGGTATGATGTTAAAATCATCCTTGGGGATTTGAACGCAAAAATAGGTCGGGAGCCGGTATTCAGGCATTACGCAGGCACCCATAGTTTGCATGAGAACACTAATGACAATGGACTTCGAGTCTTAGAATTGGCAGCATCGAAAAACATGGTCGTTGCGAGTACCAGGTTCCCGCGTAAAGATATCTACAAAGCCACCTGGGTATCACCTGATGGAGTCACTCGTAACCAAATAGACCACGTGTTGATAGACCGTCGCCACTACTCGAACTTGATGACGGTACGAACGTACCGAGGTGCCAATATCGACTCGGATCACTATCTTGTTGGTATGGTTTTCCGAGGGCGGATTGCCTTGCGAAGACGCATTGCATCCGCCGATCAGGTTCGAATCAACACGGCTGCCCTGCGCAATGAAAACACCAGTAACACCTTTGGTAATGCGTTAGGACTCGCCCTAGAATCACTTGATTTAGGGAGAGTAAGTCCTGGAGCCAGTATGCTGGGCGTAAATGAGAAGTGGACACGCCTTAAGAATATTGTCATTGGTACTGCCAACTCCATCTTAGGCAGCAGTCGTAAAAATCGGAACGACTGGTTTGATGATAAATGCAAGCTAGCGACTGAACGTAAGAATGTTGCGTACCGAGCAATGCAACAATCTCATAGAACGCGGGCACGCGAAGAGGAATATAAAGAGCTCAGAAGAATAGAAAAACGGCTACACAGACAAAAAAAATCAGCCTGGGAGAAGAACCTAATCTGTGAAATAGAAAATAGCCGAGAGCGAGGTCCGCACCAGGCGCGGAAGTTCTACCAATCCGTCCGAAACATGACGCAGTACACACCACGCTGCACATACTGCAAGGACGGGGAGGGAAATCTGATCACCGATCCTGAAAGCATACTGGAGCGATGGGAAGTGTACTTCAATGAATTGCTAAATGGTCAGCTCACTGCAGAAGTGGAGGCTCCACTACTTCAAGAAGAAAACCCTATGTTGCCGCCACCAAGCATAGAAGAGGTTGAGAAGGCTATAGGCCGGCTTAAACAGAACAAAGCCCCGGGAGCCGATGGCATACCAGCCGAATTATTCCATCACGGCGGGCCAGCCTTACGTCAAGCAATGCATGATATTATAGTACACGTATGGGAGCAGGAAGAATTGCCAGAAGACTGGCGAAAAGGTTTAATATGCCCCATACATAAGAAGGGAGATGTCACAACGTGCAGCAATTATAGAGGTATCACGTTGTTGAGTACCGCCTATAAGATACTCTCCTCTATCCTACAAGACCGGATAACCCCATACGCTAAAACCGTTATCGGACAATATCAGTGTGGTTTCATTCCAGGCAAATCAACAACTGATCAGATCTTTACCCTTAGGCAGGCGATGGAAAAATGTCTAGAATTTAACATCCCAACATACCATCTGTTTATAGACTTTAAGGCCGCCTATGATAGCATAGCCAGGGTAGAACTTTACAAAGCCATGAGAGAATTCGGCATCCCAAATAAATTGACACGACTATGTAGGTTGACCATGACCAACGTAACAAGCCAAGTAAAAATAGCGGGATTGCTATCCAGACCAATCAACATCTTTAATGGACTCCGACAAGGGGACGGTTTGGCCTGCCTCCTCTTCAACCTGGCGTTGGAGAAAGCAATCCGTGACTCTGGCACGGCAACAAGAGGGACCATCGTCAACAGGTCCAGCCAGTTACTGGCTTACGCAGACGACATCGACATCATCGGAAGAACCGAACAAGCTGTACACGATTCCTTCATCCAGATCGAGCAGGCGGCACAAAATCTGGGGCTGCACATTAGTGAAGGTAAAACAAAGTACATGGTGGCGTCGAATGCGAGAGGAACAGTTGGTCAAACAATCAAGGTAGCGGAGCACGAATTTGAAGTGGTGCAATCCTTTAAATACCTTGGGTCAATAGTAGCAGCCGATAACAATATAGAAGAAGAAATACGCGGGCGGCTTCTCAAATCCAACAGAGCCTACTATAGTCTGTCAAAGCTCTTCAAATCCAGAAATCTCACCATAACTTCAAAACTGCTGCTGTACAGGACCATGGTCCTGCCAGTACTCACATATGGATCCGAGACTTGGGTGCTTAGCAAAAGGCACTCCGACCTCTTAGCTGCGTTCGAGAGAAAAGTCTTAAGGAGAATTGTTGGCCCCGTATGTGAGGAAGGACGATTCCGGAGACGGTACAATCATGAATTGTACGCAATCTACCTAGAAGCAGATATCGTGACAAAAATTAAGCTCGGTAGACTCCGGTGGGCAGGGCACCTAGCTCGCATGAGCGAAGAGGAACCTGCTCGGAAAGTTCTTTGTGGTACATTCTATGGTAGACGACAGCGTGGTAGACCATGCTTGCGCTGGAGAGATGGCGTAGACCAGGACGCCCGAAGCCTTGGGGTGCGCAACTGGATGGCGTCGGCTAGAGACCGGGATAGGTGGAGAGACTTGTTGAAAGAGGCCAGGACCGGAACCCGGTTGTCGAGCCGATGATGATGATGAAAATGCACGACTGGGTCGCACGAACTTGCTCCTATGTAACAGACTAGGAATTTTAAAATCGAATGTTATTAGAGAAAACTGTTCACAAGGATCACATTATTTTTTAAATTCATTTAGTAGTAAGAGACAAAAACATAATGCTATCCAAATATGAATTTATGCAAGAACAAAAATTATAAGTCGTTGTAGTGGTTCCTTAAAAAAATAAGCTTTTATATACAAACTTTTTAAAATCTTTTTAAGAAATAATTTTGGTACGCCAATTTAAAGTTTTTATTATTGTTCGAATAAAAATAAAATTTACAAAAAAAAAATATTGAGTCGTTTATGAAATATCGAATTTTCAAAAAAAAAAAGAAAAAATAGATTTTTTTTTTCAAAAATTCAAAAAATATTTATTTTTTAGTTTTGAAATGCAATGTGTTTTAGACTTCTTAGAAGCTTCTCTATAAAAATTTTCATTAAGATCCGTTATGTGAATAATGAGAAATTCAAAATTCGAAAAAATGGTTCTATGGTAGGTACACGCTGTAATATCTTAATTTCAAATTTTTTTTATTAAATTAAAGATCGTAAAAATTAACTGAAAGAAAAAAAATTTTATCAAAATTCTCGGAACCGTTTTCGAGAAAAATACGATTTTTGAAAAGCATTTTTTTTAATTTTTTAGCATTTGTATGGTAGGTACCTTTATTTTTAGGTAAAATAAATTTTTTTTTATCACATCTTGTAGATTTTATTGAGAAACTTTTATTTGTCAAGTTTAAAAAAAATCTAGCAAAGGGTTTTCGAAATATTGAGTTTTGAAAAAAAAAATTTGAAGTTTCTTTTAAAAATCCAAAAAAATTTTTTTTGAAAATCTGAGTACACAATTCTATTCAGGTTTTTGGGGAGCCTGAGCAAAAAAAAAATTATCAAAATCGGCTGTACCGTTTTTGAGAAAATCAAAAACAAAAAAAATGGTTCCATGGTGGGTACCCTCAATAACCATTTTTCTGAAAATTTTTTTCAACAAATACCTAGCTTTAATTAAATGAAATTTTTTTGTGTTTTTAATTTTAAAATCTGTCGAACAGTTTTTGAGAAAAAAAATGTTTATAAAATTTCGAAAAAAATTCGTATGGCAGGTACCGTTAGTTTTGGTCTTAAAAAATCAAATCAAAAAACATCCGGGGGTAAAAAATTAAAACCCATATCTACCAAGTTTGAAGAAAATCGGCCGAGCCGTTTAGCTGCAATCGAACGGACAGACAGACAGACAGAATTGCGAGACCCACTTTTTTAGTCTTCGCTATCATCGTAATGTCAACTTTGATCAAAATCTTGAGTTCGATTTTTTTTCCGAATGCATAACTTGCCTTATAGTATCTACCTATAAGTCGCACGTAAAAATTGAAATTAAGATATTACAGCTTGTACCTACCATAGAACCATTTTTTCGAATTTTGAATTTCTCATTATCCACATAACGGATCTTAATGAACATTTTTATAAAGAAGCTTCTAAAAAGTCTAGAACACATTGCATTTCAAAACTTCAAAATAAATATTTTTTGAATTTTTGAAAAGAAAAACTATTTTTTGTTTTTTTGAAAATTCGATATCTCAGAAACGGCTCAATATTTTTTTTGTAAATTTAATTTTTATTCGCACAATAATAAAAACTTTAAATTATCGTACCAAAATTTTTTCTTAAAAAGCTTTCAAAAAGTTTGTATATAAAAGCTTTTTTTTAAGAAACCACTACAACGACTTATAATTTGTGTTCTTGCATAAATTCATATTTGGATAGCCATCTGTTTTTGTCTCTTACTAATTAAAGAATTTAAAAAATTAATTTTATCCTTACGAACAGTTTTTTCTAATAACATTCGTTTTTAAAATTCCTAGTCTATTACATAGGAGCAAGTTCGTGCGACCCAATCGTGCATTTTGTTTTTTTTGATACTCGCACTGTCTCTGGCATATTAAGGGATTATTGTAACAAAAATAAAATGCACGACTGGGTCGCACGAACTTGCTCCTATGCAATAGACTAGGAATTTTAAGAACGGATGTTATTAAAGAAAACTGTTCATAAGGATAAAATGATTTTTTTTAATTCTTTAAGTAGTAAGAGATAAAAACAGAATGCTATGCAAACATGAATTTATGCAAGAACAAAAATTATAAGTCGTCGTAGTGGTTCCTTAAAAAAATAAGCTTTTATGTACAAAATTTTTAAAACATTTTTAAGAAAAAATGTTGGTACCCTGATCTTAAGTTTTTAATATTGTACGAATAAGTGTCTAATTTCCAAGAAAAATATTAAGCCGTTCTTGAGATATAGAATTGACAAATCCTCCAAGAGTATCTCTTGTCATGGAAAGTGCTGCTCATTAGCCGTTCGGAATCGGCAGAAAATTGTAGGTCCCCTCCGTTCCTGGTAACACGCACACAGGAAGGGTTGAGAGTTGTAAGTCACTAGGTCCTGGTTCACTTCGAGCTGTTACACCACAAAACTTAATTTAATTTAATAGTACCAGAAGCACTATGTCGTCGGCATACATTAGAACCTTCACATTTAAACCTGCGAATCTTATTCCAGCTGGTAAATATATCGCAATATCATCAAGAAAAATAGAAAAAAGAACCGCACTTAAAATACAACCTTGTTTGACGCCAGATGTTGTCTCAAACCATTCAGACCTGTTTGTTCCATCTCAAACTGAAGAACGAGTTTTTTTTTTGTACATATTTCTCAGGACCATAAGTAATTTCGTCGACATTCCTTTCTGTGATAGTTTATAAAATAAAGCTTGACGATCTATCGAGTCGAAAGGAGCCTCAAAATCCAAGGAAAAGATGTACAAACTTCTTTTTTGCCTAAGGAAATACTGTGAAATTGAGGTTAAAGTAAAAATATTATCAACGGTGGAGTATCCTTTGCGAAAACCTGATTGGTATTCACTCAGCACTTCATTATTTCATAACCACAAGTTAATGCGGCTTAGGAGGATGGATGCAAATAATTTCGCAATGGACTTCATAAAAGATATCCCTCTATAGTTACTTACAAGGTTTACTTCGCCTTTTTTGTGAATCTGATAGGCCAAAGAGTCTTGAGAAGCTTACAAAAGGTGACAAATTTTATTTAATAAGTTCAAAAGTGCATTTTTGTAAAACTCATTGCTAATTCTATCTGGGCCTGGTGCATTGTTATTTGCCTCACTATATAGTTCAGTTTTTATATCTATTATTGTTATCTGACGATCAAGTGTCTGGTCCATTATTAATGGTTCTGCATAAGAGAAAATATTTGACTTTGGGTCCGGATTAAGTAAGCTTTTGAAATGCTGAGCAAGAGTAGGTGCCTTCAAATTTAAACCGCATATTAATTCAGATCCTTTCAGTAGTTTAATATTGTTCCAGAAACTCTTACTGTCCTTAATATTTGAAAGCGTAAGTGCTACTGATCCAAAATATTCTCGGCGTTTGACTCTACATAAATCTTTATAAGTTTTGTTTGCTGTCAGGTATTGTTTGGTAATATCTTCACTTGAATTTTGTTGGCATCTGACCTTCCTCTTTTCCTTGAATTTAAACAATCTTTGTCAAACCATTTTTGTTTGAAGTAAACAGATTTCAAGTTTATTTATTTATTTATTTCATCAATTGATCAAAGATCTGCTGATTACAAAAGTTAAAGTTAAACATCTAATGTCCAAGTTATACATAAAACATGCACTCTTGTCATTTAAATACATACATATTATATCACATAATCTTAATTTTTTAACACATACATTTACAAAGCTTTTAGATTAATTACATAAATAATTGCAGACATTTCTTTTTCAATAGATCTCTATTCATTGAAAGGTCGATTTCATTGCATACCAAGTTAACAGTTCTAAGAGATCGCGTTATGGGTTCATTCAATCCATAATTCGTTCTATGAGAAGAAACAGAGACTAATGCATTTCTATTTCGAAGAACACGAGTTGGGGTATAGAAAGACATTAATGACAGCAATTCAGAACAAGATACACGATTATCTAAAACATCTTAAACAAATAAAATACATTGCACATGCCTACGACATTCAAACGATTTTAAATCGATAAGTGAGAATCTTGATTTATAATCAGGTAATGAATCATTCCAGTTGAGCTTCCTCAACGCATAATTGGTAAATCTTTTTTGAACTCTTTCTATTCTTAATATATTATTATCATAGAAAGGCGACCATACAACGCAGCAGTATTCTAAAACGGGTAAAACTAAAGCCATAAATAAGGTTTTCAATGTATATGCATCTTTAAAATCGCTTGAGTTCCGTTTTAAAAAACCTAGCAAGGAGTTACCTTTAGAGACAACAAAATCAATGTGAGATCGAAAATCAAACTTTAAATCAAAATGCACTCCAAGATCTTTAGTGGCATTAACTCTTAGGAGCTTAACATTACAGAAATTGTAATCATGAACAATAAGAGATGTTGATCTTGTTGCACTAAATATTTTGCACTTGGAAAAGTTCAATTCTAAATGATTATGATTGCACCATTCCAAAAAGTTGTTAATGTCCAGCTGCAAAAGTGCACAGTCCACTGGTGAAGATGTTGCAAGAAATAATTTCACATCGTCGGCGTACATAAGACAGTTACAATGCTTTAATACCGAGGGTAAATCATTGGTGAATAATATAAAAAGTAGCGGGCCCAAATGACTCCCTTGGGGAAGACCCGATACTGCGTCTATAAGTACAGAAGTGCAACCATCTACTTTTACAACCTGCTTTCTGTTTGATAAATAGGAATTTAACCACTTTATAAAAGCTATGTTTATACCCAATCTTTTTAACTTTTGCAAAAGAAGACCATGATGCACACGATCAAATGCCTTAACAAAATCAGTATAAAGGACATCTACTTGTTTTCCATTTTCTAAAGAATTTATACAAAAATTTGTAAATAGGCTTAAGTTCGTACAAGTAGACTTTCCTTTTACAAACCCATGTTGATAAGGGGACAAAAATTCTTTAACCGAAAAATAAAGACTTTGAGTTACTATTTTCTCAAAAAGCTTAGGAATAGCAGATAGCTTAGAAATAGGCCTGTAATTCTTTACCAAGTGCTTAAGGCCGTTTTTATAAATTGGATCTATAAAGGATAGTTTCCATTCCTCAAGAAAAACGCCAGTTGAAAGGGATTTGTTAAAGATAGTTGTCAAAACAAAGCAAAGGGAAGAGGAACATTTTGATAACAGAATAGGGGGGATTGAATCAAATCCAGCCTTTTTAGTTATATCAATTTCATTTAAACATTTAAAAATTTCTTGTTCCGTTAATTTCGTTAACGAAAAATCTAATAAAGGAAAAATGTCAATCACAATTGTAGGATGTCTGAAAATAATGCGCAAAAAGATCGCAAGAGGATTGAGTATCCATTGATTTATTACTCTCATACTCCATACATTGTGGAAAACATGAATACTTTCTTTTAGAGTTAAGAAATACCCAAAAGGATTTTGAATTATTTTTTATATTAGTTTCGGTATTAAACAAGTATTGTCGATATAAGAATTTGTTTAGAAAATCGAATTCTTTCCTTAATTGAAAAAACCTTTCACGGTCTACAGTTAGGTTTGTCGATTTAAAATGCTTAAATGCCTTATTTTTAGCATTCTGCAGATTTTTTATCCTAGGGTTAAACCAGGGAAACTTAAAAGTTTTTTTCTTAATTTGTGTAGGAACAAAACGCTCTATTCCTTCAAATAAAATTGTTTTAAATTTGGAAAACATATCTTCTAATGAATTGCCGCTTATAGAATCCTTCCAATTTACATTTTTATAAAAATTATTACGTGCGATGAAATCTGCCTTAATGAAATTATATGATTTCTGATCTTGGTTTAAAATATTCGCATAAACATAAAATTCAAAAGACAAACATATAGCTTTATGATGAATGGAGTTATTTACCAAAGGAAAATCAGACATTACTAAAGAGTATTTTAAATCATTGCTTATGAAAACTAGGTCCAGTATTCTCCCTACACTGTTCTTTACATTATTTACTTGAAGTAGATCCATAGCGGAAAATGAATCAACGACTAACATCTCTACATCTTTAATTATATTGAATGGGATTAAAACATGATCATCTTCCATGTACTGCCAGTCGATATCACCTAAATTAAAATCACCAAGTATACATGGGAATTGGTTAGTCGTTAATCCATTAATTATCGCTTGAGCATTAGAAATATGTTCATTATATAAATCTAGTCCACTCATGGGACGAATATAACTTACAATAAAAAATAAATCTTTACTATCAGCAGAATCTTTGGAACTTACACTAACACAAAGTTGTTCAATTTCATCTCCGTCATTTGATAAACTTCGTTGAGAGCTATTAAAATTTGATCGGACGGCTATCAAAACGCCGCCACCTCGAAGCCATCCTGTTGTAGTAGAACGATCTTTTCGATATACATTGAAAGAAGAGTCGAAAAGTTCCGATGACCTAAAATTTGAATTAAGCCATGTTTCAACTAAAATAATTACATCAAACTCATGGAGCGAAGAAGATAAAAAAAGCTGGTTTGTTTTAGTTCGTAGGCCACCAGCATTTTGAAAATAAACACGTACTTCAGATAAATTCAATCTAGGCTCTAATCTTATTTCATCTTTGTGTTGTCGTCCTTCCTTAGAAAATTTACAAATTTTTTAATTTGCACATGAATAGGCCAAATTGATGGATCTAAGGCAGTATCAAAATAATTTGCAGGAATCCCCAACTTAAAATTGACGTAGCGAAGTGAAGAAGAGTTGACGTCTTTTTTAAGTAATCTCGTACAACGCAAGGAGCCCTTAGGAACATTCAATTTTCCTGAAGCATATTCCATTACATCATTTTCCGTCACATTGCTGTCCAAGCGAGAAAGATGCAAGAACCGTAGCCGAGGAACTGACTGTAGGGTAAGTTCCCCTTCAACAACAGCAGCAGTACCAAACATTGTTTTATTAGAACGATGACCATTTGAACTCTTCTGTTGACCTTTAATTAAAGTACCTTTTCGGATCGAAGTCGCACCAGCATCATCACCCACACCAATGCTAACCAAAGGAAAAACAGCTATACCTTCATTCTCAACACCATTATCATCACGATCCCCCACAGTAGCAGCAGCAACATCATCAGCGTCATCGGCTGCAGTACCAGCAGCAACATCATATTCATCATTAGCAACAACAACAACTTCTATATTGGTTCCAATAATCGAATTCGCATTAACTGATAAACTTTCATCAGTTCTATCAGGACCAGCGGACAGAGAAGATGAACAAATTGGATCAGCCGGCATCACCGCATTTCCTTTCGTAGTCGATGCTTGTACTTTTAAAGCTTTAGCAAAATCTTTACTCTGCATAGAAGAGTTAGAATTACCTGTTGCTTTTGTGTTTTGCTTTGTCGAGGAAACCGGTTTTTTAACTTTTGTAAGATTTTTGTTATTGCTCGCACTAATTTTCGATGAAGGTAATGGTGAGGGAGTAAGTTTAGGCAAGGGCGAATAAAGAAAGCGTGGTGAAGAAGAAATGTTATTCTCTTTCGAGAGATTTAATTGTTTGTTGTTTTTGTTCTTGTTTAGATCACTAGACAAAGGCACTGGTTTAACTATGGAGCGGGTTATACGCATTCGTTTCACTAAGTTATCGAATTCAGATTTATGCTCAGCGAAGAAGCGGTATAAGTCTTTGATAATTGGTATGCAACTTAAAAAAGATATGTTTTTGCATATAGTACACTTCCAAAAAATGTTTTCATTAGATTTAAGCGTAGCTCGGTCGAAATCAGTAAGTTTTGTGCATTTAAAATGAAATCCGGACCGGCAAACTCCGCAAAAAATTAAATCACTTTTGGAAATTAGGAAATTACATTCAAAGCATTGAATTTCCATAATGAATGAAAAAAATAAAAAAACAAGAGAAAGTAAACTTATATAGAACAAGGTCTGTAATTAGAACTGTCTGTAACGAGAGCGAGACTGAGACTAAGACTGGAGTTGTTGTTTCTTAAATTGGTAGCAGCTTTTATACATTTATCAAGATATTCGAATTCTATACTTGTATCAGAAACCAAAAAGATACAATTATTTAAATTCTGAAGTTCTTTCGAGATTTTTGTTTGGTAGTTCTCTTGTTTGCTATATCTTTCCAAATAATTTTAGGTGGAAGAGTGATTTCAGAATAATTCAAAACAATTCTGTTACCTAACGAAAACTCTAAAACAAGAGGCAAATGATCGGAAAAAGTCTGATCGTCACCTTAAAAAGTCAGAATGTTATTCCTCCGTTCCGCTGATGCGGCACAAAAGTCGATCACCGATTTCCCCGTTCCACCTTTAAAAGTAAACTCCCCTTTGCTGTCGTTTTTGCTGGAACCATTAAGTATAAAAAGATCACGATTTTGACATAAATCTAAAAACAGTCGACCATTTTTCTTTGTTTTTGTATCTTTAGAAGATTGGGTGTCAAGGCTTTCAGACGATATTGCATTAGGATATATGTATATTTGAAAATGTAATTTGGTTGTACCTATTCGAGCGTTAACATCTCCTATAAGCAATACATTCTCGACAGTTGATAGATTGATAGGAAATTGGTTGCGATCCCCATCGGTCCGCTTACAGGTTAAGCTCTTATTGGTCCGTTAAATGCTTGTTTATGGTGATTGCTAATATACTAATAAGTCGGAGGTTCCTTTTGGAGTTGTTGATGCTGGAGGGTTGACTGTTAACAGACCTTAGTTATGTCTGCAAGACTTATTGATTGCACAAGAAACTGGTCCAATGGGCTTGATTTTAGCTTCAGCGTAGACACTCTTATTGCTGTAGTGCTTACGCCTCTGTCGAGCGGAGATAAGTTCGGTGCATATACTCAAAATTTTCCTTTCAAAAAGTTAGAGTTTCTTCATAATTGTCTTCGAGATGGTATACCACACAGGAAAACTATAGCTAATGACTGGTCTGAGAAACTGCGTATATTCGTCGGATGACTTAATACTTTTTTTGAGTAACGGGTGCGAACGATGGAATGCAACCTGTCCTTCTTTAGCAAGGCCCTATGAGTGTATGTTGAATTTAAACAGCTCGTCGAAGTTGACTCCGAGCTACTTGACCTTATTTTTGGTTGCTATCGTCGATAAGTCAGGAATCTTCAAGACCAGATTACTCCAGGTTGCTTCAAAACGACAACGGGTGCCGTTAGTGAAGGGTCTCCTGAAGCGCACAAGTTCTAATTTGGTTTTATTGATTCGAATTTCCCATTAATTGTAGTACTCGAAGAATATGTTGAGGTTGGCTTTTACTTTTTGGGCTGCTGGTAAGCGCTATCCATGATGCGTAAGTTAGAGTATCGTCTGCAAAGGCCAGATTCCCGCAATTGCTTGGCATAGGTTGATAAAATGTCATCAGTCTATAGATCGGTCCCAGCTTCGATCCTTGAGCGACTCCAGCTCATATGAATGTTCCTGAAGAGTTACTGTTATTCAGTTAGACAAATAAAGTTCTGAAGGAAAGATAAGGAAATATTGTTTACTTTAGTGACTAAGGTACTCCAAATACGCAAAGTTTATGAATAAGAACTTCTATTCATACACTTACGAACGCTTTCTCGACATCCAGAAAGCATCCAACGGTGACACGGTAGCTGGTGAGTGCTATAGAAATGTCAGATTGTAGCTTCAGCAAATGAAATAGTGTCCAGTGTTCTTCACGAAAGCCAAATTGCATGTCAGGGATGATATTATTATCTTTGCATTACTTCTTGAGCCTTCTGAGTATGACTTCTTCTAGAAACTGATGGATGGACTAGGCGTAAAGTTTTGTTTAAAGAAATTCACAGAAACTTCCACAGTCAGTTGTTTATGTCACCTCAATATTGTTCCTGATGACGCGACGTAGCGTATTGGCTGGATTTTCCATATAAATTGGTTTATTACCACGAATGCGTCCGGTCCTGGTTTGATATCTTATAACCTCTTCCGGAATTAGATATCGTTTTGGTGCTGTATAGAGTTCCACGAAATTACGTTGATATATTCGAGTTCACCTCTGACTGCCTTATAGTCGTTGTTAGTTGTGTTGAGCTCTCTTTGACAGATCTTTTAAAAACTAACATTGACTTTAACCCTACTCAAGAACATATAATTTATAAAAAAGGTCACGAAAAAAGGAAATATTTGCTAAGCTCATTGTCCATTGTATTTAAGGACCCTCCTTTTGACAGAGTTCAAGGACTCTCCCAAGTGCGGTTCATAGTTTGTGAACACTCACCTTAGGCAGGCGATGTATATATTATATACATATATAGATTCAGAGGATGTCACAGCTTATTAAAGGACTTTTGAAATTTTACCTCACTTTTTTCCGAGTGCATAGGACATCTACACAGTGTGTATATTCAAAAATAGACAATGGCTCATCGAAATATATAAAATCGAATTCCCAAATGTGAAATAAAATTGCCAATTAATATGTATATCTACCTGGTGAATAAAATTGGGGGACTATAATAGGTAGACGCAACATTTCAATTGGAATGTCAACTGAAATTCAGATGAAAAAAAAGGACGAAGAGGTGGGTAGATAAGTGGGATCATTGGTATATTGCCGAAGGATTAATTTGGATTAAAATTTTCTGCGTTCAATTGGTGAACATAATAACCTGGTGGGATCGAGTTATTTTCGCTTTACGAGTAAAGCCTATAGTATGAAATTAATCTTTTTTTTTGTCGTTGCTGATTCGGATAGGAAATTATTTTTACAGAAATATAAATGGTGAAATGATTGGGCAAATTAGTGAAATGGAACTTCATTTATTTATTTTTATCTTCATGCATGCTTGAGATGGTTTTCACATTTGAATAGGTTTTTTTTTACTTTAGTTTATGATTTGTTGTATTATTGTGGGGTCGCAAGTGGTTGGCTTTTCCTGTAATTCAAGCTGGTGGGAATTTTTAATAAGTTGTTATTTATACAAATGTTTAAAAGAATGTAATAGACGGTGGGAGGAAAATATAAAAAAATCAAAATCCTTATTTAAATTGCTTTAAAAAATTTCATTATCTGTACATGAAAATTGAAAAAAAAAAAATGTCTTCTAAAGTGGTAAAAAAAATAAAAAAAGAACGCTCCCCATCCACTACCAACTAAAAATAAAAGAAAAAGTTTTTTTTTTTTTCAAGGGAACTGCCGCTTAAAAGGAAGAGCCAAATCCTTCAAGACTATCTTTTTCATGAAAAGTGCTTCTCATCTTAACCGCCTAATTTTGTCAAAAAAAATGTAGCTCCTCTCCGTGCCTGGCTACAAAACCCACTCATGAATGATTTGTAAGTCAATAAGTTTAGGTTTCTTTTGAGACGTTAGACCCTACCACACGAACTGGCTGTGTGTCAAGTTAGAATTACCACTTGAAAATATTAAGGATGTTATATAATTAATTAATTAAATAAATTTTAATTCTATATTTAAAAAAATCACCCCTGATAATGCTAACTTGAGAGTAAAGTTGAAACTACCGTGCCTCAAAATAATATAAAATTAACTCGAAAAATAATAATAAAATGTTATTAAGTGTCAAAAATTTGGCGCAAATATGTCGGAAATATGTACATCAAAGATTTTGACGCATTTTTTTTTTTTTTTTTTTTTTTAAGTAACCCCTGGTAATGCTAACTTGAGTCAAGTTAGCATTTGCTACTGTCGTTAAGCAAAAATTTTGTCGCGCTTTTTTGCTTTTCGATAGTTAATCCAATTTGCTCAAAAATGCTAACTGTGCTAAAACGAATCTACGAAAACAATATGTCAGCGGTATGGGACGGTACCGAAGGGTCAAATTGGTTTCGAACGCCCACTGGAGGCAAACAAGAATGCCTACTAAGTTCGCTTCTGTTTTCTTCTTACCTTGATGACATCCAAGCAATAACGTTTGCTGGTGTCAATATCAAAGCATTAATATATGTGGGCCATATCGTCATATTAGCGGAATATCCACAAATGTTGAAAATGATGTTAAATAAACTCCAATTATATTGCGGTCATGGAGCCTCAAAGTAAATACCAGCAAATCAAAAGTAATGATCTTCCGAAATGGAACAGGTAGATACACTTGAGAAGATAGATGGACCTGGGATAATATCACACTTGATTTGGTAAAGGCGTATAAGTAACTCGGAGTTATTAATTACCCCCGAACTTTAGCTTAATAAGCACCTGCAAGCAAAACTATAGTTGAATCGAAAAAAGCCATCAACTGTAATAACTGGAAAGGAAGGCTAGGAAAGAAATAGGTGGCCCGTATTGCAAATTTTAAAGTTTTCGAAGCCTACGAGTATATGCTGCGCTTGGAGACTCGAGTCTAGCAATCTTATACTTTTACGCTGAAGATGCATTTTAATTACACCCTTGAAGTGATGGCCCTCCTAAATCATCGACTATTAAATGCAAGTGCGAGGCAACTTCTCCAGGAGAATTCGTAGTTCTTTGTAGAATGGTCACGTTTGGAGTTGCTACAGCTACTGGAAACAGGAAAGAGTTTGGAGGACCTGAGAACCAAATTTGTAAATATTGTTGAAAAGAATAAAGCAGAAAAGTTTCGAGATCCTTACAGAGAAAGCTTAACGCAGTGAATTCCGAAATATATACATACAATGCTAATGTATGCTAGTTACAAAAAAAGTTAACTAATCTAACCTTTCTGAGTATCTTGTCGTTCTTGTATAAAGTACTTGAAAAAAATTCTCCATGATCTATAGTTTAGTTTCAAAATGGAACTCTGCGTTACGCAGGAAACACATCAGAAATTCGATTTTCTATAATTACTAGACTTTTCTAATGCTTTCGAGGAGTTTTAATTTCGCCAGTACTTCGCTCAAGCTTATGTACAACTATTTGTAAAATCGTGTGCAGCGAATAAAACCTGATGTTGGTACATCTAATCCAATTATAACCAAAACGGGTACACCGCAAGGTTCAGTTCTGGGGCCTCTTTTGCATTCGTTATTTATTAATGACCTTTCAATTGTCATTCACAACTGCCAAATTGATTTCATTCATTCATTTTAGTCTGATAAACTGAGGTTAAATGAGGATTAATGTCACATCCTCATCCGGCATCCGGTCTAATGATAATGGTATGAAACTTAACCATTCTAAATCTGTTACCATGTTATGCTCTAGGAATGAGTTCAATCCTGTAAAAATTTCTTCGGTAGTACTTGGTGTTCAATGCATTGCATATGTTAAGGATGTTAAATACTTTCTGTAGAGCAATATCAGACACCATAGGGCATAATTTATTTCGGGCTATTTGAGATTTTCCTCAAACTTTTTATCAGTCAATATGAAGAAATACCTTATAAAGTCAATAAATCAAACCATATTTTATTTGGTCTCAGAAAACGACGTCATTAATATTTTTAAAAATCTTAAGTCTCAAGCTATTGGAGAAGACAGAATTCTTCTTAGATTTACGTGTCCCTATGTAATCAATTTCCTAACGCATTTTTATAAGTTCTGCATCACAGTGTTTCCAACATTCAATCGCTAAGCATTTTGCCTTGAATATCAAAGGTCTTGAAGAAGATTGTTATGAGCAAGTAATTCATCATCTTAACACTAACAGCCGTATTTATTAGAATTCCCTAAACGCGTGAATAGTTATGCAGTGCATAAGGACTTATTCATCCACTATGCAAATTCATATTTATAAAACATTTGCCTACCCTGCATAGTTATAATGAGCTTGTGTCAAATAAAGTACCAAAAAGTAAGAACATTTAGCCTTCATAACACTCAGCTGTTTACCAAAAAACAAAAAAAAAAAACATCTTGTCTGTCTATCGAATTGAATAAACAAAAAGGAAACTACCAAAAGCTAAAATAATTCCAACAATTAACTTTGATTCATCAGATAAAGTATGTTATTATCTCTAGCACAATACTGGAAATCAAATTGTTATTCATTTCATTATAGCTGGAATACTCCTCAGACAAGTTCTTGAGGATACAATTCAATAATGCAAGATAATAATTACAACACTAACACACCGGTTGAAGAAGGATGGGTGGAGAGACATCACAAACAAGTATATTTATCTATTTAATTACAAACAATTTTCAATTCAATTTGTTTTTAATATATTAGTATAACATTTTTGTTTCAATAAATAAAAATAAAACAAAGTTTTAGTTTCAATATTAAGTCAAAGGCATTTTTTTTGTTGATAATCTTTATAATTCAATGTGATGTCAAAGTGAATGTGACAGTTCAATACTAAAATGTCCTTATGTAGGCACTATTCAACCTCCAAACGCGTTTAGCTTATAATGCCCCTATTCAACGTCACATAAGTTTTATAAATAACGATTTTGCGTTTAGAGGCATTATAAGGGTTGCATAGCCTTATGTACTCACTATAATGAGTTTATAAATATGGCTGTAAGAGTCTGTTATCTCCCATCAATCTGGGTTCAGAGTCATCCACTCTTGTTCCACAGTAATTGTCAAGATTCTTGATGATATTAACGGGTGATTTTTTAAGAGCTTGAGAACTTTTAAAAAAAAAAAAACGCATAAAATTTGCAAAATCTCATCGATTCTTTATTTGAAACGTTAGATTGGTCCATGACATTTACTTTTTGAAGATAATTTCATTTAAATGTTGACCGCGGCTGCGTCTTAGGTGGACCATTCGGAAAGTCCAATTTTGGGTAACTTTTTCGAGCATTTCGGCCGGAATAGCCCGAATTTCTTCGGAAATGTTGTCTTCCAAAGCTGGAATAGTTGCTGGCTTATTTGTGTAGACTTTAGACTTGACGTAGCCCCACAAAAAATAGTCTAAAGGCGTCAAATCGCATGATCTTGGTGGCCAACTTACCGGTCCATTCCTTGAGATGAATTGTTCTCCGAAGTTTTCCCTCAAAATGGCCATAGAATCGCGAGCTGTGTGGCATGTAGCGCCATCTTGTTGAAACCACATGTCAACCAAGTTCAGTTCTTCCATTTTTGGCAACAAAAAGTTTGTTAGCATTGAACGATAGCGATCGCCATTCACCGTAACGTTGCGTCCAACAGCATCTTTGAAAAAATACGGTCCAATGATTCCACCAGCGTACAAACCACACCAAACAGTGCATTTTTCGGGATGCATGGGCAGTTCTTGAACGGCTTCTGGTTGCTCTTCACTCCAACTGCGGCAATTTTGCTTATTTACGTAGCCATTCAACCAGAAATGAGCCTCATCGCTGAACAAAATTTGTCGATAAAAAAGCGGATTTTCTGCCAACTTTTCTAGGGCCCATTCACTGAAAATTCGACGTTGTGGCAGATCGTTCGGCTTCAGTTCTTGCACGAGTTGTATTTTATACGGTTTTACACCAAGATCTTTGCGTAAAATCTTCCATGTGGTCGAATAACACAAACCCAATTGCTGCGAACGGCGACGAATCGACATTTCACGGTCTTCAGCAACACTCTCAGAAACAGACGCAATATTCTCTTCTGTACGCACTGTACGCATTCGTGTGGTTGGTTTAATGTCCAATAAAGTAAACTGAGTGCGAAACTTGGTCACAATCGCAATAATTGTTTGCTCACTTGGTCGATTATGTAGACCATAAATCGGACGTAAAGCGCGAAACACATTTCGAACCGAACACTGATTTTGGTAATAAAATTCAATGATTTGCAAGCGTTGCTCGTTAGTAAGTCTATTCATGATGAAATGTCAAAGCATACTGAGCATCTTTCTCTTTGACACCATGTCTGAAATCCCGCGTGATCTGTCAAATACTAATGCATGAAAATCCTAACCTCAAAAAAATCACCCGTTAGATTGCAATAGGTACGTATACTAAATAACAGTCTTACGATTACTGGATTTCCGTAAGGCCTTTGACAAAGACAAAACTTATACACTATTTTAAGTTTTCTGACTTAGGCTCTTTATTAAGAGTTTTGTATATAAAAGGACTCAGCGTGTGGTATTTCATGATAATTGGTCACGGCGTAGATTCTTGAGAAATGGTGTTCCACAGGGCTCTATCTCAACCCCTAGTACCTTCGATTTATTTAGAAGTGACCTACCTTCTGTTTGTGCAAATTTTCTACTTTCATATTTTTCCTAAACTAATATTTTTCAAACTAAGTTTTTTTACGATTTTTTTAAAATTTTTTTTTCGAACTCAATATTTAGAAAACTACATGATTGATTTTTTTTTTGAAAACTTGGCATCTAACAGTTCTTTAACACTATCTTTTAGATTAAGAAACAGTCTTAGCAAGGTTTTCGATTCGTTTACTTGAAGTTCCTTGAATGCAGTCAAACCTATTTAAATCGGTCTTTTCTTTCTTAACTGGTACAGTACACAAAGATAAAATTGGTGAAAATAAATCTACATTCATAAATTAAAGTGTTCCTCAGGAGAGTCATTTTGGTCCATTATTTTTTATCATATCGACTGATGTTATTTATTTCCTGAATTTTAGCTAACGTTTGATATTTTATCCTCATTATTTAAAACGTGTCTCGGGCAAAGACGCTTTATTAATCGGGGTAATCGAATAAGTAAAGTAAGTAGATCTCAAAAGTAACCATTTAAAGTAACCTTCAAACTTTTAATGGATCTTGATAAATTATTTTTTGACAGTTCTTCAAACTGCAAAGAAGAATTCAGGACATTGTGTTTAAGTGTCCTTCTGTGTTTTCCTTTTGTGATACCGAGATCATTGAGCCACAGTTATCACCCTGTTTTTCAAGCTTAGGTACAGAACAAATAACGATATAAATGGACCAGCTTCAAGGTCAGTTGGACAATCCAATAAAATATGTCTTGAGTATGTGGATTCTTCAAGGAACAAAATTCAAAAATTAATTGTATTACTCATTTTGAAAAAAGGAGACTTTAATTTTACTTTTGTTAAATTTTAAATTAATTTAATTCTATTTAATGGATTTTAATCTATTGCGCTTGAAAACGATATAAATAAATTCATAAATAAAAAACAAATAAATATATAGATAAATACATAAATGAATAATTATAAAAATTAATAATTTAATAAATAAACTATAAAATAAATCAAAGCATAAATATCACAAAAGTAAATAAGCAAATCGAATCATAGTTTAAAAAATAGAGGTGCAAGCCTCTCTTAAATGTTAATTCATATAGTATTTTTTTTTTAAATTTTTATACAAGGACAATCCAGAGGGTTCTGAAAGAACTCATCAGTTTCCTGCTTATCCTTTTGTGAATCCATTAAAAATTTCTCATAGCATTCATATTACTGTTCTTCCAAAGTTTATACTTTTTTTTGCCAACAGACTTGAAATCCAATCCAATCACAATAATAGATTCGTTCCTATAGTCATAGCGTCGCAATTCAAAATATATATGTACAAGACTTTACCTTCTCATCTGCATTTTATGATGCGTCTCATCGTTGGTATTTTCATCTTGCACAAGGTGATGGCAAACAATTCAAGAATATTCTATTGTCTTTGTGAGACTTCCTGCACCGACCGCCGCCGTTGCCAAAGTTGCGCCGCCCGACACCTTTGTAGCACACTATAGCTAGAACCATTGTATTTCCGCTTGTCTAACCTAGCAATTCACACCTGCCGACATTTTTGTGATAACCGAAGCGAGAATGGATGGAAACAAAAGGAAACGAACAAGGAGAAGGTGAATATATGGAGCGGAAGATTTGTTTTGTTGGAGATGTGCCGTTAAATGGGAAAACATCTTGAATTACCTACCTGCTGGTTAGTCTTAGAGGGATTGTGCCCTTTTGCTGCTGCTTAGTCACTTTAGTTCAAACGGCATTTCACAGGAAGTAAAATTAAGTGACGACAACAAAAATGAGAACAATAACAGCTATGCATTTCTACTATATGTGTAGTACACTTTGGCGGCTGAAGGTTATTACGTTACTGCTGATGCTGAACCTGATGCTGGTGGTGTTATTGTTGCTCTTGCCTTAAAGCCTTAATGGAATTGAAGTGGATTTTCCTTTTATTACTTTTGAACTGTTTTGCATATATGCGAGTTATTTTGATTGCTTTACTCTTTAATCTCCATTCTCCTCAGTTTGCTTTAGAGTGGCGCCCAACGGAAGTATCCTGTTTTAAATTAAAAGTCGAGTTTGTTTATATAGAATGAAAATGGTGGCAACGTCAGCGCTGGAAAAGAAAATCTTTAAATAAGACTTTAATGTGATTCTATTGACGAGAGGGTCATGTAATTTAAGGCTTAAACACAATATTAATTAATGCGGGAATTTCCTTCATTTTGCGTGTTAAAATTGACTGAATTGAGATTAAATTTTTTTTTTAGTTTAGAATTTAAGACCATGTGTCATGGATCATTTTATCAAAAATATTTAGTTAAATTATAACAACGTTACAATCCTAGATGATTACCAAAGAAAAAGAAATAAATTATCAGGACAATAGCTCAAAGATAACCTTGAACATAGTGACTTAAAACTATCAACCATTCTTGTGTTATTGCTGTTGATGGGAATTTAGGAGACTTACAATTTTATATCGAGTCAATTTTAACGACGAAAGATAAGATGTGCCAGTTCCTTGTAAGATCAATTACGTATGAAAGAACATTTTTTTTCTTCTTATTTTTATTGGTTCAGCTGGCAGCCTTTAGGAATCGATCCCAGGTCTTCGGCGTGATAGTCCAACAAACTAACCACAAAATTAAAAAAAAACTGTAAAACTAACAAAAAACATGACTACCTGTCAAAATCTACCCGTCCCTAATGAGAGAACCCTTATATACCGACTACAGTTAACGTCAACTTGTTACATTTCAATTTATGTATCGAATATATAAACCTCCATCAACGAGTACGAGTCAATATTGAAAATTTTACACTAACAGACAATTTTTTGTACTCAATATAGCGAAATATGTAATGACTACATACAGATTGACAACTTCCCAGAATATGCAAATAAAAAACTGAATTCATTAAATCGAGTTTTGTAACGAATTCAAGCAACGTCTCACCCGAAGAAACTGTTTTGGTCACAGCATTTAAAGCTTAAAGTTGCTATTATTGCTTGCAACACTATTCTGTATCGCGAATTGGCGGAGTGTTCGAGTGTTGTTTCAGCAAGAACCGGAGTTCAAAACCGTCTAAGCATAGTTAAAAAAAAAAAAAAAACAATTTATATAAAACTTACCATACATCGAAGTTACGTGAGCGAGAACTAACAAATATGTAGCGACTAAAAGAAGTTGTACCCATTACATGCAACTATTAACAACACATTATGTTGAGTTTAGTGTTCATGTACTCATTACATATAAATATAATTAGTACTTTTTTACCCTCTGTGTATTCTTACTCTGTTTCTAGAGCTTCCAAAAACATTGACCGTAGGGGGTGACTACCAATTACCGCACAACCCTTATTGTAAGAAACGATTTAATTTTCGATTTCCTTTCGTCGGATAAAAAAAGTTTCTTGAGAGATCAAACCAACACTATAAGTACCTAAAAAATGTTTTGTTCTTAAGCTAAAATTAAAAGCGGGATCTTTACTGCCCTCTAAATTTTTGGGCACTAACTGCAGTGACTTTGACATCTGACACGAAATCTCAAAATTTCAAACTGAATATTTCTAGAAAAAAAAGGATTAAGGAACAAGTGTGTAGCGAATTTGTTCTTAATTACTTTTTTTTAAATAAAAGTACAAAATAAAAGCACTTATTTTTTTTTTTTTTTGAAAAATCTAGATTTTCTATCTTTATGCTATCTCTTATTGTCAAATTGATTCACAAGTCAACTGATGAGTCCATGTGAGATCACCCGGACGTAACGCCAAATTTTTGTGGACTAAAGGCCAAAAAAGCTAATTTGAATCAATAATTCAACAAGTCCAATAATAGTGCTAAGTCTTCTACTTGGCTGATTTATGTCAGTAGTATATAGAGTTTGTATTATAAAAACTTTCATATAAATCTTATTGTCAAAGCTACATGCTTTTTGATTTCCGTGAATTGATTTTGGATAATTGAACATCATTACACGCAAAAAATGTTGGGTTAAGAAAACAATTCATGAAATCGTTTTTGAATCGATATTACGGTTGATATAATTTAATGTTTGAAGATTATTTCATGCAAATGTTGGCAGCTTATGTCCAATTTTGGCATACTCTTTGTAACATTTCGGCCGGTATCTTACGAATAAATGCTTCAATTCTGGCTTCCAGTGCGTCAATCGAAGCGGGCTTGTCGCTATAGACGTGAGTCTTAAAAAAGCCCCCCGCATCAAACAGTGACTTTTTCTGGATGCGTTGGTAGCTCTTGTAATGCTTCTGGCTACTCTTTACTATAAATACGGCAGTTTTGCTTGTTCACGTATCCATTCAACCATAAATAAGCTTGGTGGCTGAACACAATTTTTCGATAGAAAAGTGGATCTTCGGCCAACTTTTCAAGAGCCCATTCACCAAAAATTCGGCGTTGTCGTAAGTCGTTCGGCTTCAATTCTTGCACCAGCAGTATTTTGAAAGGCTTCACTAAGTCCCTCCACAAAATTTTCCACGTAGTGGAGTAAAAGAGGCCCAATTGCTGTGAACGGCGCCGATTCGATAACTCATGGTCATCACTAACACTGGCCGATACAGCTGCGATATTTTCCTCAGTTCGCACTCTACATAAGCGTGTTGGTGGTTTAATGTTCCGCACCAGGCGCGGAAGTTCTACCAATCCGTCCGAAACATGACGCAGTACACACCACGCTGCACATACTGCAAGGACGGAGAGGGAAATCTGATCACCGATCCTGAAAGCATACTGAAGCGATGGGAAGTGTACTTTAATGAATTGCTAAATGGTCAGCTCACTGCAGAAGTGGAGGCTCCACTACTTCAAGAAGAATACGCTATGTTGCCGCCACCAAGCATAGAAGAGGTTGAGAAGGCTATAGGCCGGCTTAAACAGAACAGGCGATGGAAAAATGTCTAGAATTCAACATCCCAACATACCATCTGTTTATAGACTTTAAGGCCGCCTATGATAGCATAGCCAGGGTAGAACTTTACAAAGCCATGAGAGAATTCGGCATCCCAAATAAATTGACACGACTATGTAGGTTGACCATGACCAACGTAACAAGCCAAGTAAAAATAGCCGGATTGCTATCCAGACCAATCAACATCTTTAATGGACTCCGACAAGGGGACGGTTTGGCTGCCTCCTCTTCAACCTGGCGTTGGAGAAAGCAATCCGTGACTCTGGCACGGCAACAAGAGGGACCATCGTCAACAGGTCCAGCCAGTTACTAGCTTACGCAGACGACATTGACATCATCGGAAGAACCGAACAAGCTGTACACGATTCCTTCATCCAGATCGAGCAGGCGGCACAAAATCTGGGGCTGCACATTAGTGAAGGTAAAACAAAGTACATGGTGGCGTCGAATGCGAGAGGAACAGTTGGTCAAACAATCAAGGTTGCGGAGCACGAATTTGAAGTGGTGCAATCCTTTAAATACCTTGGGTCAATAGTAGCAGCCGATAACAATATAGAAGAAGAAATACGCGGGCGGCTTCTCAAATCCAACAGAGCCTACTATAGTCTGTCAAAGCTCTTCAAATCCAGAAATCTCACCATAACTTCAAAACTGCTGCTGTACAGGACCATAGTCCTGCCAGTACTCACATATGGATCCGAGACTTGGGTGCTTAGCAAAAGGCACTCCGACCTCTTAGCTGCGTTCGAGAGAAAAGTCTTAAGGTGAATTGTTGGCCCCGTATGTGAGGAAGGACGATTCCGGAGACGGTACAATCATGAACTGTACGCAATCTACCTTGAAGCAGATATCGTGACAAAAATTAAGCTCGGTAGACTCCGGTGGGCAGGGCACCTAGCTCGCATGAGCGAAGAGGAACCTGCTCGGAAAGTTCTTTGTGGTACATTCTATGGTAGACGACAGCGTGGTAGACCATGCTTGCGCTGGAGAGATGGTGTAGACCAGGACGCCTGAAGTCTTGGGGTGCGCAACTGGATGGCGTCGGCTAGAGACCGGGATAGGTGGAGAGATTTTTTAAAAAAGCCAGGACCGGAACCCGGTTGTCGAGCCGATGATGATGATGAATGTAAACTTGGTGCGAAATTTGATCACAGTTGCCCGAATAGTCGCCTCAGTAGGTCGATTAAGCTGTCCAAGAAATTGAACTTTCTTAACAGACCACGCAATAAAATTCAATAATTTGCAAGCATTGTTCGTTTGTTGTAAGACGATTAATGGTTAAATTATAGACCAAACTGAAGGTGTTTGACAGTAACACAAAACACGAAACGAGCGTGAGCTGTCGAAACCAGTGTTGCCAAAAAAAAAAAAATATCAAAAAAATCACCCATTACTTTTCACGCCCATTTAAAGCAAGAAAGTACTCCTAATGTATGTATTATTGCTAGAATTGATTAGAATTCGGTTAGTAATGCCTTGGGTAATGTGATTTGGGTACGATTGCCGCATTTCAAAATCAAGAAACTACCGTTTCATCGAAATCTCTCAATTTCCAAATTACGCATATTGAAATTCAAAAATAAAAAAAAATAAATTCAAAATAAAATCTGGAAATAGAATTTTTAAATACATATTTCTATTTTATTATGCGAGAAATTATAATACTTCTAAAAATGCGAATTTTCAATGAAGATATAAAATAGTTCAAAAAAAAACTTTCAAAATTTGATTTTTTTATTTTAAATTTTAATTTCATAAAGTGGCAGTTGCAAAGAGTAAAAAAATGGTCGAAGAAATGATCTTCAAAAACATGGTATCATCAATGCAGATTATTGTAGGAATGTTTAATATCCATTTCGATATAGTTAATAGTAGTTTTAAACTAAAAGGAGGAGTGGCTGCCTTGTGGGACCCTAGAAGTGGGTAAGAAATATTTTGAAAAGGTTAATCAGAAATGAATTTTGTATAAATGACTTTTGGGGTAAGAAAAATGCATCTAGAGAAGATAGGTTTAAACCCATGAGAGGACAGCTTGTAAAGAATAAGTCTATGGAAGATTTTGTCAAAGGTTTGCTAAAATCGGTTGAGATATCGACTTCCATTCCGTTCCCTAAGGCTGGAAAACCAAATTCCAAACTGTCGAATTATGTAGCTCAACAAAACCCGTAGAAAGGGTAAAATTAAAAAAAAATTAAATGAAATTAGTTAAAACTACAATATTTTTACAAAATGCTTTCCAAGATTTTGGAAATGTGTGAATGTTTAGCAATTGGACGATAACTTCAGAATTTTTTTTTTTTCTTATGCATTTGTAGTATAGCAGAGATCTTCCATATCTAAGGGAATTCTGCTTGCATTAAGGAAAAACTGATGATTTTTCAGACAGGTGGAGAAAGTTTGAAAATTGAAAGAGCATTTTTTGAAAGACATGGCGAACATGAGAACAGCGAGGCCAGGAATAAACCCATCATTAAGTTGTTTTAGCTTATTTTCGATGAAAAAAGGTCAAGGGTATGAGAAAGAAATGGATTGAGGCAGACATTTGGGAAATAGATAAATAAATAATAATCAGGTAAAATAGAATCATCGGTAAAACATTGTCTTAAGAAAGTAGCTTAAAAGTTGGCGATTGCTTATGGTTCCTTAACAAAAGACTTTTGCTTTGGGCTTTGATTAAATACTGTTGATAGAAGCAGTTGTAAGCTTGGTAAAGTGACGATAAGTACCAAGATAATTAGAATAATCCCTTTGAGATCGTGAATGAAGGAGAATTGGCTTAAAATGTTCCCTCTTGTTTTAGAACGATCGTACCCAATACGTATGTAGGTGTTGAAACCAAATTCAGATTTCTATGAATTTTTCCTAAGTCAACCAGTATGCATCTGTTTATCTTAAAAACTATTAGATTCTTACCTGTTTTCGTATAAAATTTCAATACAATAGTGTGCTAATTGATTTAAATTTTAATAGTTATAAACACTAAAATTATTCGACAATTTTTTTAAATCTATTCAAAAGGTCATTGACCGAAGTTCTTTGCTCGGTAAAAAAATATTAATCATAAATCCAAATCACGATCCACACAAATATTTAATGTATCCCAACTACCCACATAAACTCATTCGGCGGCTCACCCCTTCATTCTGGGTATCTAGCTAATTGGTCTTAATTGAACTGAGATATCTTGAAAGCAATTAGTATAGTATAATAATTTTTCAAATGGCTGAACTAATTGACACCAGCAAAGCAAATAATTAACTTAACACATAAAAGATCAATTTAAGATATAAATAAAATAACAAAATTAAAAGTCAGTTGTGAAGAGCAAATTTGAAAAACACATTATGTAGAAGGTATTAATTATTATCTATTTGTTAATTTTATCTTAACTGTTTCCACTTCTTTTAAGCAAATAATAATTGAGTAACCTATATTTCGTATGAGTTAAAATAGTAAAGTTTATTAGTGTGTTACGTTATACTCGTACGTTGCACGAATCGAAGCTTGATGCGATACTTTTTTTTGCATACTAGTCATAAAGAAGTTGCGGAAAACTCCTCACAGTACAGTATACTTGAGGAAACCTGTATCAAATAAATATAAGAAAATATAAGTTTTATTGCTTTAACCTCCAGAGGTTATAATACAAATTACTTCGTTTTGATTTTATAATATTTGCTTTCTGAAACATTTATAAAAGCTGCTCAAAGTGTCCAGCTTGGTTTGTATTCGTGCTAGAGCTAGAGAATTTCACTGTTGATTAAAGCTAACTGGTGTCTCACTTTCGATGCTGCTTTGAGAGCACGCTCTCAAAACCATTTAAAAAGGCTATTTCAGTTGAATACACAAGCTCGTTGGCCCTTGTCCATACAAAACATCGGCTTTTTGTCATAATTCCGTATGTGCCAAAATTTGGTTTCCAAAATTCTGTATCTATAAATCCAAAAAATCCGTATTTCAAAATTCATAAAATCTGTTAAATCGTTAAATCTGTTATTCTTTATTCCAAAATCCAGTATTTCAAAATTGTGTTAATGATAAAAGAAATTTTTGTTTGGCAAAACTGGGTTATCATGTCATGATAATGAACACCATTCATTTTTACTGTCTGACCAGCCGTATTTTCGAAGAACAATGGTCCGATAATGCTTCCAGCCCATAATCCGCACCAAACAGTCATGCGGTGTGGATACATTTGTTTCTCAACAATTACTGGTGGGTTTTTTGAACCCCAAATGGGACAATTTTGACGATTAACGAAGCCATCAAGATGAAAATGAGCTCTATCACTGAAGATGATTTTGTTCGACAAATCAAAATCCACTTGTTGTTGTTCCAAAATCCATTCAAAGAACTCTCTTCACGCTGCATGTTCTGTAGTCTTCAGTTTTTGAGTGAACTGAACTTTGTCAGCATGAAGTTTCAGGTCTTCCTTAAGAATTTGCTTTGGAGAGCTTCGCGAAATGACCAATTCTTGACTTAGGTGCCGAATTGATATTTCTTGACTGTCAGCAATACTCCCGCGAACTGCTTCGATGTTTTGTGTTGAACCACTTCTGACAGGACATTCAGAGTTTTTAAGATCACTAATTGATCAGTCTCCCTGAATTCTTCAATTATTCTCTTCCCTTTTGATGATTTTAAATCACTAAGACGGCCATATTTTGCACGAAAATTGCGGACAGTAGCTGAAAAACCTTCATTATTTTCAAAATATTGCTAAACAATGAAAATGCGTTGTTCTTTTGTATATCGCTCCATTTTTACTAACCCCTAATTGTCAGCTGTCAAATTGTTATCTTTTTTCCGCTGGCAATACTATACTATTAAATGGGCCAATATTCAAATTATGCGTGAATTATGGGACACCCTTTATAAACAAAATTCTCAAAACATTTTTAAGAAACAATTTTGGAACGCCAATTTTAAATTTGTATTACTACTATTAAAAACTATTGACCCGTTTTTGAGGTATCGAATTAAAAAAAAAAAACAGTTTATTTTTATTTTAATTTTTTTTAAAGCTTCTCTATTTAAAAATTCACTAAAATCCGTGATGCCGATAATGAGAAAAAATTGTTCTGTGACAGGTAAAGTCATTAATACTCGTATCTTAATTTCAAAATTGTTTTTTTTTTAATTGAATTGAAAAATTTACCAAAATTCTAGGTGCCGTTTTCGAGAAAAATACGATTTTTGGAACCCATTTTTTAACATTTGTATGGTGGGTACCGTTACTTTAAGATTAAATAATTTTTTTTTCCTCACATCTTGTAGATCTTATTAAAAAACTTTTAACTGTCGAGTTTTTAAAAAATCGAGCAAATGGTTTTCGAAAAATTAAGTTTTGAAAAAAAGTTTGAGTTTTTTTTTTAAATAAAAAAAAGTTGAAATTTTGAACCCATAATACTATTCAAACTTGTGGGAAGATTAAGCACTAAAAAATGATCAAAATCCGATGTAACGTTTTAAAGAAAATCAACAAAAAAATAAAATTGTCTTACCATTAATAACTACAGTCTTGGCCAAATGTATTAGGCACCCCCAAAAAGATGCCATAATTTTAAAACCAAGTAAAATTTAAAAAAAACAAGTATGCAGAAATGTTGTAAATTTTTTTTTATTAAAGAAAATTTAATATTTTGTATGGCCACCTCTCGCTTTTATGACTGCTGCTATTCGTTTAGGCCGCGCGTACAGTAATGCGACAAAGCGATGCGATGCGAGAAGCGTTTGCGTGCGAGAAAAATATTTACATTGATTCTTATACACGTGCGCACAGTGAAGCGATATTAGATGCGAGTGTTGCGAGCTTCTCGCATGCCTATCGCAAGCATCTCGCACACAAACTGTTCTGACCACTTTTTCAAGCGAGTTTGTGCGAGAAGGTTGATTTTTTGTTGGTTTTCACGTTCAAAGAAAAAAATCAAACGATTAAAATTTTGTTATTTCAGTGCTTGTGTTGTGGGGTGCAACTTTTTAATAATTTTGGTGGCAATAATTATAAATGAATTAACAACACAACTGCACAAACTCGCTTCTACTGTGCGCACTGTCTCGCATCTAATTCTCGCATCTCGAATCGCTTGTCGCATCGCTTCTCGTATCGCATCGCTTTGTCGCACTACTGTACGCGTAGCCTTAGGCATTGAGTTTACGTGCTTGCGGCATTCGTCAGAACTTAATTTGAGCCATTCTTGCTCAAGAACCTTTTTGAGCATTTTTTTGATGTTGTTGGGTATTGTCGGACTTTACGCTTTAAAATTTCCGATAGATGCTCAATTGGGTTCAGATCTGGGGACTGGGCAGGCCATGGAAGCAGGTCAATGGCATTTTCAGCAAATCACTTCACTGAGAGGGCGGACTTGTGACAAGGTGCATTGTCCTGCTGGAACAACACGCCCCGCATATTTGTATCACCAAAAATATGCTGAAAAGATGCCATCAGCGTGTTTTCCATCAAATTAATGTATTTTTTTGAGTCCATGCGACCCTCATAAATGACCATTTTGCCCACGCCGTCCGCAGCCATGCAACCCCAGATCATAACGCTTCCTCCTCCGTGTTTAACGGTTGGAACTACACATTCTGGGTTGTATTCCTCACCAACTCGCCGCCTCACAAAGGTTACACCAGGGTTTCCGAACACCTGCAAAAATAAAAAAAAATAACCTTTTTCAAAAGCTTAAAATAACTAAGTGGATGGCAATTTGAAACAGTTTTTAAAGTTTCCGAGTTCGGGGCTTCATTATAATGCTTACTTCAAAGTTTGTTTCATCTGACCACAAAACGTTACTCCAATCTCCTTCAGTAAGGTTTTGGTATTTTTTTGCCGATTCTAGCCGCAACTTTGTGCTTTTTTCTGAGAGCCATGGCTTTTTCCTCGCCTTGCAACCTTTCAATCCAACTTCTCCGAGTCTCCTTCTAACGGTTCTAGCCGAAATCTGTTTCCCACAATGTTGTGTTATGTCAGCAACTAAGCTCATTTGATGTTTTTTTACGGTTTTTTTTTTATAGAGGTTCGTATTAAAAACCGATATTCTCTTACCGTGGTTACTTTTTTCCTGCAGGATTTTGTACGATTTAGATGGGATACAGTCTTCCGAAACCGATCTTAGCATTTTGCACGGCACAACGCGAACAATTCATTCTCCAAGAGAATAGAGCGTAAAATATAGGGTGCCTAATACTTTTGGCCAAGGCTGTATGTTTCGGACATATTTTTTTTTTCGAGTATTCCCTAGCTTTAACTAAATAAAATTCTCTGAACTTTTTTTTTTTTTTTAAATCTGTGGAAAAGTTTTTGACAAAAAAATGTTTCATAAAATTTCGAATAAAATTCGTATGCCAGGTACTGTTATTTTTGGTCTTAAAATAAAGAAAAAAACCTTTTTGGGAGTAGAAATTTAAAAATGCTGTTTAACAAGTTTAAACAAAAACGCCCCACCCGTTTAGGCTGTAGTCGTACAGACAAACAAACAGACAGAATTGCTAGACCCCTTTTTTCATCTTCCCTATCAACGTAATGTCAAATCTGAAAAAATCTCAAGTTCGGTTTTTTACGAATGCATAACCTTCCATATATTATAAAGGAAGAGTAAGAGAAGGTGGAATTTGAGGGAGAAGGCCTATACTCTTCCAACCCATTTAAGCAAAAAAAAATATTTATTTTCAATAAATAAAAGAATAATAAATTGTATTCCTATTTTTATATTTTTCATATTGGTCTTGACTAGGGCAAAGTATTTCACATTCAAGTACTGCCGCTAAAGAAAGAACCTCTATATTTGACAGTAAGTCCGAAGTTAAACTGGTGAGAATTTCCAGCTAGATGAGTATTATGACCCAACTGCTTGAGGAGAGGAATGCTTCTGGCTATTTCATTTGAGCATTATTGTAGTACCCCCTGGGATAATGGCAAATGCTTTCAAGTGTCATGCAGAAGGTCTGTGGTTCGATTCTGAGCCGCCGCAAAAAAAATTTTCAGGGGTGTACTGCCCTTTGCAAAGAATTGAAAAATTCTCTAAGAGTATCTCTTGGCATTAGCCGTCTGGAACCGTCAGAAAATTGAAGGTATCCTGCATTCCTAGTAACAAACACACAGGAATGGTTGAGAGTTGTAACCAGGTTTAGGCTCTCTACGAGCCGTTACGGCCTCCTATTTATTTATGTTTTTATTATTGGAAGAATGTAGTACCCCTTGGCACAATGGTTAGTGCATTGGACTGTTATGCGGAAGGTCTCGAGTTAGATTCCCAGCCGCTGCAAGAAAGTTTTTTTCAGGGATGTACTGCCTCTTGCGAGGAATTGACAAATTCTCCAAGAGTATCCCTTGTCATGGAAAGTGCTGCTCATTAGCCATTCGGAATCGGCAGAAAATTGTAGGTCCCCTCCGTTCCTAGTAACACGCACACAGGAATGGTTGAGAGTTGTAAGTCACTAGGTCCTGGTTCACTCCGAGCTGTTGCACCACCAAATTTAAATTATTGGCAATGTTCAAGAGAAACAAAAGTTGCCGTAATGGATGTGCCTCATATAAGTTTTGGGGCTCTATAAATTTAATGAAAAAATAGTATTTCCAATAGCTGACACAACGTGCCATTATACATATTCAGTTACTCGTTGCTCAAGTGTTAATTCATAAAACTCACATTATTGAATGCTGACAGTTGTGCTACTTGACCGTCTTAACCCAGGATCAATAAAAAGCAATAAACAGAGCAGACCATCTACCCAAATTGCTTATAAATGAGCAAAAAAGAACACAATTTATTTATCATATTTCTATATTCATTTATCATTCTTTTCTTCACAAGTCACACATTTATGCAAATTGAAATCGAAGCACTCTGATTTGAATGTTGCTGTAATCAATCATGAAATATTAACGACTTCATAGGCCAATAACCTCTCTACATATTTGCAAAAAAAAAAACAAGTATACGCCACAGGGTCTATGACAAAACGAAAAACAAACGTCCATCGCATTGTGGCAACCAAACTAATTAGTCACACAGAACTCACACCTACTATCTAATTAGACCCCCAGTTGGTTCAGCGAGTCCAAGCACCGATCCAATATCTCACATAGATTGCAGTTACAGTTTGTTTACCCTAAACACCGTTATAAAAAGATCCAATCAAGCGGGTGTGCAATAAAAATCAACTGCTATCTGTCAACAAAATTCATGATGGCCAACCGGCCGGCGCGGCGCGCCATTCATGCGAGTTGCGTGTGTCTAACTATTTGTGTGTCGGTATGTCTTTGGTGCTGAGAGACACAACTAACGGTTGTATCGATGATTCACTTTGTGTGTTTAATGTCCATGAGTAGGTACATATGTAGTCGTCATGGATTGCACAAACATACCTTTATCGTTCGAAGCTGATTGTTCTGGTGCAGTTGTTATAGTTTCTAGTTGTTTCCGTTCTGTTTGATTGCTCATTTCTGTTTACACCCGTATATGTATGTATTGCTAGTGGTTTGTTGTTTACCGGTAGGTATTTGGTGGACATAACCAGCGTCGTCGGTCGTTTCTAGGCGGTCGTTGAACTCCTATCGGCGTGAGATATCAATAAATCGATAGTTCTTTTATTGCACATACTTCAATATACCTAACATTGGTTTCCGGAACTGTTGAGTTAAACTAAATGGCCTCCGGTAGATAGTGTGACCAGTTGTTTTTTTTTTGTTGCATGTTTGATAAAACATCGATAAACCATCATACCTTACCTAGACATGGTAGATTTTATGTTTCAGTTCGATGGTTTTGCTCAATAATTTTCAAATGAAATACAATTATATACCTAATTTAAATTTCGTTGATTCATAGGTAAGTAGAAATGGCGACCACCGGTAGTCAAGCACCGTGGCCAATTTAACACTGAAGTGCACCATTGTGAACATTCTCACGGAGTCATCCAGTTTGGATTAAGTTCAAAAATATGAAGGATTCTAGAAGTTTTTGATGTCTCTTATTGTGTGTTTGATTTTGCACAATCATCCGGAAATTGGATCACACACTCAGCCGGACAACCACACTCATCCGACACAATGTACACTGCGCCAAGCTATAGGCAGCTTTTTGAATGGTGCTGAAACACCACACTCAAAGCTTTCAGTCCGCTTACTCGGTATCTAAGGAGGCAGACCGAAGGCATTGTACAGAAATAAACGAACTTCGTCCTAGAGGGATTCGTTGCGTTGAGAAAAGAGATCAAGTCTTTGTTATTCAATTCCGAAAGTTCGTCAATGTCGTCCGAAAATGCACATCCCCTCTAAATTCGGCCGGAGCAGGGTATTCGTTGAGGAAATGGAAGGTTTCCTTTTCCCGCTGGTCCCCACAATTATGACACTTATGCACGTCACACAGTGGAACACAGTGGAGCCAAGTCGGAAAAAAATCGATTCTCCGAAAGTGCCGATTTCGATTAGCCGATTCATGTTTATCACAGTAAATTAGAGAGAGAATCTGGGTACACTTAGAATTTAGGCCTTAACACAATAGATGCCGAAAGTCAAAATATTTGAAAATGTAAGGGAACTTGATTTAAGTTTCCTAGGGTGTTACGTTAATTTGGGGTGAACTAAAAATTTGATTTTTTTTCTTTTTTGTGCTTATTTAGGATCCATAAATTCTGCAAAAACAAACTTGAGTGAATTACGGTAGCACAATATAAGACTAACTCCACCTCCACAGTAATAGAAGTTTGTAGTCATTTAAAAAAGCTCCACTTTTCCTTGGTCTGAGATAGGTATTTTCTTGGTGTACACTCGTCAAAGTTTTCATTCATAAAAAATTTGCTGCAAATAGGTACTTTCAAATTCGCAAAACACTGGACAAATACAAAATGATTCCATTCATCAAGCATTTTATTTCATTTTTTTTTTCGCGAAAATATATTTTTCTAATTACTCAAAATTTTATTTACCGACTTTGGAATTTAGATAAACTTTTGTGTGGGCATATCAGTGGGTGGAAATATGTTGTTGTCATTTCTTAAGCTGTCCTTTATAATATTTGAAAATTTTATTTAAATTAGTTGGGTGGTTCCGTTTTTGTCGGATTAAAAAAGACTGGCTCCATTCATTACAAGAACCTTTTACAAAAAAGTAAAAAAAAAGTGTAAAAAACTGCCAACTTCCTTCAAAAAAGCATCATCTATATGTAAGTTTCTTAAAATTTCAATCATTTTGTTTTTTCTTTGTAAACAAATTTGTTAAACTGTGTTTGTGATTTATTGTTTCAATAAAGGATCCCCTGAAGAAGACAGCAACCCCTGTGGAAACGTTCGGGAGAAGTAAATGAAATCAAACTAGTTTCATTGCACATTACGTGACCAAAATAGCCGAAGAGGAACCAGATTTTTTAGCAAAACACAAAAAGCACCATTTTAACCTTCACTTGGAACCAAATATGGATTTTTATCAATTTTTACGTTTTGTTTCGTTAGTAGGCGTGGCAGTGGGCGGAAATTAATTGTGGTGCTTTTTTTTCAAAATTACTTTCATTTTGGAAAATGACATCCAAATCGGTTAAGTTGTTCGGTTTTTATGGATTTTTATCCGCTCTCCTATACAAATGTGCAGCGTCGATGAGAGGTACCCGGAGATATAAATAGCAACATTCTCGGCTTCACTGCATCAATCAGACAAAAATACAGACAAAAATGAAATGTTTAAATAATTTCAACATGTAGTTCCCTCTTTAGACACTCCTTAGAAATTGTTATCGACGACTTTCTACGACTATCAAATTCACACAAAAATGAAAAACTTATAAAATCTAATCGGATCGAAAAACGCACACTTTTCATACCTTTGTATCTATTAATGTGGATTTGCAGCCAAAAACCAGAAACGCAGTTTTCTTAAATTTACCCTAAATATAACAGCCTGGAATTTTTTTAAAATTTAACTGGGTCGCAAGAACTTCCTCTTATAAAGGGTTCTCCAAAAGGGATTTCTGAACTTTGACAGTTTATTACGGCCGTATTATTGAATCTACATATGTCAAATTCGCTGCCATATATTTATCTCTGTCTTGCCAAATTAACATGGATAGTTACAGCGTTCTACAACATATGGAAATGATTTTATTTTTCAAATGAAAGTGGGTCTTCTGTTCAAGTAAGATTTCGCGCGCTTGGGCCATTACTTGGTCGACAGAATCGTCCCTTTTAACTGAATAATTGACAGAATATTTTCCTAATTTTAGCTACGTTTGGAAGGCACAGGTAGTGCTTTTACTACAATTTAATTTTTGTATTTGTCCTAAAGGTAGGTAGGTGAAAAAAGGTTACAAGAATCAAAGGTGAAATCGGTCAATCTGACAAACAAGCTAAGTGACAAGATAAAAATGATAGTCAAAGTTTCTTATGACATCTAAATGTCAAAAGATTCCGTAAGGTTTGCTATTTCATCCAGCCGGCTACGCCGATGTGAGTTTTCTACGAAGTCCGCAAGTACAAATTTTGGCCAAAAAAAAAACAATTTGACTCAGCGGTTCTTTCAAAAGCAAAACTGCCTTTATTGGAGCTAATACAATCTACAAGTGTTCGAACAAGCATCAATACATTCACATAGATTGACTGCTTGGTGTGGTTTAGAACGGCAGTATCAGCGGAATCTATCGCCAGAGCTTTCCCAAAAAAAAAAGGGGTTACATGCCAAGTCAAGCGCTCATAAATTGGCTGCCGCGGTCACCTTGCGATTATTTTTGCAAGTCCTTGGTCTTTCGTTAACAAGGCATCTGTGGATGAGCTAAAGGGAAAAATTCGATACACTGTTTGCGTAATAACAATTCGAGTAATCGAAAATTGGACCGACCGATTAAAACACTGCCAGAAGCAATGTCATATTCCATACATAATGACATGTATGTAGCTTCAAAATAAAGTTTCAATTTTGTATATCTCACCCCATTTTTTCATTAGACCGAAAATAACGGTGCTTGCTATACGATCTTTTATCGAAATTTTGTTAAATTATTTTTTTTCTCAAAAACAGTTCCACAGATTTGAGAAAAAAATCACAAAATTTCATTTAGTTAAAGCTAAGTAAGTAAAAAATTTTGTATCTAAAAATAACGGTACCCACCATAGAAATGTTAAAAAAATGGTTTTCAAAAACGGCCTCTAGAATTTTGATATATTTTTTTTCCTTCCATCTATTTTGACGGTCTATAAATTTAACAAAAAAAAATCATAAAATCATTTTTTAGAATTTTGAATTTCTCACTACCGACATTCCGGTATGTATGTATTTAATGAAATTGTTTTTAAAGACTAAAAAGTTTGAAAAACATTGCATTTCAAAACTTAAGAAATACATTTTTTGAATTTATGAAAAAAAAAAAACATTTTTTTTAAAAACTCGATATCTCAAAAACGGGTTAATATTTTTTATTAATTTAATTTTTATTTATACGGTAAAAAAAATTTGTTGGCGTTACAATTTTTTTTTAAATGTCTTAAAAATTTTGTACCTATATAAAAGCAAATTTTTTTATTGGTTAATATTATCCTTATGTATGAAATATCTGTAATAAACTTTTTTTAAAAATCTACAAACTCACTTCAAGTCATTTTAATGTTGCATGTATGTATATCTTCTAACCGAGCTACTTGATATTGATATGTTGTTGAATATTTTAAAGAAATAAATACGCGTCTTATTGAAAGACGCATGGTCTCACTGGTCGGTCGAGCGTGTTGTTTCAGAGGCAATGAGTTACTCGTATTGCTTGAATAAATATTTCTATGGTGCATTTTTTAATCGCTTTTGCTTTGGTTTTAATTTTCTTTTTGCTTCTTTTTATATTTCAAACGTGTTGTGGGAGTTGCAATAAGTTCAGAATATATGAAGATGTGAATTGAATTAATCCCTAGGGTGAGCTTATTTTTTTTTGTCGCTGTCACAAATACAATATACCTACGAAAATCTACGTATACATAGATTTATTTTTTTTTTTCGATTTTTGTTTATATGTGTCATCATATTTGTTCACACTTTAAAAGGCCAAGCACGTACCTATGTATATGTATGTCAGCGTACACAAACAATAAAAAAAAACAAATAAAATTGCTTTTTTAACATCTTCTATTTTTTTTCGGTTCGTGTTTTCCTCCTGACGTGTTTGGCATTGGAGTAGAATTTCAATACTTTTGAAACTCCAGAATGGAAAAAAACTCTAGCACCTATATAAGCGGATTTAGGTTGACGACAACTTGCAAACTGGCTTCGAGTGACAAAACCATGAAAACAAAAATATTTTACGAACTTTTGTTTGCCTAAATTGCCACCTATATATGTATGTCTATATGTATGTATGTACATATACTTAGGTAAGGATTGGGAGGTATCTACTATATGCATTTGTACACTCGAAATTGATTTTACAGTTTCACCTCTATTTTTCTAGACCAATGCCATGTTATTTATTGCCTTTTGATCAAATAGCAAAACAAAAATTTGCTGCTGGCATGTGTCAATCAGTCTTTTAATCCTCGAAGGCCAGATGCAATTTGTGAAAGATTTAAATTCCTAGATGAACAAAATTGTTTTCCATCAGGATCGGTTATAGATTTTGACAGTACATGAGCGGCCATGTTGTTAGCTTTCCTTTTTACTTCCGATATACTCGTAGGTACTATAGGGCAAGTTCTGTATTTGGAAAAAAAAATCGAACTCGAGATTTTGATCAAAGTTGACATTACGATGATAGCGAAAAAGAAAAAAGTGGGTCCGGCAATACCGTCTGTCTGTCTGTATTTCTGTATGTCCGTATGTCTGTACCTCGAACTACAGCCTAAACTACTGGAGGTATTTTCTTCAAACTCGGTACTTAAGGGTCTTTGGTGATTCCCTAAAGAAGAAATTGAATTTTTTTTTTAACTCTAAAACAATCGGTACCCCCCATAGACCCATAATGCATAATCTTATTTATCTCGAAAACGGCTCTAACAATTTTGATAAAAATAAAATGCACGACTGGATCGCACGAACTTGCTCTTATGTAAAAGTACTTTGGAATTTAAGATACATTTTATAAATATAAATAATTTAAAAAAAGGATTTAATGAGATAATAATGTTCAAATGCATAAATGCATGGGGGTGGCCGTGGCGCGATGGTTGTGTGCTCGCCTGTCAACCTCATTATCACAGGTTCGATCCCTGCCGTCGTCTATGTCGTTTTAATTCCATTAAAAACCTTCTAAAATTGTCATCAATGAGTTGCTTGCTTACTCATTACATGTTGTTTAGGCATAACACTAACAACATGTATTTGAGTTAAACTAGTATGCCCAACAAGGATGAACACGAATAAAATAATGTGAATTATAAGCGACATAGAAATAAGACACGGCATTCTCCGCTTTAGTTCAGCCGCCATCCCTGGAGATAAAATATCTGAGACAACGACCTTCAGTCTCAGAACATCGTGCCACACATCTTTCCTATCCGTCTTTCTCTTCCTTAACTTCACGCCCGCGCTGTGTTCAAACATTTAAAGGGTAATCATAATCCCTTGAGCGCGTGTAGATTATAAAAAAAAAAAAAAAAAAAAAAAATTGCCGTCTGATTTCTAGAAAAGTATCAATTTATGCAAACAAACTTTAAAAAATCGTTTTATTATTAAATAAATTTTGTATATAAGAAATTTCTTTAAAATTTTTCAAGAAAAAAATGTGGGATGCGAATTTTTAGTATTTAATAATTTTAAGAAATAGGTTCAAAAACTAATCGTTCATAGGTTTTGAAAATATTGATTTTTCAAAAAAAAAAACCAACAAATATTTTTTCGAATATTTTTTATATAAAAGGTTCTATGGCAGGTACCATTAATAACATTTTGCCCCAAAAGTTTTTTTTGACCAAAATGTAGTCCAAGTACATAATATCACACCTAATTTTTTTGTATCAAAATCTTCACAGCCGTTTTCGAGATAAATAAGATTTTGCATTACGGGTGTATGGGGGTTACCGTTGATTTTGGAGCTAAAAAAAAACGTTCAATTTCTCCTCCAGGGAATCACCGAAAACCTTACCCAGATTGAAAGAAATAGGTCCAGTGGCTTAGATGTAGTGAGAGGTACAGACATACAGACACACTGAAACATGTTTTTGTGTACTAAATTTTCCTTAAAATTTTTATAAAAAAAATTGATACGCAAATTGTTAGTATTTAAAAAAAACAGACAGGCGGAATTGCCAGACCCACTTTTCTCCTCTTCGCTATCATCGTAATGTCAACTTTGATCAAAATCTCGAGTTCGATTTTTTTTTTCCAAATGCAGGGGTGCCAGCACATAACTTGATACAATCGAGTCTAGTCGATGTAATCGAGTATAGGGAGTTCCTTATTTGATTCAATCGAATCGAAAACAATCGGCTGATCATAAGAAAGAACTGCCTGTTCTCGATTGTATCGACCTAACTCGATCGTTTCAAGTTACGTGCTAGGGCCCCAGAACTTGCCCTATAGTATACCTATGTATATCGCAAGTAATAATAAGTTGGCTTAGCCTTATTTAAATAACGATTAGAATATACACAAAGTTTTTCATACTCTATTTTCCACTTGAACTACTTCGTAAGCAATAGTTTTCGCTTGAGGTTCTTGTTGGTTTTGCTGCTTCCATTCAATATGTCTGAATAAATATATCGTTCTAATACCTCCATACACAGAAAAAATAAATATGCAAAATTTTTTATTTCATTGCAACTTAATAAAAATAAATATAATATAAATAAATATAATATAAATAAATATAATATAAATAAATATAATATAAATAAATATAATATAAATATAAACAAAATAAATGTCCCGGATCTGATAAACAAAATCTTGTTAGCCCCGTTTAATTATTTGTATAGCTACAACTGAAAAAGTAATACCTCATATCCCACAAGATGAACTTTGTTGGGTGAAATATCTTATAAATCTGGGTTCCGTCTTGCTTTCTAATGTTAATGATGCCATTAAAATACCTCACTACTCTGTAAAATACCTTGTAAGCCGTTAAATTACAATACCTTTTCAATCATCACTAACCAAGATATACTTATTTTTTGATGAAATAACTACTTCACTACAGGGAATTATGCATAGAAAATACCTCGTAACCAAGAAATACACCGGAGCGCCAAGAAATGATGCCAAATATGCTGTTAAATACAATACCTCTTATATCATAAATAAAGAAGTCTTATTCCTCGTAACCTAGTCTATTTGAAAACGTACTTATGAGATTTCGAGAAGTTTTAATAAAAACTGGTCAATTCTTAAGCCCCAATTTTTGCTTAAATACGTTTTTTATGTCTACTGAAAAATTGACTTTTCTATGACACGAAGTATTATGTATATACATATGCAACTTTTAAGTTTTCCAGGAAATTTGTCTACGAGTCGCATTTTAATTGTTGATCAAGTCCTTACAATACTTTTACGGGCTGCCATTATATTAGTTTTTTAAGCCAGTCAAAACTAAAAATTTAAAAATAAGACCGTCATTATAAGAAATAATATAAAATAAAGAAGGACCTAGGAGATAGACGGAATGTTGCATTTAAAACAACTTATATAAGTCATAAAATTTGTTCCTACATACATATATTCCACCACAATAGTAATTGCTTTATCAATGAGCAATAAACGTATGTCTTGTCGGTTAATTCAATCGCATAGATACACTGTCCATTTCATTCCCCGATTTCTGCTTTGTGGAGACCCTGCTTCTTTCACATTCCGCTGTTCCCTACGGAAGTTTCATCAGCAATTCCATGATCATTTTTTTCTCACTCTCAGGAACTTGATTTGAAGCTTGATAACATGTTGCTGCCTATGTTTTTTTTTCCACTCTTCCATTTCGACCTTGGTTTCAGCTGGTTTCATCAATCATTATAACAGTTTGTTCTTCTTCCACATTGATCTGTACCTCTACGGATTTCTTCTATTTTGCTTTAAGGGATTCCGGTTCCTAGGTTGGAGCAGCTGGGGCATATGTAAAATGATTTTGGTTTTTCACACCCAAGCAGTCAACCTTATGCATTCCTATTTATCCGGAAGAAGCCAAACTCTGGTGTATAGAACTCAGCAATCTGGGTTCATTTCACTTACACGAGGTGTTCCACAAGGATCCATCTTAAGGCCGCTCTTGTTACTTTCCAATTTTAATATACTAATTCTTTTAAGACACATTGAAACGCAGATGTTTGCTGATGGATGTCCAGTACCTTAGGAGTACAACTAGGCCTTAATAAAAACATAACTTGAATAGTCTAGTGCTTAGGCTCTTGTTTTCAATTCACGAAAACAAAATGCCTGGTAATCTCAAACAAGAATGTAGACCTAAGTTACTTTACCACAGCATTCCGCAATAACATTCCCATTAAATATTTTAATACGGCCAAGAATTAAGGCATAAACATTAATTGGACTCTAACTTCTAAAAAAATTGTTGGCTAAGGCATTAGTATTCCGAATTGTAACCAGGGTTGCAAAAGCTTAAGTCACTTGTTAGCTTAAGCTTGGCTTTAATTCACAAGCTAGTGAGTGACTTATGAATTAAAAAAAATATAATTCAGCAGCTACGAACTGACTTATGAATTAAAAACAATTTAATTCACAAGTCAGTTGGTGACTTGTGAATTAAGAAAAAATTAAATCATAAGCTTCTTAGTGACTTATGAATTAAAAAAAATTAATTCAGAACCTACTAAGTGACTTATGAATTAAAAAAATTTAAGTCATGGGCAAGTAAGTGACTTATGAATTAAAAAATTTTAATTCCCAAGCTACTAAGTGACTTAGGAATTAAAAAAATTCAAGTCATGAGCAAGTAAGTGACTTATGAATTAAAAAAATTCAAATCATCAGCAAGTAAGTGACTTATGAATTAAAAAAATTTAATTCAAAACCAACTTAGTGACTTATGAATTAAAAAAAATTTAATTCATAAGTTAATGGATAAATGCTGATTAGAAAAATTATGAAATGGATAATTATAAGCTAGCGTGATAATCTTATGATTTAAAAACTAGATTTGAAAGCTTTTGTTAATAATTAAATAATTATGTAGTCAAAACAAGCTTAAAAATTTCCAATCTACCAACTAACTTATGAATTAAATTTTTTTTAATTCACAAGTCACCAACTGACTTGTGAATTAAATTTTTTTTAATTCAATAGTCACTTTGTTGCTCATGACTTAAATTTTTTTTAATTCATAAGTCACTTGGTAGGTGGTGAATTAAATTTTTTTTAATTCATAAGTCACTTAGTAGCTTAGGATTTAATTTTTTTTTAATTCATAAGTCACTTTGGGGTTGTGAATTAATTTTTTTTTAATTCATAAGTCACCAAATATCTTATGAATTAAATTTTTTTAATTCACAAGTCATCTATAGACTTATGACTTAAGGATTTTTTAATTCAAAAATTCGCAACCCTGATTGTAACGTATGGATGTGAAATTTGTTGTAAAACTCAGAGTTGTTTTTAAGGCATTTGTGCGGGTGCGAATTGACCCTGTTTGCGCTGGTTCACAAATTCCTTCGACGAAGTCGCAAGGAAAAAAAATAATATAGAAACGTTGTTTCCAATTGAATGTTTGACAAAAGAATCAATTTATTTTTCAGAAAAATAATAATCGACATAGTAACATAAAAACTATACAAAGCGTAGCCATACTTAATCAAAAAAATATTTGAACAGCAAGTGATTTTGAATCAAAGTGTTTTTGAATATAAATAAAAATAACAAGTACATATGTAATATATTTGAACTTTGAGTGTGACGTAAACAGCATTAATATTAAGAAAACACATTTATAGAGCAAGCTAAAAGTATTATTATGAAGCTAACAAAAATTATAAGACCTTATGCAAAGAAAATCAACGTTTATACATCCAAAGCATTTCAAGCCAAGTCAAGCATAAACAAGGAGTGGTGAAAAATCGATATAAACTTTCGTGGTAATTCTAAGAACAGTGGAACTCGAATCACCGCTACTGAGTTTATGTCTCATTTAGCAAACACTTTGAATTGACATAGTTTTACTTCACAAATAGTGTATACATCCAAGAAACACCCCAGTTTTCATCCCGCTACTTGATAGTCCAATTGTTCCGGAAGAAGCAAAAGTCGTAATAACTTCTGTAAAGGAAAACAAATCCCCAAGTATAATTGTTATACCTTATGAATTTTATAAAAACACAAGAGAATATTTTATTGGAGGCGTACACGATTTTTTTAACACAATTTATGAAACCCAAACAATACCATCCTCTTTCAAAAAATCAATCAACTTTCCGCTTTTTTAAAATGGTGTTGCGAGTATTGTATTGAAATATCGTGGACTCTCGTTTTTTATGTTGATTGAAGTGCGCTGCCTTACCACTTGGATCAAGCTGCTTATCGAAACAACTATAGCACCATCGATCAAATTTCCAACCTTTCGTGTCTGATAAAATACCAACTAACTCAGAAGAACAAAACACTTGGTTTGTAGATCTAAAAGCTGCGTCCGACAACATTAACAAACAAGCTCTGTTTCACAAGCTTATAGCCCTGGGGATCTCAAACAAAATTATTACAAAATTAAAACTTTTTTATCAGGATACGGTTGCAGCGGTCTGATCCCGAAACAGTGCATCCAATTTCTTCCGAACGAACAAAGGAGTTAAGCAAGGTTGCGTCTTAGGTGCGTTGCTATTTGTTTTGTTGTTCAACGATCTTCACTCAGAACTTCTAATAGGGTTTTTTTTTTTTTTATGGAAGGACTTGGAGCAGCCAGTGAAAAGCGGTATTTCAATGAAGCAGAAAATAAAATATTGACTCAATACCGGATATCGAATCTTGGAGCAATATTTACTTCAAATAGGTTTGTTCGTTGAACCGCCCTGAAGTCGCCCTAAATCGTTTTTTGAAAAACCTGAACTCTATGGTTAGTGTATTCTGCGTTTTTTAAGATCTGGATTCGCCCTAAAGTAGATCTATGTATTTTGGAGTGGCGAGTTCAAGTAACGACCAAACTGTCAATAGTGTCTTCTCGATGATAAAGATTCCTTCAGAGTCCAAAATGTGTAATAAAATTCTTGTCAGTGTAAGTGGTAACTACTTTCTTAAAGTAAGAGGCGATACTGTTTCGTTTTCCTTCTTTTTCGAAGCTTTTCACGTCAAAATCATAACTCTACTTATTAGACGAAATATTGAGTAACAATGCACAATTGTTTTTGTTCATTTTTAAACCTAATTTACAACAAATTATAAGTTTTATCATAGTACCCTCAGAAAATTTGAACGAACAAACCTAACATGTCTTGGTCTGAACATCTGACAAACAGTTCGGCAACATAGAAGTGCTTCAAACGTAACTTGTTTGTTCCCCACTCAGCCGGCAAGTTCTAAGTAAATGTCACTACGGCAATAAGGTATAATTTCTCTGCCCAAGTGTGGGGGGTACAATGGGAAAACACAATTTGAAAAGCTTAAAAGGTTTTTTGTTAATAGATGTTTCAATCCACCTGAAAACTTACCAAACTATGTGGTACATATCAAAACTGGTCTATCAAATGCGTTTCTCACGCCACTCAGTATTAAGTCTACAAGCTGTGTCCTTTCGAAAGCGTTACTTCCAAAAAATATTTATTGGGCCCAGGGAAAATCAGGTATTTTCTGAGAAGCAGGACTTGTTTACAGGTCCGGATTCAGAAATTCCGAATGGAAGCATGCTCATCACACGTTTTCGAACAAGCTTAAAGAACAGTATCGAAAGACTTTTACTGATGAGAGTGATGAGTATTGTAACCTATCCTTCACAGTGATACAGAGCTATTCCGGTCATTCAAATCCACGAGACATGATAAGTCTTATTTTAAAAGCAAGATCTGGATAACTTGATTGGGATGCAAGAGTTTTCCGAAATCACACTTTCGGCTTATGAACGTTGTGTAATCTTGATGCAACAGGAAACACCTACCACTTTGTCAGAATTTTTCCTATTTTAAAAACCTAAAGTATAGTATTTGTATGAACTGAAACGTTTGATCGCACAGTTTCTCAACATAATAAACGGCAAATGTCAGTTAAGTTTTTAAATTCTTATATAGTGCCCTTATTTATAGAAACTTAAGTTTAAATGAATATAATTTAGTTTAATTCAAGCTTAGACAACAAAAAACTTTTGACCTGACTTAGAAGTTCTCTCTAATAAGTTATTGTCATATTTAATTTTGTAAACCAGCATAATCTTTTTTTTTTAAGCTTGTGCATCACACAGAGGTGATAATTAAAGAAGGGCAAAAAATAAACATTCTAGTAGTGCGGCTAAAGAAAAAACCCCTTTATTTGACACTACGTCTGAAGTTAGGCTCATACATTCATAGCTAGACGAGTATTACGAGTATTAGAAAATAAAATTATTTCATCTATCTATGTATTCGTATCTATCCATTCTGAAACATTTTCATGCAAATAAACCGTATATTCTTCGAGACGTTAATATTAGTATATATTTTTATGGGCAGATGCCAGTTGTAAGAGCTGGGGTGGTTGTTTTACCTTTAGGGAAAACTATTATTTTTACTTACGACTTATAGGTATGTACTATAAGGCAAGTTATGCATTCGTAAAAAAAATCGAACTCGAGATTTTGATCAAATTTGACATTACGATGATAGCGAAGACCAAAAAAGTGGGTCTCGAAATTCTGTCTGTCTGTCTTTTCGACAACAGCCTAAACGGATAGACCGTATTTCTTTAAACTTGGTATATGTATATGTATTAGTTTTTTTTTCCTTTTTTAACACCAAAAAATAGCGGTACTTGCCATCGGTTTTTTTTTCGAAATTTTCTAAATATTTTTTTTTCTCAAAAACTCTCCCACATTTTTTTTTTAAATTCAAAAAATTTCATTTAGTTAATGCTAAGAAATGGTTGAAATCATTTTTTTGGCTTTTGATTTTCTCAAAAACGGTACAACTGATTTTGATCATTTTTTTCCCCAGCAGTTTGAATAACTTTGAGCATTTAAATTTTCAAAAAAATTCTTTTTGGATTAAAAAAAAATTTCAAATTTTTTTTTTCAAAACTCAATATTTCAAAAACTCCATTCTCGATTTTTTTAAAACTTGATAAATAAAAGATTCTTCGAATTTTGAATTTCACATTATTTGCATAATGGATTTTGATGAAGTATTTTATAGAGAGGCTCTGAAAAATTTTGAAAAACATTTCATTTCAAAACTTTGAAAAAAAAAATATATTTTGAATTAAAAAAAAAAATTTTTTTTTTGGAGAATTCGATATCACAAAAACTGCTCAATATTTTTTTGGAAATTTAATTTTATTCGTACAATAATAAAAACTTTAAGTTGGCGTACCAAATTTTTTTCTTAAAAATGTTTTAAGAATTTTGTATATAAAAGTTTATATTTTTAAGAAACCACTACAACGATTTATAATTTTTGTTCTTGCCTAGAATTATATTTGCATACCATTCAGTTTTTATCTCTTACTACTAAAAGAGTTTAAAAACTAAATTTTATCCTTTTGAACAGTTTTCTCTAATAACATTCGTTTTCAAAATTCCTAGTCTATTATATAGGAGCAAGTGCGTGCGACCCAGTCGTGCGTTTAATTTTTTTTTTATTAAAATACATTTACTGAATTTTATTTTTCAATTATTTGCTTACCTTGCTTTTTTATATCAACTAACCCAATTCCTCTTTAAGGCTTAACTATCCAAAAGGTGTCTATCTTAAGTTCAGTTATAAATAAATAAACGCTAATTGGCTATTCTGTTCTCAGTTGTTTTTCACACGAAACTTATACCTGCCCTATTGAGCCAGTATAACAAAAAAATGATCAATAGTTATAAACATGACCAACTTTGTAAGTCCCCATGAAGTAATGGTTAGTGCGTTGGACTATCATGCGGAAGGTCTCGAGCAAAAAAAGTTTTGTAAGGGTGTACTGCCTCTTGCGAGGAATTGAAAAATCCTCTAAGAATATATTTCTTGTCATATAAAGTGCTGATCATTAGCCTTTCGGAATCTGCAGAAAATTGTAGGTTCCCTCCGTTCCTGGAACGGTTGAGAGTTGTAAGTCACTAGGTACTGGTTCACTTCGAGCTGTTGCACCACCAAATTCAAAAATTCAACTTTATAAGTCTTTCATGAACGCACAGACAGTAAATCACTTTTAGTAGATGAACCTATTCAATTGAGTAAGAGTGTATTTAGGTAAATTCCATGAGTCTGGAAATCTGAAAGTAAAATAAATTCGTTTGGCAGTTGGGAACGTCTCGTTCGTCGTTGTTTGTGAGTAATTTCTCGTATTTGGCGAACGAGCAATTTTTCGGCCTAACTTGGTTATCACTGATTCGATTGTTATTTCTGTTTCGCAAATATGGTGTCAGTGATAAGAGAAATCATTTATACAGAAGGTCAATTTTATTATTGTTCACATAATTAAGAGCAAACTCTTACAAAAGGTTGGAGATAAAAATCACAGACAGATATGACATGGGTGAGTTTTTGGTTTTAATTATAAAAAATTTTATTTGGATTTATTGTTGACTAACAAAATCCAATTAAATCAAGTTTGCATACATTTATCTGATTGGGATTGTTTTGTTTGTTTTATTAATTTATTGAGCAACGATTAACGCCACTCCCGTTAGCTTTTTTCACACAGAGCTCTTTTCTACATAACATTTGTAAACATATTTAGTTTAATTTATTTCTACTTGCAATCTTTATATGGACAATTTCTCCTAATCTATGGTTGAATGAACCTCGATTGCGTATTTCTTGTGGTTCGATCAAAAATAATTCACATCCAAAAAGGCAATTCAAAAGAAAAAGTCCTTAATTGGAAGAGACTAATTTTAACTAATGTACCAATTTGTATTCGTATTGTCTTTTAGAAATAAATCTACATGGCGTCTTGAATTTTGACCATTCTTATGGTCATGTAGCTGTGAATTTAGTCACATAAGTCTTGCCATAATGTCAATATGCTTTGATAGTTATGCATTCACTGAACAAAAATGAAACTGAATCTTGCTTTAAAATCGAGCTAACACAAGAAACATGTTTTGCTTACCATTTGAAATTGCGAATTCACTCGTAGTCTACCAGATTTGGTAAAAAAATTCAAGATTAAATAAAGGTTTTCTTTTGACCAGGGTTGCGAATTTTTGAATGAAGAAAATAAAAATAAGTCTGTAGCTGACTTGTGAATTAAAATCTAAAGCTACTTCACCAACTGTATATTCACCTTATTATTAGAACAAAATCTTAGATTTCATATCGTAAGGGTGGTTTTCGAAGAACCAAATACAAGAATTGTTCACTTAAAGTTATAAGAATAAAATTAAAGTAATACGATTTTCAGCCGACAACATATAATTTTTTTTTTGAAATTCTTTGGAACAGGCATTGCAAGCTTTAAGTGGTTCAATAATTGGGGAAAAATCCTTTAGGTTGATTGTGGTATCAGAATGGTCTAAGTGTGTCTTCACTATTGCTGTCAACCATACTCGTATCAACCTTAAACTTCCTAATCTTTCGTTATTGACATCGACACTGAGACCAAAGCAAGAATTTTCTGGTCCGCTGTAATACTTAATTATGAAATTTCTTATTTTTATTATTTTTATTTTATTTTATTTTATTTTATTTTATTTTTATATTATTTTTTATCTTCAAATAATTTTGAAATATTGGTATGGAACCTTCAATTTCGGGTATGTAGCAATGTGAAAAGCACAAGAAAAAAAAAAAATTAAAAAAATGTGTAAATTAGAGGTGAAGTTCTGTGATCAGTTTTAATATACGTGTTTTTTAAGAAGTTCTAAAGTCCCGTAGACTTAAAGTTGTGTTCGGGGTAAGTCCGTGTTATAATTTATGTGTCATTTAAATGTGTGCTATGTGTACTTTATGTTTCTGAAAAAAAAAAATCCTGCTACTTTTCTGAACTTTTTCTTATACATATTTGGATTTTTGTGTAGTGCCTTTTGGTGACACTTTTTTACTTGCGACTTATAGGTACTATAAGGCAAGTTATGCATTCGTAAAAAAAAGCGAAGACCAAAAAAGTGGGTCTCGCAATTCTGTCTGTCTGTCTGTCTGTCTGTTTGTCTGTCTGTTTTTCTGTCTGTCTGTCTGTCTGTCTGTCTGTTCGACTACAGGCTAAACGGCTGGGCCGATTTTCTTTAAACTTGGTAGATATCATTTTTAATTTTTTCCCCCCACACGTTTTTTTTCTTTTTTTTCAGGACCAAAAATAACGGTACCTGCCATACGAATTTTTTTCGAAATTTTATAAACATTTTTTTTTCTCAAAAACTGTTAGACAGATTTTAAAAATAAAAATACAGAAAAATTTCATTTAAATAAAGCTAGGTAATGGTTGAAAAAAATTTTCCGAAAAATGGTTATTGAGGGTACCCCCGATGGAACCATTTTTTTTTGTTTTTGATTTTCTCAAGAACGGTTCAACCGATTTTGATCATTTTTTTTTTTTGCTAAAGCTCCCCAAAGACATGAATAGAATTGTGTACTCAAATTTTCCAAAAAAAATATTTTGGATTTAAAAAAAAACTTCAAATTTTTTTTTCAAAACTCAATATTTCGAAAACCCCATGCTAGATTTTTTTTAAACTTGTTAAATAAAAGTTTCTCAATATAATCTACAAAATGTGAGAAAAAAATTTTATTTTTCCTAAAAATAAAGGTACCTAACATACAAATGCTAAAAAATTAAAAAAAATGGTTTTTAAAAATCGTATTTTTCTCGAAAACGGCACCTAGAATTTTGATAATTTTTTTTTTCTTTCAATTAATTTTTACGATCTTTAATTTAATAAAAAAAAATTTGGAATTAAGATATTACAGCTTGTATACCTACCATAGAAGCATTTTTTCGAATTTTGAATTTCTCATTATCCACATAACGGATCTTAATGAAAATTTTTATAGAAAACCTTCTAAAAAGTCTAAAACACATTGCATTTCAAAACTTTAAAATAAATATTTTTTGAATTTTTGAAAAAAAAAAATCTATTTTTTCTTTTTTTGAAAATTCGATATCTCCGAAACGGGTCAATATTTCTTTTCGTAAATTTAATTTTTATTCGAACAATAAAGAATTTAAAGAAACCACTACAAGGACTTATAATTTTTGTTCTTGCATAAATTCATATTTGCATAGCATTCTGTCTTTGTCTCTTAGTACTAAAAGAATTTTAAAAATAATTTGATCCTTATGAACAGTTTTCTCTAATAATATTCGTTTTTAAAATTCCTAGTCGATTACATAGGAGCAAGTTCGTGCGACCCAGTCGTGCATTTTATTTTTCGTTATTTTAGGACTTTCTTCAAACACATTGTTTTTGACTAGAAAAGAACTTATTGCTATTCGGGGGTGGCCGTGGCGCGATGGTTGTGTGCTCGCCTGTCAACCTCAATATCACAGGTTCGATCCCTGCCGTCGTCTATGTCGTCTTTAATTCCATTAAAACCTTCTATAAATTGTCATCAATGGGCTGCTGGTTTACTCATTACATGTTGTTCAGGCATAACACTAACAACATGTGATTGAGTTAAACTAGTATTCCCAACAAGGATGAAAAACGAATAAAATAATGCGAATTATAAGGGACATAGAAATAAGACACGGTAATTCTCCGCTTTAGTTCAGCCGCCATCCCTGGAGATAAAAAAATCTGAGACAACCACCTTCAGTCTCAGAACATCGTGCCACACATCTTTCCTATCCTTCTTTCTCTTCCGTAACTTCACGCCCACGCTGTGTTGAAACATTTAAAGGGTAATCATAATCCCTTGAGCGTGAGTAGATTATAAAAAAAAAAAAAAAAAAAAAAAATAAAGAGACGGTCTGAGAGTATTGTAACAGCGGAACAATTCAGTTTCTTAAAAGAAGAATTGAACAAAATGACGAAAAGCTCTGAAAAAAAGCCAAATTGCGGGTTTGACGAAACAAATTTCGCATTTCAAAGCGGATCTTAAAATACGGTGGCTCAAAGCTTGCAGGATCGAGGAAAAGTTTTTTAAAACTAATGATAGTTGGTTTAACAAATCTCTAGCTTTCTGTACAGCACCCGACCGCGGCGCAGCTAAGAAACGAGGTCGTCCAGAAGAAGAGTTTGAAAATTCTTCCCAACGATCGAAAAGGAAAAAAAACCTGAGACCTGAGAGATTCTGTATCTCTTGGTGTCCTCAGTTATGCTACCCAAATGAGTCTACGAGCTTCCAAACTGATCCAATTTCCAAAATTTTTAAAAGAAGTGAGTGTAAGTCCCAATCGGGCTGAAAAATACAGGCGAGCTTTTGAAAAATCGCAGTCGAACGAGAGAAGTTGTATGACGGGAGAAGATGCTGTGGCGGTATTAGTTTAGTTGCAGCGAAACTATCACGGCATCAATATAATATAATAAGAACGAGTGCCCCAGAAAAATTTCCATCTTACAAAATTGTGCAAAATGCATAGAAAGCTTGCTATCCCAACAGAAATGCAGTAAAAATTACAGCTACATGTGCCGAAGTGAGTCTTCAAGGAAGACGAAGAGCTTGAGAAGTGTTATTTAATATCGAAATGGGGTTTCGATGGAAGTTCGGGACATAGCTCATATAAACAAGCTTTTCACGGTCCAGAAGCAGACGATTCTTCTGTTTTTATAACCTGTTTAGTCCACAGTCAGCTAGTAAGTGGTTTGCATATAGTCTGGCAAAACCCTCGTCCAGCTTCGACAAATTATTGCAGACCCCGGAAAATTGAATACACTAAAGAGTCAACTGATGTTTCAAAATCCAAAGAAGCTCGAGTGGATGCAGAGATCCAAAACCTTCAACAAACGTCCATGTTCATCGGTAACAGGTGTGTTAAGGTTGAGCACTCATTAATTTTTTCAATGGTACATGGTAAGGTTTGCAATGCTTTAACTGAAACCACATCAACACATAAATGCTATTTATGTGGCGCGACTTTGAAAGAATTCAACAATGTCGATGATATGATTAGACGTCCAATAAAAACAGAACACCTTTCTTTTGGAATGTCTATTTTGCACGGTTGGATACGAATGTTCGAATGCCTTCTACATCTGGCATACAAATTACCCATTAAAAAATGGCAAGCGCGTGAAGGTGACAGAGAAGTCATGCTGGCGGCAAATAAGGCTCGAATTCAAAAGGAGTTCCGAGAACATTGTGGCTTAATTGTAGATAAACCAAAGCCGGGATTTGGTAAAACAAATGACGGAAACGCAGCTAGGCGATTTTTTCAAAACCCTGAACTTTCAGCCGAAATAACTAAATTAGACATTGAACTCATTAAAAAAATGCACACAATTATGATCGTTGTTGCCAGTGGATATGAGATTAATGTTGAAAAGTACAGGAAATTTGCGCATGACACAGCAAGGTGTTCGTCAATAAATATCCCTGGTATCGTATGCCTCCAATTCTGCACAAATATTTCATTCATGGCCCAGAAATTATATCATCTGAACTTTTGCCTATATCGGACAACTTTCGGAGAAAGCGCAAGAAGCACGAAACAAAGATTTCAAAAATGTCCGTGAGAACTTCTATTTAATTTCTTTATACAGAGCTCGGATCCCATTATTACTTCCAAGCAAAAACTGAAAAGAAAAAAAATCCATTCTTTTCCCACAGAAACCCTCTGTTTGCTCAAACCTCCAAATGTTTTTTTTCTTTTTAATTTACATTATATTTTAATAAATAACAATCTAAAAGTTTTTATCACTTTGTTTTTTATCTTAGAGAGGCACAAGTTGGTGAGTAAGGTAAATCTAGTTGACAAAAAGTGGATCTTAAACTAAAAATTCTTTAGCTCAAAAAAAAAACAATACAAATTGGCACATTTAAGAAAAGGTGGCGCTTTAGTGGGCGTGGCTCTTTTGCTTGGCCTCAGAAGTCATCGTGCAAAATTTCAGCTTTCTAGCTCCAACGCAACGGTTGATTTGATAGGTCATTCTGCCCCACCGTGCATCGTGAGCAGATTCCAAAAAGGTATTAACCATCGCTATATGATAGACCGTTGGCTAGGGGCACCTAATTGTTTTTATTTTACTTTTCTCCATACGGAAATCTTCTTGAATAAGGGACCCATGCCATTAAGCGCATTTTGTTAAATAAACATTTAAACATTCATTATAACAAACTTTTAACTTACATTTTTGTACTTTCTAATTTTTATTTTTTTTTTGTTTACGTTTAATTAAAAATTCTTTTCAGATTCGTCTCGAAATTGACGCAAATGTAAAATGATAGAACAAAATGTCGGTGGTGTAGGGCATGTTACCGACATTCGTTCAACTTTGTTTCGTCGGATTCACTAATAGAAAAAGTTTGGAAATTAATTGAAATTGTCACTTAAGCTCATTCGCCGAATTCTGAAATAGGGGTGAACATTTTTTTTATTAAAGGTAGACACAAAATTGTAACGGTGGACCACTCCATCTGATATACATCTGTCCAGAACTTCAGGTTCTCAGTCTTAATTACATAGATATAATGTTCAATTACTCATTTTTTATATGCTCGTCTTCTTTTACTGCAACTGGTTCGCCATTTGCGTTTCAATTTTTTTATATTTTTTTCACAACCAATTCTATTGTATGATGAATAAATATCTTAAATATCTTAATTTTCTTTTTCTAAATGTACCTATGTTGTCATTTTGGAGCCTCTTTATACAGAATTGTTGCTTAGACTGGAATAATGAATCCATAATCTATAGAACGTCATTCTAAAAATGAATCGCTAATTTACGATGTCAAAGTTTCGAAAAAAAAAAAAAATTCCCGCCTTTCTTACCTTAAAGTTTTTAAGATATATCTTTTTCAGGTTATTTGGTCAAAGACTAATTTGTCTTTCATATTTTATTGCATGTTACATGAAAAATGAAAATGCACCGACATTAAGACAAAGATATAGAGGCAACAGCTACAGCTTTTGGTGTTCCAGGCGTCATCTGCCTCATAGAAAAAGATCAGAATACCTCCTTTTTTTCTCCTTACAAAAAAAAAAAAAAAAATTAAATGCGAGACATTTTCTTTGTTTCGTGAAATTTCTATTTCTATTTTTTGTGTTGATGACTGTCCTCTTTCCGAATACCAAACTTGAAAGAATAACGCAATCTTCCCACGGGAAAATTAATTCAATAGGGTACGGCCTTCCTAATGCCTCAAGGAATTTCATAATATTTATGCAAAACAGTAAGCCGTCTTACTATACCTACCTTCTATCTATATACAAAATGAACATTGTTTCAATTTTAGCCAAAACTCCCACAAAAACACAGGAGTGAGAATTCCACAATTAATCAATTACGACTTTTGGACTGCGGCACATTGGCGCAGAAACGATTTATTGTACTTACCTACACATAGGAACAGAGCAACTCACCATCAAATTCCCCAGGCAAATATGTTTGTGGCTAAAGTTGACTCCAAGATGCTTAAAATGCTTAGCCAGCAACAAAGGTATACCAGTTCCTTAACCATTAACGACTACGAGTAACAGAAAACTCTAAAATATACAACCTTTGCGATTTGTGTTTAGTATATATCTCTTGGTAGTGTTTGTTGCTTGGCGGAAATGTCAAGATCCCAACACCATCGCCATGATGAATTGTACCCCAGTGCACTGTGCTCGGTGTCAGCATAGAGAAGCCATTCATATGACATTTCTGAACGATACCGAAACCGATTCGGAAAATAAACGACGACGATATGGCAAAAGAGTTCCAGGGACCAGCACCAGCTGCTGTCCAGCGACCATGCTAAACTCCATTTCCCTTTTGCGAGCAAAAAAAAAATAAAATGGATTCTTTGGAAAAACTGAAATCGTTCTGTGAGATAATAATGTGAACAAATTCCTGCATGTCTGAGAAGAATGTTGCCAATTTAAAAAAAAATTATCAGAATAAAATTTAAAAATTTTTTAATTGGTAATTTAAGGTTCTACTGAACAGGAAGTGTTTTAAATCAATTTTAATACAAAATTTAAAATTTAAAAAACACGACAACACTTTCCAATATCATGCAATATATTTTGTATTTTGTTTACCTAAATAAAATGATTTAAATAAACATTTTTGAAAAACGCAAATCTAAGTCGAAATTTAGGAAAATTTATGTTGTAGAGTATTGGTTTGTCCTCCAATATTCAATAATTTCGTTAATTTAAAAAAAAACGCGAGAAACTAAACGATTTTTACTATTAAAGTTTTTGAAAAAAGAAATTATTATAATCATTATTATTATTATTATATTTAACTTTGTTGCGGTGTTTAGTACGTTTAAAGCGATAACTTTGTTAAAAAAAGATTTTTAACAATCAACTATTATGGAAAATTGTAATTTAAATAAGAAGAAGGGTTAAATTTGACAATTTTTTTTTTTCAAATTTACAAATGTGACTTCATTTTGGAGTTGGAAACATGAAAAAAACTGATTTTGGGAAATTTTTTACCCTATAATTTGTTGATTAAAGTATTTAAAGCGATGTCTAAAATATTAAAATAGCAAACTGGACATTTTGTCTCCGCACATTTCTCTTTCTGACCAATAGGAATCCAAGTAAACCGATTAAAATGATGGTAATATTGGAGAGGGTATGCACCGAGTTAAGTATCTTACGGCTGAATTTTAGCTCTCGTATTCCTCTCCAAACATCAATTAAAATCAAGGCCCACTTTTGACATAAGATCTTTGTGGGGAATAAGTTACAGATTTTCTCTTAAAATAAATACGAGTAGTGTTCAAACATTTTAAAGGATTTGTTTTGAATATTTCAAATGAATTACATATTCAAATAAAAAGTATTCTTCCCTTTCGATGTGATGAATAGTTTTTACCCAAATATTTCTCATTTTTCGACTTCTCATTTATTTAAAAAAAAAGTTGACATAATCTGTCAAAAATATTACCTCGTTTAGCTGTAAATATTGAGTGATAAGTGATGTACAGTTGGAACAAAAATTTTATTTTTTAGTTAGAACTATTTACCTCTCGGCTTCTTATCTAAATTTTACCATGACTGAACTTTGAAAGTTTCTATTGGAGCTAAAATTAGATCCATTTGTGGTGGCTACCAGTTTCAGTTAGGTTAGAAACGTGAAATCTTACATATACTTAAAATATTTGTTCTATTTCTAGTTTCCCGGAAAATTCAGGTTGCGTTTTCGCAACGTTTGCAGAAATGAGTATCAAAATATTTACTCTCGCACTGAATATGAATCAACCTTATTTGAATATTTTTATGAAATATTTATTAAATATATGGCTAGTAATGAAAACATTTCTTAGAAAATGAAGAATGAAGAAATTCATAGGGAAGCGAATAATATAAAATCTAAATGTTTATAAAGCATGCGTTTTCATATGGTTTTCATCGAATCATTTTGAATGAAGCGGGATATTACATTTCTCGCAGGGAAAAACGGTAGGGCTGGAAAACATGCGACATCGAAGACGCTTACTTGTTTTGATAGCCGTATGCTTGCTGTTATCGAAACGAATCACTTCATTGGGTTAAACTTCCCCTTAAAACACAGATAGAATATTTTATTCTTATCGTAACAAAGTACCTACAAAAAATGTTTTTAATTATATGTAGCTGCAACATTGATATCCTTAGCAATTTTTATTTGCAACTTATAGGTACTATAAGGCAAGTTATACATTGGTAAAAAAAATCGAACTCGAGATTTTGATCAAATTTGACATTACCATGATAGCGAAGACCAAAAAAGTGGGGTCTCGCAATTCTGTCTGTCTGTCTGTTCGACTTAAGCTAAACGGCTCGCCCGATTTTCTTCAAACTTGGTAGATATGGGTTTTAATTTTTTCCCCCCGGATGTTTTTTTTCTTTTTTTTTAAACCAAAAATAGCGGTACCTTCCATACGATTTTTTTTCAAAATTTTATAAATATTTTTGTTTCTCAAAAAACTGAGCCACAGATTTAAAAAACTTTCGATTTTCTCAAAAATGGTACCACCGATTTTGATCATTTTTCTTATGTTAAGGCTGCCCAGCAGTTTTAATATTATCGCTTATGCAATTTTTTTTTTTTAATTTTTTAAAAAAAAATTCAAATTTAAAGAAAAAAATTCAAATTTTTTTTTTTTGAAAACTCAATATTTCGAAAACCCTATGTTCGATTTATTTAAAACTTGATAAATAAAAGTTTCTTAAGATAATCTACAAGATATAAGAAAAAAAATTTTTTTACCTAAAAATAACGGTACCCTCCAATGCTAAAAAATAGTTTTCGAAAATCGTATTTTTCTTGAAAACGGTTCCAAGAATTTTGCTTAAATTTTTTTCGTTCGATTTATTTTTAAGATTGATAATTTAATAAAAAAAAAGTGTGAGTGCCAGGACTCACGGTTAAGATGTGTAAACATCAACGTTCGTCCGAGTGCCAAATTTTTGTTATCGAACGTACTCAATAAACATACAATGCAATCGTACTATTTAGTTTGTGACTTTAGATATGTATATACATAATATATTCAAATGGAAGCCACTTTTTTCCCACAATTTAACCCTTTCACTTGTACTTAAATCTAAAAATATCTCTACATATGTAGCTTTACACATAGAAACTATAGACATCTATGATTATTCCTTATTAAAAAACAGAGCCTTTTAGTCAAAACACAAACCTTTTAGTTGCTCGAGCCAAGCAGTTGTGAACTGCCGTGTCTGCACTTATTAATTTCACACAACCCAAAAACCTTATCGACAATATGCTTCGATGAAGTAGTTCGTGGCGTGTGTTAGGAGTAAGTGGACTCCGCTGCGTAACGTAAAGTTTGTTTGACTTATGTTTAAACAGGGATGTTGCTTTTTGCACTTACATATATTCAAACAGGGATGTTATCTGATAGAAAATAGACTGTTTTTACACGAATCCGATTTTAATCTCTGTTTCTCCTTTGGCTTAATTTCGAGTACATCAGTGCTTTTAAACACAGCGATTTTTAATGTAAGTTAACTTTGTTCATGCAAAAAGGAGACATCTTTTCACACTCCTTACTCTACTCAGTTAAGTGAATTTCACTGAGCGAACGCCAAATATAAAAAAAGAAAACCACAAAGAAGAATGAACGATAACTCCGCCTTTTTCTCAACCTCAGCAATTGCGTTTAAAGCTAGATATACATTGTTCAAATGCATGACAAGCACGCGTGTAAGTATATTATTGAAAAAGTCACACATATAGATCGGATGTAGGCTTGAAGAAAAATCCAAATCCTTTCAATCTAGCGTACTGCATAGAAATATTGTATATGCAAGATTGATGATTGATCATGCATTTATTGGTTCATTTGCGTATAGAACGTCGAAGAGATGAGAACACAGCATAATAAGCACTGATTAAAATATTAAAACACCAAACGAAAATTATATGATGAAATGGACAGACAAAATAAAACAAATTACTCGGATAAAATTACAAAAATACCAAAGAAATTCGTAATAACAAAATTTTGCTGAAAAAAAAAACCACAAAGGGCAACGTTCTCTCGCCACTGAAATAATAGACTTGTACGTAATTTTCATGCATTTGAACAATGTATATCTGGCTTAACGCCGCCAACAAATATACTTGTCATGCAGCGAAAATGTCAAAACTTTTTTTTTGACAAGCCTAGATGGAGCGTTCACCTTATAAAAATCAAACCAATCCCTTAACTTTTTGTTTTAGGTTTCTGTACTTTATCTTTCTCCCTCTGTCAGAGATTTACAAACCAATTGACATCATTCCCACCTTGTAATGGAATTATAAGTGGCAAAAACTAATTTTTTTAATCCATTGAGGTCGTAGTCATCATCCAGTTCATGGCTTGACAGATGGAGAACGATCTATATTTTGATATAGTGAATGCCAAAAGTATACTTTGATATAATAAAGAATATTTAATTCGATAATTAAAATAATTATATGGTATATGACAGATATAGAGGACAAATTAAATTTTGACGTATCGAGAATATTTCGTTGTAGATGTCAACTGATTGCCCTGAACAACATTTTAAATGGTTTTTGGAACATTTTTTTAAGTTTTTGATTTTTTCGTAAACAGTACAACCGAATTTGATCGTTTTTTTTTATGCTAAAGCTCCTCAAAAGTTTGAGTATTATTTTTTTTGTATTTAGAAACAAAATTCCAAATTTTTTCTAGAAAGACAAAGATGCAAAATTTTAGTCGAATAAGTACGATATTAAAGCTGTTTTACAATGAAACATAAAATAAAATTTAATTGTCCATCACTAACGTGAACTGGATTTGTTTAAAAAACATTGAATGAACACACTATGAAATCTTTCGTTAATGGATTGAATTTAGTTCTAGCCAGCAATGGAAAGTAATAAAATCGAGATTGCAGTACTCAAAGTTTCCAATAGGCGCGTTTTATTGGTAATCTATATCTAGCGCAGTAATACAAGCACCAAAAAAACGCTTTATTCACTCTTTAACTCACTCTTCCTTCCTACTTGTTGAATTAACTTACACGGATGTGTTCGAAAGATCTGTATCTCGTTTTAAGCTGGAGTTGAAATATTCATGAAAATGCAGAACGAGTTGATTTAGAGTTTTTCTCACTGTTAAATTTGATTTAAAACTTACAAAAGTGCGAAAATATATATTTTTTCTACAATCTACTCAAAATGTTCTCACATATATGTATTGGAGTATTGGAGAAAAAAAACATTGTACTCAATAAAATAATATTGGCGCAAAATTTTAAACAGCCTCTTATTAAGGTAGTAGTATTATACTTCTTATATATTTCCTAACTTTAAAGTAGTTTTCTAGCTTTAAATATTTTTTAACTAATATCATCCTAAGGCTAGGAGCGCACATTCAATTTTTAGTTGCACAACTGTTTGGATACTTATAGGAAACAGATGACCAATTTGGTTGAATGTCCGCGCAGGTGCATATTATTATATGTTACACAAAATAGCGAACTCATTTTAGGCAATCGTTTTGTTTGTGTCAAAACACAAACTTTTTAGTTTCTTGAACCAAACAGTTAAGAAACCGCCTAGCCTAAGGCAATTTCTTTTAATAAATTGATTCTGAGCAACCTTAAAACAATGGTAGTTCGTGCAAAAAACTAAGAAAACAGACCTATTTTGACGTTTTTAAATGTTAAAGAGTCATATTATGAGAGATTATTTTAAAAAATCTCAAATTGATTTGAACACAAGAAAAGTATATTGAATTATTTTATGCAATATTTCTAAATTAATTAAAAATCAATGACTTCTTCTTTCAGCAAAAACTTTATTAATAATATATGTAGACAATACTTGAATGAAAGATATTACTAAGTAATACAAAATAATATATTTACATTAATGTTAAAGTGTATGAAAATGTCTTACAATATGAAGTTAGAACGATACTAACAAAATAAAATAGGTACCTATTCTGAGAGTTTAACTTCAATAAAAGTGTAGAGAAAGTATGATGCTGTGTCTGATTAAAATTTTGCAAAATCGTTGTCTTAACCTAGCTCCATACTAAAACAGCCTTAACATCGTATTAATTCAACTAAAATGTGCAACTTTTTCAGTTGTTATATAAATTCAACATAATGCCGCAATTACATGACATTTTTGAACAAATGCCAGTGAACTGATAAAATATATCAGTCGAAACCAATCGCCTTCGCGTAAATTGATTCAATATTTTATGACAAAATTAATGGCAGTAGTGTAAAGCCGGAATTATGGTATGAATTAAAGTTTTGTATTTGAAAAAATATTTGTTCTGTACATTTTGGAGCGATCACACTTTGGATTAATAACGGCAAAGTATAACAAAATAAATACCAACGAACATACCCTCAAGTATGCCACATATACTTTTTCGGACACCACCTAAACACCTCCTACATTTCAACATCCGAAACTCTATCTTCACTAAATTATCCATTTCAATTACTAGCTTATTTTTATTCACTAATCGTTTGTTGTTGTTTTCAATGTTAAATTTTGATATGTAGTGTATTCACTAACCAATAAAACACGGCTAATGTAAACACGATGTCGTAAGTTCGCAATATTTCCAATGTAAACATGGTGTTAAATGCAATCGTCGGTAAGGTAGGTTGCTACACAGAACGTGTAACCGTAACGTGTAACCGTAATGTGTAACCGTAACGTGTAACCGTAACGTGTAACCGTAACGGGTTACAAGTTTTACCCACGTTTTGGATTCACTCTACCGCCGGGAAAGATGTTTACACATCAAAAATTGAAAAGAAGATATTACTGACTGTACCAACCATAGAATGATTTTTTAAAATTTTGAATTTCTCATTTTCGGCAAAACGGATCTTAATGAACTTTTAAAGAGAGAAGATTCTAAAAAGTTTAAGAAACATTGCATTTCAAAACTTTAATAAAAATAGTTTTTTTTTTTTGAATTATGAAAAAAAAAAACTATTTTTTTTTTTGAAAATTCAATCTCTCTAAAACGGATCAATATTTTTTTTTGTAAATTTAATTTTTATTCGAACAACAATAAAAACAAACTTCAAATTGGCGTATCAAATTTTTTTCTTAAAAATTTGTTGAAAATTTTTTATATAAAAGCTTATTTTTTTTTAAGAAACCAATATAAAGACTTAAAGACTCTCGTAACCGTGTGCACTTGAGTTCTCTTGTATGGACAATGCTCTTAAGAAAAATCTCCTGGGCATTGAGGTTTCCTACACCCACAAGGTGCTGTCTAATAATTTCTAAGTATAAAGCCGCATGATAGTAAAAGGTTTTTCCAATAAAACACTCTTATTTTTTCTCTCAAAATAAGAATATGCTTTATTGTGTTTGGAAAAGCGTAAGCAAAAATGATGTTTTTCGTCGAAATAATATAATATAATAATAATATAATATTTTGAGAAAAAAAGCGTTAAATATGATTTGAAAACGCTACGAATGTAAATAATATTGATCTTATGTTAAAATGTAACTACTCGTACATTAGGTTAACATTGCGACAAAGCAACGCAGTGCCTTAAGCTCAGCTGTCAAGTAGGTAACTCATGACAAAACTGCTTTATCGAATAAAAATTTATTTTCATTCATAAGCTCATATTTTGCAGGGATATCACATGACATTATGTTTTTACATCCAACAACTAAAAGTTTTGTTTTAGCCATTTAAAAATCAGTTTTATGATTAAAAACAAAAATTTTATCCATGCGAGCCAGTCGTGCATTTTATTTTTAAATCGTTTGCTCTTACGAAAAAAGTTTCAAAACAAATAGCAATTTCGGGTTAAAATTTTATTTCATGCAAACTTATAATTTTGAGATATTTATTTACAAAAACTTACATTTTAGTTGTTAAAGAAGACCTGTAATAAACTTAGAGGAAAAGCTAAGAATATCAAAATTAAACTTTCGACTTAATTCTTGTTGGATTGAATTTTTTGGGAAGTTTGATATTTTTCCTGGCCTTATTTTCTTTGATTCTTTTTTAGGATAAAACCAACATTTATCCAAAATCCAGTTTCATTTTTAAAAAAAATAAATTGTGTGCTATTTAAAAAGGCTTTAAAGTTACATTAGGAACCTAAACTTATAGTCAATTATAATCTAATCGGCTGCCAATTTAATCTTAATTTCTTGTACACCGTGAAACATTTTAAACCGTGAGCTTCTCACTCAAATGAGTTCAAGTTGTAAAACCTCTCTCCAACTTAGAGGACAATTTTTAACTCATGGAAATAAGCGGATATTTATTGCCAATTCACCGCTATGGGATGTTTAATAATCAAACCTAGCTTCGCTTTATGTTCGCACTTTGGAAGCCCTAATCCATTTGAATGAAGGAATGGATACGTGACCCAACACAAATATTTTCTCATGACGTTCTCATTTGACTTCAAAACGTACACCAAATCCGGTTCATCAATCATGATGATTCTATCTTCGACAAGGAAGATTCACCACTTAACCCTTAGCATACAGTCAAGTAAACTGATATTAAAGAACAGGCCTCATGACGATCCCCTGTTGTATACCAACTTGAATCGAAAATAATTCCCTACTGACTCCATCTTGCCTTAGTGTTCATTCCCTCGTAACTATCCACGATCATATCGGCAATCGATTTTTGGAACTCGTAGTGGTCTTAGTAAACAAAACATAAACACTTTTCCCATCTGGCCACTCTGTGACTTGAAACAAAGTGCAAAACGTGATCTATTGCTGATGATGATACAGATGATGCTGATGTTCGTGGAAGACTGTTGACCTTTTGCTCCGCTTCTGATGTGACTACTCGTTGGCATCCCCCATTAAGTGTGCAACATCCACTAATTCCTAAAGCATTTGTTGTCTATCTTCATACACACTCGTATTTTTATCTCTGAAGTTGGGACGAGAGGAGAAGATGATGATGGTTCAACCGTGTCGCAGTCGCAGCATCGACTTATGGGGCGCTTGGGAAGATGAATTGCACTGGTGGTTATGCAGAATCGATGTGGATAACTTTTCCGGTTTCAAGAGATTGTGCTTCTGTTTGTTGGTGGTTTTCTTTATAGATACCTACTCCTGTTTTTTTTTTTAAAATTGTGGTATGGTTTGCTTCCATCATTCTTTTCGTTCTCAATTCTGGGGGATTCTTGTATTTATTTTTCCAGTCAAACCACTCGAGAAGCATATGCTCAGAGCAGAAGCTGCTTGTTTGTTAAAAGCGCTGTGAGCTATGAATTCTGATAAGAACCCGATAATGGGGTGTCAAGCCTTTTCTTCCTTTTATTTCTCTCTGAATGCATATAATTAAGATAAACTCATGTGTGTAAGGGTTAAGTGGGTATCTTTGTGTAGATATGCCACTTAGATGTGGAATTGATGATGTGCGGTGTAGCATGTAGGATTAGATGAAAGAGCAAGTTTTTTTTTTTGGTTCTTATTAATTCGATGTCGTGTGGTTACATAATTAGATTCTACAAAAAAGATTATGAAAATGATGTAACCTGAAGTTAACTAGAGATGAATAAATCTTTCGGTTATTAGCTTATTAAAGGGTAGGTCTCATAAATTCTTCTATGGGATATTTATTTATGCATGAAATTAATTTATTTATTTTTCTAAGAGCTATGTAAGTCTTTGTTATGCTAAATATTCTTTTAAAAATTTACTAATATTTAATCAAAGCTTTAAGGCATTTAGAATTTAACTCGGGGCAATATTGTGCTTTTAAAGAAAACTATTAATTTGGATTATTTGCTATATTTTTTGCTTTTTAATTCCTTCGGGCAAAACAGTTTATTTTTTCGACAAAAGTTCAATGACCTTCAAAACGGATTTCATGCAAAACAAGTATGTTTAGGCAAGATATATCAGAGTGGTTCTTTGCTTTAGTAGGATTGAAACAAAGATGCAATCAAAGCCTTCAGCTTTTTGCCTTTATAATAAAAGACTTACTGTTTGGTACTCCAATCAATGAGTTTCTGATCAAAATACTGATGTATTTTAATTTTAAGTTTGGTGAGGGTAATACCGCCATTTAAGTATTAGCCTTAAAACAAGCTAACTCCTAATCTAACTTAAATAAAGGATTTGAGTGAATTGGAAGGATCATTAAAACGGAGTTTCGGGCAGGGTGACCTGAAGTTGAAGTCGAAACAGTTAATGTTTCAATTAATTCTCCGAACAATGCGAGTAATAGGTTCCTTGGAGCCATAAGAGGTACGGTAGGTAGGCAGATAGAAGAGATGAGGTGATTTTTTAAGAGCTTGAGAACTTTTTTAAAAAAAAAAAACGCATAAAATTTGCAAAATCTCATCGATTCTTTATTTGAAACGTTAGATTGGTCCATGACATTTACTTTTTGAAGATAATTTCATTTAAATGTTGACCGCGGCTGCGTCTTAGGTGGTCCATTCGGAAAGTCCAATTTTGGGTAACTTTTTCGAGCATTTCGGCCGGAATAGCCCGAATTTCTTCGGAAATGTTGTCTTCCAAAGCTGGAATAGTTGCTGGCTTATTTGTGTAGACTTTAGACTTGACGTAGCCCCACAAAAAATAGTCTAAAGGCGTCAAATCGCATGATCTTGGTGGCCAACTTACCGGTCCATTCCTTGAGATGAATTGTTCTCCGAAGTTTTCCCTCAAAATGGCCATAGAATCGCGAGCTGTGTGGCATGTAGCGCCATCTTGTTGAAACCACATGTCAACCAAGTTCAGTTCTTCCATTTTTGGCAACAAAAAGTTTGTTAGCATTGAACGATAGCGATCGCCATTCACCGTAACGTTGCGTCCAACAGCATCTTTGAAAAAATACGGTCCAATGATTCCACCAGCGTACAAACCACACCAAACAGTGCATTTTTCGGGATGCATGGGCAGTTCTTGAACGGCTTCTGGTTGCTCTTCACTCCAAATGCGGCAATTTTGCTTATTTACGTAGCCATTCAACCAGAAATGAGCCTCATCGCTGAACAAAATTTGTCGATAAAAAAGCGGATTTTCTGCCAACTTTTCTAGGGCCCATTCACTGAAAATTCGACGTTGTGGCAGATCGTTCGGCTTCAGTTCTTGCACGAGCTGTATTTTATACGGTTTTACACCAAGATCTTTGCGTAAAATCTTCCATGTGGTCGAATAACACAAACCCAATTGCTGCGAACGGCGACGAATCGACATTTCACGGTCTTCAGCAACACTCTCAGAAACAGACGCAATATTCTCTTCTGTACGCACTGTACGCATTCGTGTGGTTGGTTTAATGTCCAATAAAGTAAACTGAGTGCGAAACTTGGTCACAATCGCATTAATTGTTTGCTCACTTGGTCGATTATGTAGACCATAAATCGGACGTAAAGCGCGAAACACATTTCGAACCGAACACTGATTTTGGTAATAAAATTCAATGATTTGCAAGCGTTGCTCGTTAGTAAGTCTATTCATGATGAAATGTCAAAGCATACTGAGCATCTTTCTCTTTGACACCATGTCTGAAATCCCGCGTGATCTGTCAAATACTAATGCATGAAAATCCTAACCTCAAAAAAATCACCCTTTAGGTATTACGGAAATTAGTGTTAAAAGACATGGAATTGTAGATAGTTGTACAGTCAGCAGGCAATGAAAGAGTATTCGATGAATGAAGAGGATGTCGCTTATTGCTCTTCGATCTTCCAGCGTATTCAAGCTATTTAACAGAAATCGGTGTCGATACGGAGGCAGAATAAAAAGGTTATTCCAAGACAGTCCAAGAAGTGCGAAACGTAGGAAACGACATTGAACACTCCATTTTAATATAGCTAATAGTAAGAATAAAAAGGAGAGGTCCTAAGTGGCTGCCTAGTGGGACTCCGGAGGTAGATAAGAAATCATCAAAGATGGAAAATCTGAATCGAACTTTGTAGTAACGGGTTTTCAGCTAAGAAAAAATCCGTCTTAAGAAGATAGGTTCAAGCCCAAGGGTCGACAGTTTGAATAGAATAAGCTTATGTGAGTTTTTGTCAAAGGTCATACTGAAATTGATTAAGATAAGGTCGACTTCCTTTCCGTTTTCTAAAGCTGAGAGTCTAAAGGATACGAATTCAACAAGGTTAGTCGTTGTGGACCTATCCTTGAGTAAGCCGTGTTGTCGGGTGGAAATGACAGACTTATAACGAAAATTTAAAATATACAAAATGCTTTCAAAGATTTTGGGAATATGTGAAAGTTTGACAATTGGACGATAGTTTGTAACTTCACGTTTTGGGGCCTTTTTATGTATTGACATTGAGGTCGTACGTCAAGAAGATACGACTGATTTCATATATTTCTTATCTCTTAGCTTGGAGAGAGCGTAGCTACAATCAGTTAAATTAATGGTTTGTTGAGTAAGTTTGACTGTGGGGGCTAAAGTGGTTCAATAAATAATGGCATATTTGCTGAAGGAGATCTAGTCCTGTTAGCTGTATCACCCGAGTCTATTCAGCTAATGATAAACGGATTACGAGAATAGTGTTTGAAGTGCAACCTAACTGTTAATATTAACAAATCAAAAAACAATGGTCTTTTAAAGAGGTATAGGGCGACTTGCTGCAAATGAAAAATGGTATTATGGAACAAAGTCTTTCGAAACTGTAAGGAAATACCAATATTTGGGTTACAAACAACTTGTACCTTCAGTTACATTTGCAAAACTCAAGTACATTCACGAAGGTAAAGTTGCAAGAAATATTGCAGTCTCCATGATAAGATCGCAAATATCATCGTTTGAGGAATAAGAGAATTAAGCAGACTTCTGTGAATAGAGGCCATTTCTTTATAACCTTCTCGATAATGTTCAATATAAAACAAGAGAGGAAAGTATAGAGCGACTTAAAGATTCACTTTATAGGGAAATCCTGAAGATCTTTAAATTGTAGGCTGATCATTCTAACATTGATATAAAAATCCTAAGCATTTAGCAGGATTTTTGGCGGTATCGAGAATTTGCTCATTCCAATGAAAGATCGTCGTACTGAGATGCTTACGGTTTCTTCAATGAAAGTGCTAACCATGGACAGCATTGAGTTTTCGAAGCTCCACACGATTTTGTGCACCCCATTTATAAATGCTGTAAAGATTGGAGTGATTGAGCCTTCCGTTCTACATTGCTCATCTACTTTTTCAATTATTTCGTAAAGATGACTTTTACTACTCAATATATCTTCACCGTTAATGCTTAAACTCATATCATATCCTCGGGCTAATTCCAACCAATCTCAGTACCAACTGTTTTTGTCCTAAATACTTTTTAGGGTCTGTGGTCCCTATAAAATTATCGCCTCCGAAACCGCTGCAAACAAACAATATGTGCTATAATTTTGTTCTTAAGACATCTTTACCAGGAAACTTTGATTGCAGTTTTGGCTTTTTGGAGTTTTTCTTTGAAATGCTTCTCCAAACTCAGATTTTTCGTAAAATAAACACCCAGGTACTTGAACTCACACAATCTAAACGTTCGAATTTTTCATATGACCCCCTCTTTTAAAAATCATTACCTTGGATTTTTCTATGTTGACTATGAGGTTTCGTAACCGACAGTAGTCATTAACCTTGTTGATCATGAGTAGAGCTGTGCCAATCGTTCAGTTTTGATGATCGAATCAATCAATGATTGATTGGTTCAAGGATTCGATCTTTTCAATCAATCGTTCATTCAATAAAAATCATATTTTATCCAGCCGTTTCGTTCCAAACGAGACCAAGACCGATACGAAATGTTTTCAATCGTTCATTCAACTAAAATATTTTTTTTTTTCAATCGATTCGCTCTGACCGAAACCTATGCAATGTGCAAATTGACGAAAGTTTGGCTTTACCTACTTACTACCTACTTACGCCATCTTCCAGTGTTTATAAAATGAAGAATATACATTTTTCCATTCCAATTTGTATTCTGAAATTACTGACAACAAGTTGAATGAACGAAACATAACTTTCTTTCGTTCGTTTCGTTCACTTTATCTTCATCGTTTTCAGTGGTAAAAGATCTTTTGGTTAACGGGTCACAATAACCGAATCTATCGCGATTGACAAAGCTCTAATCGTGAGTTGTAAAGTTTCGGGTGAGTACGCAAACATGACTACATCATCCGCAAAAAGTAATGCCTTAATACGCACTCCAGCAAAGTCCACCAGGAAAATAATAGATCAAATCGTCATTGATTGGCGCGAACAAAGTAGGGCTTAATGAACATCGCTGTCTTACTCCAGATGTTTTCCGAAAGTTCTTCTCCGTTCCAAACTGCAGTTTGTTTTCCTTTGTAGAGCTCTTTTAGAACACGCCCAAACCTATGCAATAAACCCAAGCCATATGATTTGCAAAACAAGGCAGCTCAGTCAATTGTGTCGGATGTAACCTTGAAATCGAAGGAAGAAAACACGTAGTTTCTTACCTTGTAAACCAAAATTCTCCGGTATGCTTCTCAAAACAAAAATATTGTCAATAGCTGAATACACTGACCTGAATCCAGCTTAAAACACTCTTCAAAGGTTTTGAGATTAAATCCATGTTGTAAGGCGCTTTTGTAACACTGATGCGAATACAACAGATATACAACATGGCCGCTACGAACTGTCACCGATCCCTATATAAAACCTTCACCTACATCCGTATTGCCATGCATAAAAGTTGTCCTTTATTATATTTTTAAAATGTTTTAAAGCCAGTTTACGTCCGACCCAATCATTCATCCAAAACAATTCGAACTTATTTGAGCCAAAATAAAAAAAAAACCCGTGTGTTAAAAAAAAAAACATTTAATTTAAAAATTCCGACTAAACTCGTCCACTCAACCGAACAGAATTTTCATGTGCACCAAGTGTTATCCTATTACAAAATGTCCTTCCATTGTCCTTGCAAATCTTTTTGGCTTAGTTTACTCCCTCAAATTGGCCTACAACCGTGTCGACGAAAGTCCATAGTAATTTTTGGAAGGTTGATGACATAAATACCCCAAAAGGGATATGTGTACAACACACCCTATATAATGCAAGGAGACAAAATCTGATCACACAAAAATGAGGCTATATACATTTTTAGGTAACGTTGAGAGCCAAAAATAAGTACATATATGTGGAGAGATTTTTGCGGTGCAATGTACAGAGGCTGCTCCTAGTGCTGGACACTCTGAATCTGGACATAAATAAATTTCACGTCCTTTCAAATGGCGACCGTTTTCGAAATTCGATTTCTGGTCAAAGTGGGTGGGCAATAATTTGAAGATTTATCTACAGCAAATGGCACGTCCTCATGTTGGTCGTTGGTGCGGTGAATGAGTGTGTTTTACAAACTACATTGCTCTCAAATGGCTATTTTTAGAATTAAGTGGGCGGGCGAGAGCGAACCAGAGGAGGAGCAGAAGAACAAGAACAGTTTTTGAAAATTTATTACAGTAAACTGTTCGGGCGGGTGTTGTGTTTTGGGGGCTTGGGATTTTGTTTTGATGGCATTTGGTTTATCCGGCCGCTTAAAATTGACCCATTTAAACGAATAGAGGCATTTTCAACTGAAAGGGTTTGTTTATATAACAGAGTTTGAGCTTAACTCGCATCCCTTGGGATTGAAATTTATCATCTGGAACAAAACAAAAAGTTCTTTATTTTTTTTTATTTTTGTTGTTGATGTTATTGTTGTATTATGACAACCATATTGAAGTGTACGTATTCTTATTTGATGGATTGGTTCAACAAAGAAACAACGCGGTATTGAGAGCAATTAGTAGTCTAGAATGATTGATGACGGTTTTTGGGAAAAAATTAAAAAAAGAAAAACTTTGCCCGTTTCCCCTCTGTTACACGTTTCAAGTGAAAATGAATTATCCATTGAAAATCGATTGGGTTAAAATTAATAATTTAGGAATCCCGCAGCTTTCATTAAAAAGAAAACAAAACAAAATTAATTGATTGGCATTTGCCAAACTTTTAAGAAGGGTAGGTATAGCAGCTTTGACATTTGTGGTGGTGAAGTGAGTTGGGTTGTACATAGTATAGGCTTGAAGAATTGTTTTTGAAAATTTAATCGAAAAGATGGAAGAAACCTTCGACAGCTTTTGTCTTTCCAAATTGTTTCCAATAGGAATTTCTGAACTTTGACAGGTGATTGTGACATCTGTCAAATTGTCTGCCATTTATTAAATCTGTCTTGCCAAATGAACATGGAGAGTCGAAGCATTCAACAAGATTTGCAAATGATTAAATTTTCTTATGAAAGTGGGTCTTCTTTTCGGCTAAAATTTCGCGCACTTTAAATCTTTGGCGGTCGCGATAATCGTCCTACCGAAAAAACTATACGCAACGTCGTGCATGAATTCGAGTCAAACAGTTCAGTGAACAAGCCGCTGAAACCCATATGTCAACGAAACACAAGATCTGCCGCTAACACAACTTGATGAATTTTGGGTCATGACTTCGGCCTACACTCGAACAATTTTCAACTAATAAGGAGCTAAGAAATAACGACCATAGACAACCATTTATGTTCGCTAACTGAGCGCTCGGGTAGTTGGAATTTGACCTACATTTTTGTCGAAAAATAGTATTGAGCGATGAGTCTCATCTCTGGATGGGTTCGTTAACAAACAATATTATGGAATTTGGAACGATCACAATCTACACAAGATCCAGAAAAAGTCGCTGTTTGGTGTGGATTTTAGGCTGGTGGCATTATCGATCCATTCTTCTTTGAGAATGACGTTGGCCAAGCCATCACCGTCAACGAATGATATGATATATGTACATACAGGACGGTGCAACTTGCCACACAGCCCGTTCCAGAATGGACATTTTGCGCTTGCGGTTTCCGAACATGACTTTCTCACGCTGAACAGATTTGAATTGGCCAACGAGATTGTGCGATCCCTTAAGGCTTTTTTTGCGGTGTTTTATGTTTCAGTCAAAGGTTTCTGCTAATAAACTTCATTTGTAAACCTTTATTTGTAATTATGATAGGTTAGAGCTTAACTTTTCAAAATTCATATACATATAACCCAATTATTTATCTGAGCTATATTGTAATAATTAAATATATCCCATTAATAATTTTTTATTTCCTTTCTTTTCAGGTAAGAACGGTACGAAATTTGTGAAGTGGAACTTTGATTAAAAAGCCTTCAAATATGCACCTAATCGAGTATAAAAGTAGGTAGGTACATACAGTAAACGCTAGATATATTTTTTTGGTGGTGCAACAGCTCGGAGTGAACTAGGACCTAGTGACTTACAACTCTCAACCATTTCTGTTTACTTGTAACCTGGAACGGAAGGGACATAAAATTTTCTGCCGATTCCGAACGGCCAATGAGCAGCACTTTCCATGACAAGAGATGCTCTTGGAGAATTTGTCAATTCCTCGCAAGCAGTACACCCATGAAAAAAACTTTCTTCCAGCGGCTAAGAATCGAACTTGAGACCTTCCGCATGACAGTCCAACGCACTAACCATTATGCCAAAGGGTTACTACTCGCTAGATACGAGTATATAGTAAATTTATAAAAAAAACATGCCAAAATTGTTCAAGTATTTTTAAATAATTTGCGCGCACTAAAAGGATTTTGACTACTTACTCCTAAAATGTTTGAGAACAGTGGTGCGAGTGTTTAGAAAAGGTGAAGAGGATTTCAAAAAAGATACCGATGTACATTGGGTTTGAATATCTGAATATCATAAGGAGAGGGAAATATTGAATCGGGTTAAGCATTCCACATTCGTATAGTTCGGCTTAGGAAATATTCTATTTCACTAGGAAAAGACAAGACAAGAAACATTGCGGCGGTGCTCGAGAGATTCAAATTTTTCTGTTATAGTTCTATCATTTATCATTTGAAATCTCTTTTTTGGATTCTATCCAAGAGGCTCAAGTAGGAGCACCTGCCCAAGAATGGGAAGCCTTAAATGAAATTAGGCTTTATAGATTACAGCCAGATCAAAACAGGTGACAAATTTCTTGTAGCGTGTCCAAGGAAACCTAGGCACTTAGCTGCGTTTTTGGCGACGTCGAATATGTGGTCATTCAACACAAGGTGGTCTGTGATGCATTTATCGACACCTGAGAGCTGTTCGGTTTCTTAAATAAAAGTGCCTCTCATGGAAAGCGACATGGAGATTTGCTTCCTCTTCAACGACAAGAGACAGTATTGAGTCTTTAAGGCATACAATTTTACGC